>MNCI01011487.1:162079-270451 GCA_015680685.1 Gnetum montanum | reverse complement strand
GCTAGTTAATTTAGACTTAGGACATTAGTTAGAGCTAGTTAGTTTTCTCAACCCTTCACCTCATAGCATAGGAGATAAAACCAGAAAAGCTATAAAAATCATATACCTCGGACTTACTTAACCATACACCGTGACAACAACAAGTAAGTTTGGGAAGACAATGAATGATTAACCCCAAGTGTTCCATGGGGCGTTTAGGCATTTAGTTTGTGGAGTTTGACCAGATCGCGCGTGCTACGCTCGTTTCGTATGGTTGAGTGTGGGGGTACCTCGCCACTCATCAGCTACTATGGAATGAAACTTATGTGGATCCATGCACCCTAAGTGTTGTATTTATAGGCTGCACACATCCCTCAATATCATTTATACAATGATGTAGCTTATGCTATGATATCATAGTTACGATATCATTGTCAACTAAAAATTGACTTTATCAACCTAGTTTTCCATTAGGTACCCATTGCACATTAATATTAGATCCCTATAATAATATCTACATGAAAGTTCTTATTCATTGTTAGTACATAACCTCCACTAAAAGACCTTAGCCATCAAATACAAAGATGAATACATTCTCAAATGCATGTTTTCTCATTGGTTAAGCCTATTCAACATTTATACATATAAACACAAATTTTCATGTGTTATTTATACAAATGACTTCTATGTACAAGCATACACTTTTAAACAACATATGCATGCCACATCTACATATATACATGCTTCATATGGGTGTATATATGATGCATATACATATACACATGCATGTAGTTTTTTTTTTCCTTAGTAGAATCTACAAATTCCATTACAAATCACGATAATAGAAACTTCCATTTATTCAAAGATGAATCATGCTATAGAAAAATTTTAGTTATAAAAAATAATCAAACATTTGGTCAAACATTTTCATCAATCATAAAATGATCCAAAATTTTAACTTAAGAACTTATAAAATTCTAATACATCGAGTTTTAAAAAGGACTTTTAGCAATATGAATTTTTCATTATTTCAACAATAATACCAACAACAAGCTAAAAGAGAATAACATGAATTCCATGGTTTATTTTCCTTGCAACCTTTTCTATTTTACATTGGCCACATTAGCTTTTTTCCTTTTCCTTGCATCATAAAAAGTTTGATTTTCTTTGTAGTTTACACTAAATATTTTAATTAAGATTAGGGAAGGATTTCATACAACCATCTATTTTCTTGTTTTTTCTTCAAACACATTTTCTTTGCATTATAGAACTATTTTCATTCTTTTTTGTTTTTTTTATCAACTCAAGTAGTTTGAATTTAGTTATTTATCGTATAAATGCATAAAGAAAATCATAAAAAGTATTTACAAAAATAGTTTAAACTTACTCTCTTAATATTTTCTTACTTAAAAAGTAGTAAAAGGGGCTTTCATAGTTTTATTATTGTTGAATATAATATTGTAGCAACATATCTTATTTCATCTTGTTAGCATAATTAGTTATATTTACATTTAAGATTTTTGTATATGATTTTAAGTGCATTAAACTTATTTCATCATGCATTCATCTTTAATTCTTAAAAATAATCTATAAATGTTCAAGTTCTTGTTTGATCTACAGGTGAAGTTGAACCATTCAATACTATTGTATCATATGTGGAGTAAGGTGTAGAAGAGAAAGGAATTTTCTTAACTCTACATAAGATAAGATCCTTCACTATCAAATATAATAAGATTCTCCATCACTCTTACTTTATAACCTTAATAAATAGTAAAGCTTACAAAAAAATTATTCACATCTCAATATGGGAAGGCAGAAAATGAAAGCCTCACGTTCACCTTTATTGAAGAAGTAAGGTTATTAAACCTTATTAGTTGGAAGTTTTAAGCATAGTCACCTTTCATAACATATACCTTCTTACTTAACTATCTACCATTAATAAAATTATAAATAATTATATCCAACCATGGATTGGGAGAACCTATAGAAGGGCTCATAGCCTTCGAAAATAAAATATTTCCTTTAGTTTATTACCCATAATGCAATTCTATTAAGATATTATTTTGATAGCAAAACATACGATAATTAACGTAATGTATGTTTTCTCGGAACATTCATGAGTCTTATGCATGAAGTTTTAATGGATTTTACTAGGAAACTTTATATTATTTTCTTTGATGATATCCTTATCTAATGTTCTAATGAGGAGGAACATGTGGATCACTTAAGATTGGTGTCATCAAATTTGTGTGAGGTTATATTGCTAATCAAACCCAAGAAATGTCATTTTATGAAGAAGAAAATTATCTACCTAAGTCATCTCATTTCCAAAAATCAAGTTACAATGGAACCAAGAAAGATCAAGATAATCAAGGAGTGCCCTTTACCTAAAGATGTAGGGGAGGTAAGATCTTTTCTTGATTTGGTTGGTTTTTATAGAAGTTTTATTAGAAATTTTAGTTCTATTGCATGACCTATGATTGCTTGTTTGAAGAAGAATATAAATTTTGTATGGGATGAAGATAAGGAAAAATCATTTCAAGCTTTGAAAAAAAAAAACCATTTTTAGTGCTCCAATGTTGGCTATTCAAATGGATGGATGCAAGTGGACTTACAATTGGAGGGATGCTATTCCAAGAAGGTAATCCCATTGCATTTTTCTCTAAAAAATTGAATGAATCATGGAAAAAGAATAGTGACTATGAAAAAGAGTTGTATGTTATACTTTAGGCCATAAAACATTGGAGGCATTATTTGATGGAAAGTGAGTTTTTATTATTGGTTAATCATAAGGAATTATAATTCTTGAATTCATAAAAGAAATTTAGTGCCAAGCATATGAAATAGGTGGATTAGATTCAAGAAATACACATTGTCCTAAAACATAGAAGTGTAACAAGTAATATAGTGGCAGATGCTCTTTCAAGAATTGATATTGTAAATCATTCATCTACTCAAGTAGGAGGACTGGAGGCCTTGACTTCTTTGTACTCTCATGATGCTGATTTTAGAGAGGTTTGCAAAGACCTTAATGCTCCATTGTTGCGTAGAGTGGATAAGTAAAAAGACTATCATTTACAACAGGACATCCTCTTCAAGAATGGTAAGGTATGTATACCAAAGTGTGATTTTAGATCAAGAATTTTAAATGAAAAGAATAATTGTAATATGATTGGACACAGGGGTAAGCCAAAGAACTATGAACTTATGGGGAAGAGTTACTATTAACTAGGTATGAAAAATGATATAAATAAATTTGTTAGAGTGTCCTATTTTCCAGAAATTCTAGGGAGGTATGGGTATTTCTAGACATTATTTTCCTTTGTCAGTTTCTAATGGTTCATGAGAAAGTATCTCTATGGATTTTATTTGTGGAATTTCCAAGACATAAGCTAGTCATGATTCTATTTTGTTGTTGTTGGTAAATTCACTAAAATGATCCATTTTATCCCTTGTAATAAGATCAATGATGTTCATGAGAAAGTATCTCTATGGATTTTATTTGTGGAATTTTCAAGACATAAGCTAGTCATGATTCTATTTTTTTGTTATTGGTAAATTCACTAAAATGATCCATTTTATCCCTTGTAATAAGATCAATGATGCATATCATATTGCTCACTTGTATTTCCAAAATTTTGTAAGATTACATGGTCTCCTGTTAAATATCACAAGCAATAGAAATGCTAAATTTATAAGCCATTTTTGGAGGTCATTGTGAAAATTGTTAGATAAAACATTTTCCTTTTCTAGTCTTTATCATTATAAACTTATGATCAAACTAAAGTTGTAAATAAATCATTGCTCAAAATTTTGAGGTGTCTTTATGAGGATCAACCTAATATATGGAAAAACATTTTATCATATTTTGAGTTTAGTTATAATAATTCTTGTCATTCTAGAATTGGGAAAAGTCCATTTGAGGAAAACTATATTTATGCTCTTAGGATGGTAGATGATTTGAGAAAATTTATTGATTATGCACATGTTAGTTAAAAGTTTAAGAAAATCATGCATGACTTACATAAGAAGAGTGAAGACAAAACTTGAAGGTAAGGAACAAGAAGCTACTAAAAATAAGAACTTGGGAAAGAAGAAGTGATATTCAATGTTGGTAATTATGTGTGTCTCCATTTGGAAAAGAAGTGGTTGAAAAATATAAAATTCTCCAAGCTTAAGTCGAAGAAGATTAGTTCATTTCATATCAAGTTGAAAGTAAAGGATAATGCTTATAGGCTTGATTTTCCTAATTATTTTCTATTTTCTTATGTTTACAATATTTTAGTTTTGAGTTATTTCTATGTCAAAGTACTTACATCTAACTTGGAGAATAGTCTTGAGATCCTCAAAGATGCACTTGAAGATCAAAAATCATCCAAGCCTTCAAGGAAACCTATTGTACTATAAGAAACGAAAGCTAGAAGCACAAGGAGCCAAAAGATGCATAAGTACTTGATGCATTAGAATGATAAGGGATCTAAAAATTTAGTTTGGATTCATGAGAAATATTTGGCTTTGTGGGGGATTAATGATATCCTATGTACACAGCCAACTTAAAAATAAGTTTCAATTTTAAGGATGGGAGAGATGATGATGATATCACCCAATCAATGTGTCATCCTCAATGGAGTGCTTTGTGTATTACCTATTATTTATGAGTGTTCATGTTTATTTGTAGTATCTCTTTAAGTTTTTTTATTTTTTAAACATTTTTGGAGGTGTTTTGAGGCTATTTTGATGAGTTAGTGATTTTAGGATAAGGGGAACTTAAACATTCCAAATCTTAAAATAAGCATCCTTATTTCTGGCCCTACTAGGATAGATGTCTCCTTTGGAGTATAGACATCTCCCTTCCTAAAGTAGACATCTCCTCCTAAGAAAAGATGTCATCTCTAGAGTGTGATGTCTATCATGCTAGCTAGATGTCTCATATACAAGCTTGCAACTCTGGAAAGATGTCTACATCATCTACAAGACATCTTCTCTAGATTCAAGATGTGTACACCACTTGTAAGACATCTCCTGTATGAACTAATTGCTTTTGAGTGGTATGTCTCCTCTAGATCCAAGATGTCTACACCACTTGTGAGATGTTTTCTTTATGAACTAATTTCTTTTGAGTGGGACATCTCCTCTTCCTCAAAGATGTCTTATCCAATCATGGGATGTTATTATATGGATTCTCATAGACTACAATTTTAATTTTGAATGTCAACATGGGGCAAGACCTTAGGAAAAAGTACAAATAAGCCTCTTGAACATCCAATTTGGCAAAGAGAAAGAGAAGTGAGAAGAAAATGATGTTGAGATCTATTTGAACATCCATTGTTGTAAAGCTCCATAGCCATTTTGTATGTGAACATGAGTGTTTATGTTAGATCTTGAGCACTTGTCTATCCTAGACATTTACTTCTAGCATTTGTATTTCTATTTAATTTTGAAGACTTTAGTTTCAATTTTGGGTTATTGAAGTTGGGTCCTCATCAGGAGTACGACAAATATTTTCTTTTAAACATTGAAATGATTTTTTATTCTCTTCATCCAATACAAAATCTGAATTTTTCTTCAAATAAGCAAGCATAGGTTATGTCATAGAACTAAAATTTAGAATAAACTAGCCAAATAAAGAAAAGATCTTACCTTCTCCACATCTCTAGGTGAAGGCCACTCCTTGATTATCATGATCTTGCTTAGCTCCATTTCTACTTAGGTTTTTTGAAGCATCATGACCTAAATAAATAATTCACTTCTTCATAAAATGATATTTCTTGGCATTGATTACTAATTTGGCCTCATGCAAAATTGGTCATACTAATGTCAAGTGTTGACATGTTCCTCATTATAACTATAGATAAGAATGTCATCAAAGAAAAAAATACAACATTTCCCAATAAGATCCTTCAAAACTTCATGCATAAATCTCATGAATGTTACTAGAGCATTAGTTAGTTCAAAAGGCATGACTAACCATTCATACAACACATTGAGTATCTTAAAGATTATTTTCCATTCATATCCTAATCTAATACGAATTTGATGATAGTCACTCTTTAAATCAACCTTGGAGAGATTTTTAGCATTGGTAAGTACATCAAGAATGTCATTCATTCTAGGGATAGGAAACCTATGCTTGATAGTGATCCTCTTAATAACCCTAAAATCTCTACACATTCTAATACAATCCTTAGCTTTCTTTGGAACAAGTATAGCTAGAATGAAATAAGATGTAATGGATTCATTAATGAAGCCATTATAGAGTAATTCACTTGCTTTTACAACTCCTCTCTTTGATTTAAAGCCATGCAGTAACCTCTCTCATTTGGGATGGTAGCTCTAGGCATAAAATTAATTTGATGTTGAGTGGACCTCATTGGAGGAAACCCTTTTAATTTTCCCTTGAAAAAAATAGAAAATTCCAATGCTAAGAGTTGCACTACTAGAGGAAATTCATTTGAAAGCTTCCCTTCAGTTGTTGCAAATGTTGAAATCATAATAAAACCATGCCCAACTTCTTTATGTGCTTGTAGATATTCTTGCTCACTTAGCAAGATTGACATAGCATTTGTAGGAACATTTTTCTTATACTATTGCCAAGTCATAGGGATCAAATCGTGTATTCCATCTTTCTTAGTACTAACTAAACATTTCTTACTTCATCAAAAGAAGCCTTGTTGTCAAAATTCCAAGGTCTTTCCAAAATAGCATTAGCTTAATTAATTGGAAGAATGTCATAATATACTTTATCTTTAAAGAAACCAATCTTAAAAGATAAAATGCACCTCTTCCTTACTCTTTGCAAATGATTTTTTGAAAGCCAATGAACTCTATAGGGGCTAGGATATTAAAATGTCTTCAATCCAAGCTTAGCAATAGTCTAAGAATAGATCACATTTTCATGGGCACCACCATTAATCAAAATGTGTACCCATTTTTCGTTATCAAGATACCTAGCCTCAATCCTAAAGAGCATCTTCCTCATAATATCTTCATTGACAATTATATTTCTCATGAAATTGTAAGAATTAATTTCACTTACATCTTCTATTATAGGATCATAAGAATTACCTTCATTCAAGAACTCTTCCTTCTTCAAGGTTTTGAATTCTTTACTCTTGGAAATCTTTGGCTTCTTACATTTCCATTATCTGTGTCCTATCTCACCATAGTTCAAGGATTGAATTTTAAAAGAATAGCCATTTCCTTAACCCTTTTCTTTCTTAGAGTAGTCTTTCTTGGAATCTTGGCCCTCCTTAGGCTTCTCTTGCTTTTCACTTATATCTTCTTTTAATATTTCCCTTCTACTTGGCTTCTGTCTCACCCTTAGAAGCTTTGGGGACCTTGTCCTTAGAAAATCCTTGAAGTTTCTTTCTAGCTTTAGGAACCAATTTAAAAGCCTCATCTAATATTTGGGGCTCATAGAATGTTAGCTCATGTTGGTATTCCCTCTTTAATCCTTCTTGAAAGTTAGATGCTTGCTCATACTTACCTCAATGAACCTTTTTCTTGCTAGAAGGCTTTATGAAAATCCATGTAGAAATCTTTAATGCTCTTTTCACCCTGCCTTAGATATTTCAATTTTTGAATTGCCTCTTATCTATGATGAAAGCCTAAACCTCCATTACTTACAAGGCAAGCATGGATTTCTTTATCCCACCAAATATGTATCATATCCTTAAGTTTATTCTTAGTGTATGACACTTTTTTGATGATTTTCTACATCCTCAAGTTCAAAGTACTTGTTCAAGATCTTTAGCCAAGAAAGAAAATATTTAGTGTCCTGCATTCCATTGAAAGTCTTCACTTCCACATGAGGTATTCTAGAGTCATGCCTGAAAACCTTTACACATGATTTTTATTTTTACCTTAGGGTTCACTTCAAGCCTACAGGTAGATCCATTGTTCCCCCCTCTTAGAAATTTGAACCTATGATATCTTGATCCAACAATTGCAAAATGAAAGTTTCCATCATATTCCTCATCTTCTCAAACATATTCACCCCTAAAATAGGAATCATCTTCAATGTCTGGCATGGCTAGTTGTCTTCTTTAACAAGCCTTTGGTGAAGAAAATTTTGAGTTATCATCCTTTTCTCCAAGCTTTTCCATTTAGTGCATAAGAATCTTGAGTAGATCCCTCAAGTCATCCATGTCCTTGGATAAGTCCTAGATTAATTTCTTATTGGCTACATTGATAAAATGGACCTCAAAGATAAATTACAAAAATACCCATAAGAAATTACAAAATGATTAAGAGTACCCATAACCAAGATTAGAATACCCAACTAAATGCAACAAAAAATTATGAAAACACAAAATAGGATTTCCAAAATTTCCAAAAACCCTAGATAAGCAAGGTTAATGGGTATCCTAAATAAGAATTTTGAATACCTAATTCAATTGATCATCCAAAATGACCAAAAGCAAACTAATCAAATCCTAGTTAAGAATGGAAAATAACATCAAAAAAATCACAAACCAAAATAAAGTTTAAGATGAGTGAATTCTTGTGAATTAATGTAGAGGATTTCTCCTCGAGTTAATTGCCTTCAATCCTTTTAACTAATATAAGGATAGTGAGGATTCAACTTTAATAACCTAAAATTATCACTAAACCATTTAAACTTGTATACACATTTGGGGATAAGAAAGAACAACCATTTCTTCTTGCTAGAAAATGAAAGAGAAATAGAATCTGGTAGAAGCAAATGACTAGAATAGACAAGTGCTCAAGATCTAATAAACACACTCACATGCAAAATGGTTATGGAGCCTTACAAAAATGGATACTTAAATGAATCTTAACATTAGTCTCTCCTTACTTCTCTTTCTCTTGCCAAAATGGATGTCTAAGAATTCCATTTATACTTTTTCCTCATGGCCTTGTCCTACCTTGATTTTCAAAATTAAAATTTTGAGTATATTGAAATCCATACAATAACATCCCATGGTTGGATAAGACATCTTTGAGAAAAAGAAGATGTTTGACCCAACAGTAATCACTTCATAGAGAAGGCATCTTGTAGGAGGTATAGATGTCTTGGCTCCAAAGAAGACATCTTATAGGTGGTATAGATGCCTTCCTAAAGTTGTAGGATTGTATAAGAGATGTCTAGCTTGTATGATACATGGCTATACTCTAGGAAAGATGTCTTGTATTAGGAGGATATGTTTATTTTGGCAAGGCCAAAAATAAGGATGTTCATTTTTGAGGTTAGGAATCTCAAGACATCTTCAAAAAAGCTACCATTGACTCCAAGCCCTTCTAAACTTAACAAAATATCCCTAAAACATCTCTAAAAATGCAAAAACACTCAAAAACATAGAGATACCATAAATAAACATGTAACATTCATAAACAACAAGAAACATACAAAATAATTATATTGAGGATGACACATGGGCTTGCTGATGTCCTCATTAAATTCATAAATGAAATGAAAGAATACATTTGCAAATTCAGCAAAGGCTTATATGAGCTAAAAGAATCTCCTAGAGCTTGGTTTCATAGTATCAATGACTACTTGTTAAAGAAGGAATACTCATCCTACATGTTTGAATCCACATTATACTACAAGCATAATAACAAGGGCTTCATTATTATCCCAATTTATTTGGATGATCTTGTATTCATAGCCACAAATAATAATTTGATAAAAGATTTTAAATCAAGCATTAAGAGTGAATTTGAAATGAAACACTTAGGAGAATCTACATAAATAGCACTAGACAAGGCTTTGATACCATTTTGGGGAACTGCATCACAGAATGATGATGAAGGTTGACTACTTTGAATTTTAACAACGAGATCTAGCACATCATGAAACTCACAAGGAGTCATGGATTTATGTGGATCCTTGAACATTCTTGAAACACATGATCCAAAATCAAAACAACATGAGCCTGATCAAGAGGTGCAACGTAATTGGATCAGTTGCAGTTAATGCAAAATTAACAACACTTGTTTTCAAATGCCTTGCTCCTTGAATAGAACTAGGTCACACAAGACTACATTCACTTAAGAATGCTTCAATGGTCACTCAAGAGATTGCAAAAAAAAAAAAAAAAAAGTAGACAAACTTTGCTTCAATTATATTGCCTCAACTTCAGATGATTTACAAGGAGCAAATAGATGCTATTTATAGCAATTTGCAGACACTATGACTAGCTACTAGTTGTTTCTAAATGAACAACTATTATTACATACAATCATCACATGACACCTAAAATTATTACATTTATGAAACTGATATTGATATTTATAAAGATTTTAATATATCCTTTTGGACACTACAAATCTTAGCCCTAGCCTTTTGGTAGTCAATGTAGCTATAGATAAGCTTGGTCATCTCCTCCAATAAAGTTGATGATGACAACTAAACATCTTGGAAATCCCCAGTGACAAGTGCTGGCCTTTCAATCTTTCATTCAATTTGATAAAGAATAGCTTCTTCATAAAGATTGATTCTCTAGAAGACATAACAAAGTGACATTTCTCACTTGTCCCATTCCAATAATGTATTGAAATAATTGTAGGCAAACTGATTTGCCAATAGCTAGTGCCTTGTGAGGAGAATATTATCCAACACTTCGTAATGTTGCAAATGTGCTAGCATGTGTGGCTCAATTTGGGACCATTTTAGATTGTTCACAAGATAATCTATCCTTGTAGCCATATTGACAAAATAATTAAGATTGGAATGTAGCTTTGAGATGCTATTTTAGGACTCTTGTGGAAAGTATTGTCCAATGTCCTTGCACTAGTGCACCCTTTGTTCTAGAGTATCAAGTGGCCAATTGAGCCAATCTTCTGGTGGATGTTTGAATGCTCTCGAAATTGATGGTGAAGCTTATAACATACAACTCTTTAGTTCCCTTGTTAGAGCATTAGGTAGGCTAATGATTCCACCTAGAATGTGTTGAATTAAAAACTCATACTATGAAAAAACAAATTGCCACCAAGAAAACTTGAATGATCACTTCACTATCTAATAAAATGGCATTGAATTCTTACATCCCCTAATGGCAGTTGCTTTTTCTAAAAGCTAAGAAATGTATTTTGAAGCATAATTCAAATATCCAAAAAGCCTTAAACATTGCTCCTTGGATTGTAGTTGATTTGAAAACAAAAAAATAATCTTCTCCAAGACATGTGGCTTCATATGAATTTTTTAATCTTTAATTGTTACACCAAGAAATTCGATTTCATTTTTACACACCTAAAATTTCTTGAGATCTCTAAACAATCCACTACCATGTTCTTTTCATAAGGTAGGAAATCTTTGTAGATGACCATAATGCTCTTGAATAAATTAAGAAGTCATCAATATAATTTGCTATAAAATCCTTATGCTTATCAAAAATACTATCCATGTGACAGTGGAACTAAACAAGGGCATTTTTCAAATCAAATGGCATAATAAGCCATTCATAAAGACCAGTTGGCGTGCTAAAAATTGTCTCATAAATATCTTCTTTTGCTATTTTGATTTGATTATATCTTGATTTGCAATCAAACTTAGAAAATACATTTTTTATTTCTACTCGCTGAATCAGTTCCTCTTTATTTGGTAACATCCATTTGATGTTAACCATTACAACATTTAGTGGGATGCAATTTATTACCATCATGTCTTTTCCCCTCTTGATCTCTGCATGGTTTCTAATAATAAATCAAGCACAAGAATATCTTGAATTTGATAGCCTTACTCCTTTCTTTTCAAATTCTACCACTTTCTTTATGACTTCAGCTTCATCCCTTTTGGTTATTACAATGACTTTTCTTTATTCTAGTATAGCATGGAGAGTTGGGATGTAAGCTATTAGATTGTCTTGTGACCAAAACTATAGTGTATGCTCATAATAGCAACTCTGGAGCTTTGAAGTTATGTCTTCAACTTGTTCTTCACTAATTTTTCCTTGAAACATCAACATTTTCTCAAGTTTTTGATATTTAGATCTCTATAATTCTTCCATTGTTGTCTTATTCAAAATTTCTTCCAAGCTTGGATTAGAAGTAGTATACCTTGACTGTTCAAACTAGGTTTTGTGAATTTCTAGCAAGATGCATGAAACAATGAATTTTCTATCACCTATAGAAAGAACTAATAGCTCTCTTCTAATAGTGTAGGGAGAAACTGTCTCCATGCAAGTAGCTCCTAAGCCAACATCATACTTGCTATCATTTATATGAACAAAATTGGCCTTTCCTATCAAAACTTCATTAATGTGGATAAGAACATTTAGAGCAAATTTGGTGAGATTCCTTACTCCATTCATGGTCTCAATTTTGAAGGGCTGATTACATTCTATTCATAATTCCACCACTCTTTGATGAGAAAAATTTAAAGTAGCACTAGTATCTATGAAAGAATTAGATTTTCTTCATTTAAGTTTTCTATCTATTGCTATCTTGAGTGGGATGATGATTATGTAGATAATGGAGATTGTCTTCTTAATCTAATGAACAACTATTTTTGGCAAAGTCCTTTTGATGCCATCCTTCTTTTTTTATTTTTTCATTGAAAATCATTTCTCATATAGTGTTATGAGAAACATGGCTAGAACCTTGGATGGGACTACTTCGACTTTGTCTTCATCGTCCTCATGTTGAGATGACTCCTCTTCTAACATTAGCGGTAAATGCTTTCAACAAGTATGAGAATTGATAGATGGTTTAATATTAGAAAATTTACTACTAGAACTAGGTTTATCCCACAAAACAAAAAATGGATTAATAAAATTGGTTGCAAACGATGCTAAAGTAAATTTTTCTTCTTCAGTACTTTGATCTAAATCTTCTAGATCTTAATATAGAAATCGTTCTACTTTTGCTAAATCTTTGGGTGTCCAATCGGCTTCTTCCTCATCCTCTATCCAACCTCTACCTCCTTACATCATATGAAACAAGGGAGAAATTTTTTCTTGTACATTAGATTTAGAATCCATCTATTCTTCTTCTGAATCATCTTCAAATTTGAGTTTATAAACTTTTTCATTATTAGCCAAATGAGTTTCTAATTGTTCTTTGAACTCAATTGGCTCCCATTCATCAATATATTTATCAGAAAAGGCTTTTACCTTCTCTAGCACTTTCTTCTTTGGACATTCATAAGCATAGTGACCCCTTTGTTTACAATTATAACAACAAACACTTTTCTCTTTTGTAGACTATCTTCTACATTTGATATATTGTTTGGGGTGAAGCCTTCTTGGTTTTGCTATATACACTTGAATTCTTCTTCTCTATCTAGGTGAAAAGCTTTTAGAAAATCCATTTAAAGGTTTCTTTCTGAATGGCTTGCTAGGCTTTCTTCCAAAGGTATCTACTCCATCTATTTGTTCACATAATTCAGCTCATGGTAATATTTTTATCAAACTTATTTGATAATCAATTCTTTATAATTCTTATCTTACCATGTGTATGACATCTACAAAATATGCTAATAATACATCGATATTTTCCACTAAAGCATTATACAATACCATTTTCCACATTGTGTTAGGCAATGACCCTAGATACATGTATGTTATCAATCTATCTCTATGTAATGCTAATTGATACACTTCTTTATTGTATTCAGGATTATATTGTTCAAAATCCTTCAGATTATGCAATTTCCTCTAACTAAGTATGAAATTATCTTGCAATCTAACATTTTCATAAAGATCTATTGTAAATTGTATAATAAGGTTAACAAACAAACTTTGTAGCCCATTTTGTAGAACTTGTTCTTGAGCCTCTGCATCAAAACATTTCCACTAATGGCAAATTTTTCCTACTCCTCTTATTAGGCTAGTAATGATTGATGTGCATCCATCAAATCCTAGTAGCATTTGAGCATTTCTAAGTTGGTCTACCCATAGTTAGATGGTATGTAAAAGCTCTTTGAATGGTAGGTAGTCAATGTCAATGAATGACATATTGATTGCTTGCATCTCTTGAAGTGCTTGAAATGATGGTGGTGGCTCATACAACCTTCTTAGGTATGCCATCATAACTTGACCTTGGTAACAATTCTTGGGTCCTTCTTTTGATGAATCTGAAGAGGAGATTGGTTTCTTGAAATTATTTTCTTTCTTGAATTTTTCTATCTTCTCTTGTATTAGGTCTCTAGTATTTATTTGACCTCTATTTTTTTAATCTTGTGCAATCTATCTATTCTTTGTTACCAGAGGAAGCTTCAATTGACTTTCTAAAGTGAATACTTCTTTTAGAAAATTCTTTCTCTTTGTGCTTCTTAACTTCATCTTCATATACATTCATATGACTAATAACTTCATCTAGCTTACTTTGTATATTTTTTAGATTTCTTCTACAATAGGATGACCAATGCAATATGTAATTCAGTTGATGCACCTCTTTCTTCTTATTTTGCTAGGAATCAATTGAATGTTCTAATAGGTAGCTATAATTAGCTCAAGTATCTAGGGCTAGATCATCTAAAACCATTGTGTGATATGACCCTTGAGGAGGTCATTTTCCCTCATGGATGAATTTCCTTCCTTTCACGTCTTTGTATTACATCATAAACAATGTTTCTTTGCAATCAAAATTAGGAAAAGTGTCTTAAGGCTAACTTTTATAGGATGACCTTTCTTCATATTTGGGAATTGGTAGGATTGGTAGTAATGCTTGTAATCAAATGATGAAAGAATGCCTGAAGTTTTTGATCACATATTTACTCCATTATTTCTTCATTCTTTTTGATGTTAGAAACTCTTGATCCATCAAAAACTTTTGGATGATTGAAAATCCCTAAACATAACCATCCTCTTCTATGGATATGCCACATGCTAATAGATGCTTGCTTATGATTCATAGATATGGTGTTGGTGAGCTAAAATGTGTCTCTCACACCTATTGCTACATATACTGATCTTAGCAATAACTTCACACCATCTATTTCAACACATAATAATAAAGTAGTGTAATATGCTCATCATATAGAGATAATTGAAAATTTTCTTGTGTAGAACATAGAGCATTTGCATTCAAAATTCCCTAAAATCAACATACTTTCGCCATTTCCTAGATGAGATGTAGAATATCATTCATTCCATCCCCAATTACCTATCTATCTAGCAATGGTACCAAAAATTTAGCACCTATATCATAATTAAACTTAGGACTTACTAAAATGTTGATTTCCTGAGATGCACATAGTGATACCCTTGCTACTTCTAACTAGTTAACTAAGGTGTTTTATCTAGATGAAAACATCTTGGAGAATGAATAGATCACTTCCTTAGGAATTTGAGGAAATTCATTTTTTCCATCTAAGGTGACAAAAGATTTGTGGCTAAGCATAGCTACATGAAAAGGAATAACAACTTTTGATCTTGAGATAATTCTACATCTTCTCTTTTAGAAGGAAGGTCAACAACTTTACCTTTCATCATATAAGCATGATGAGTCTCCTAGTCGATTTTGAGATCATCAAGGCCATCATCAAAAACACCATTAAAAGCATCCATATCTTCTCTAAGACCTTTTTGGTACCACCAATCATCAGCCCTTCTAGCATCATCTTCTGTAACTCTTCCTTCCAATGTTTCTTAATCATTAATCACAATAGAATATTGAGTGTAAACTGTAATTTCTTTGGCTTCAATTCTAGGGATCAGCTTTGCATCTTCATCATCAAAAGGCTCATTTTCTTCAATATATTCAGATAGCTAATCTATCCTTGGGATAGACATATCACATTCATTTGACCATGCTTGTATTCCAAAGATATCATATATGGGAAAGGAGAACTCATCTTCACTCACTTCTTCAACAATACTTTTACCCTTATCTTTACACCTTTTAGTTTTTCCCAAAGCAGTCATAGGTCTAGAACAAACTTGAACAAACTCATCTAAATTTGATAGACAAGGATTTGACGCATAAGTGTAACCCATTAGATAATAATATCTATCAATAACTCGTAGACATTCTTCCACCATTTCTTCAACTATGTTTAGAAGAATGGATGAATGTTCTAATATTTTTGTAATAGGGGGCATTACAGAATCTACATAAACAACACCATGTCATCAAGACATGAAAGAATTCAATGCCATTTTAGTGGACTAGTGAAGCAACCACTCAAATTCAAAAGTTAAAGAAGGAATGCTCTGCATTATCTCCTTTGGAACCCATGTTGAAGAATCCCTTCATTCTCAAAATGGATGCTTGCTATGAAGCATGGGTAGTAGTTTTGCATAAAGTAGATCCAACAAAAGATGATGAAAATTTATGTTCATATGCTTTCAATGTTTTTCCCAAGAACGAATTGGCATATTGGCTAGTTAGAAAAGAAATATTAGCAATAGTTTAAATATTAGAGAAGTTCCATCTATATCTCATAGAAGAATCATTCATCTTGAAAACTAATTTCTCCAACCTAGCCACCTTGATGAAAAGAAAGAACACCTACTCACCAAAACTACAAAGGTTTGCTTAGTGCCAATATCTTTTGTCACAATATGATTTTTCAATTAAATGCATTCTAGGGAAAATAAATAACCTTCTTGATGCTATAACAAGGGAACTAAAGAGTTTTATGTTGTAAGCTTTGCCATCAAGTTGAAGAGCATCTAGACCACCACCAAAAGATTAGCTCAATTGGCCACTTGATACTCTAGAACAAAGGGTGCACTGGTGCAAGGATAATGGCCAATAATTTCCACAAAAATCCTCAAATAACATCTCAAAGCTGTATCTCACACTCAATTTATTTGTTAATATGGCTAGAAGAATAGATTATCTTATGAATAATCTAAAATGATCTTGAATTAAGCCACTCATGCTAGCACATTTGCAACTTTATGAAGTGTTTGATAATATTCTCCTCACAAGGCATCAGTTGTTTACAAATTAGTTTGCTTGTAATTATTTCAAGAAATTATTGGAATGGGATGGATGGGAAATGTCCTCTATCATGTCTTCTAGAGAATCAATCTATATAGAGAAGTTATCCTTTATTAGAATGAATGAAATATCAAAAGGCTACCACTTATCATGAAGGATTCACAAGATGTTCAGTTGTCACCATCAACTTTATTAGAGGAGATGGCCAAGCTTATTTATAGCTACACTAACTACCAAAAGGCTAGGGCCAAGATCTGTAGTGTCCAAAAAGCTTTTCTAAAAGCTTTTAAATATCAATGTCGTTATCATAAATGTAATAATTGTAGGTGTTATGCATGTGTCATGTGATGATTGTATGTAATAACAATTGTCCATTTAGAAATAGATACTAGCCAATCATAGCACCTATCTACTCCTTGTAAATCATCTAAAGTTGAAGCAATACAATTGAAGCATATTTTATCTACTTTGCTATTTGCAACCTCTTGAGTGAGCATTGAAGCATTCTTAAATGAGTGGAATCTTGTGTGACCTAGTTTAATTCAGGGTGCAAGGCATTCGTAAATGAGTGTTGTTAATCTTTCATTAATAGTAACTAATCCAAGTGTGTTGCACCTCCTGGTTAGGCTTATTTCATTTTGATTTCAGATCATGTGTTTCAATAATGTTAATGGCTTCATGTTAATTCATAATGCTTCTTGAGTTTCATGATGCCCTGGATCTTGCTATTAAAGTTCAAAGTAGTCAAGCTCCATCATCATCGCATGATGTGGTCCCCCAAAATGGTATAGGATCCTTGGCTAATGTTTTTTTATGTAGATTCTATAATGTTCCATATTACAAAAAAATTAGAATATGCATCCATTCTTCAAAAACATAGTTGAAGCAATAGGAGAAGAATGTTTGCAAGTTACTGATAGATATTATTATCTAATGGGTTACACTTATGCATTAAATCCATAAATGCCATATTTAGATGACTTTGTTCAAGTTCATCCTAGACCTATGACTGCTCTAGGAAAAATTAAAAGCTATAAAGATAAGGGTAAATATACTATTAAAGAAGTAATGATAGACAAGTTTTTCTTTCCTATATATGATATCTCTAGAATACAAGAATGGTCAAATGAATGGAATATGCCTATCCCAAGGTTAGATTAGCTATCTAAATATACTAAAGACAACAAGCCTTTTGATGAAGAAGATGCAAAGCTGATCCCTAGAATTGAAGCCAAAGAAATTATAGTTTACATTGAATATTTTGTTGTGGTTGATGATCAAGAAAAATTGGAAAGAAGAGTTGCAGAAGATGATGCTAGAAGGGTTGATGATTGGTGGTACCAAGAAGGTATTAAAGAAGATATGGATGCTTTTGAAGTTGTTTTCTATGATGGCCTTGATGATCTTGAAATTTCCTAGGAGACTCATTGTGCCTATATGATGAGAAGTAAAGCTATTGACCTTCCTTTTGAAAGAGAAGATGAAAAATTATCTAAAGATCAAAAAGCTGTTATTCCTTTTCATGAAGATATTCTTAGCTACAAATACTTTGTCACCTTGGTTGGAAAAATGAAATTTCATGAAATTCATAAAGAAGTGATCTATTCATTCCTCAACATGTTTTCAACTAGATTCACCACATCAATGAAGTAGTCAGAAGTAATTCTCCACATTAAGGGTCATGGAATTAAACTAGTCTTTTTTTACTTCTTTATAGAAGAAGAAGTTACAAGATGGAAGCAACAAGGGTATCACTATGTGCATCTTGCAAAAATCAACATTTTACTAAGTTCCAAGTTTGATTATGATATAAGTACTAAATTCTGAATAACAATGCTAGATAGCTGGGTAATTGGAGATGGAATGAATGATAATCTAGATCTCGTCTAGGAAATGGCAAAAGTATGTTAGTTTTGGAAAATTATGAATGTAGATGCTTTATGTTCTATACAATCTAATTTTCAATTATCTCTATATGATGAGCATATACCCTGTTCTTTATTATTAGGTGTTGAAATATAAGGTGTGAAGTTATTTCTAGGATTAGTATATGTAGCAATAAGTGCAAGAGGCACATTTCAGCTCACCAACATCATATTCATGAACCATAAGTTGAAGTGGAGAGTAATATTCCCTATAGGAAGCAAACATCTATCAACATGTGGTAGATCCATTGAAGGATGGTTATGTTTAGGGATTTACAAGAATCCAAAAGTTTTTGAAGGATCAAGAGTTTCAAATGTTAAAAGGAATGAAGAAACGGTGGAGTAAATATTTGATCCACTAATTTGGGCATTCTTCTATCATTGAATTACAAGCATTACCACAAATCTTGCCAACTAAAAAATATAAAGAAGGGTCATCTTATAAAACTAATCCTTAATCCACTTCTCCTAATTTTGATTGCAAAGAAACATTGTTTATGATGTAGTACAAAGAAGTGAAAGGAAGGAAATTCATTCATGGGATAAAACCACCTCTCCAAGGGTCATATCTCATAATGGTTTTAGATGATCCAATCCTAGATACTCAAGCTAATTGTAGCTACCTATTAGAACATTCAATTGATTGCCAGCAAAATCAGAAGGAAGAGGTGCATCAATCGAATTATCTATTGCATTAATCATCATATTGTACCAAAAATATCAATAATATAGAAAGTAAGTTAGATGAAGTTATTATTCATATGAATGTATGTGAAGATGAAGTTAAAAGGCACAAAGAAAAAGAATTTTCTAAAAGAAGTATTCACTTTAGAAAATCAATTAAAGCTTCCTCCAGCAACAAAGAATAGATAGATTGCAAGACATCAAGAAAAGAGAGTCCACATGAATACCGAAGATATGCTATAGCAAAAGACACAAAAATTGAAGAAAGAAAAGGCTTCGAAGAAACCAATCTCCTCTTCAGATTCACTAGAAGAAGGACCCAAGAATCATTGCTAAGGTCAAGTTATGATGGCATACCCAAGAAGTTTGTATGAGCCACCACCACCATTCCAAACACTTCAAGAGATGCAACCAATAACTATGTCATTCATTGACATTGGCTACCTACCATCCAAAGAAGTGTTGCATATTGTCTAGCTATGGGTAGACCAATCCAAAATTGCTCAAATGCTACTAGAAGTTGATGAATGCACAATAATCATTATTGGCATGATAAGACTAGTAGGGAAGATTCGCCAATGGTGGAAAAGTTCTAATGTGGCAGCTCAAGAATAGGTTTTGCAAAGTGTGCTACAAGGTCTATTCATTACCCTTATTACAAAATTTGTAGTTGATATTTTTGCAAATCTTAGACTACAAGATAAGTTGATACTTAGAGGAATTATAGAATTTGAAGGATTTTGATCAATATAGTGTTGAATACATTTAAGAAGTGTATTGATTAGAATTACACAAAGAAAAATTAATAGCATACATGTGTCTAGGGTGATTGCCTAAAAAACTTGGGCAAATAGTGTTGTATAATGCTATACCAGTAAATCTTGATCTATCCTTAGTGTATTTTGTAGATGTCATACACATGGTAAGACAAGAATTTCAAAAAGCTTATTATCAAATAAGTTTGACTAAAATCTTACCATCATGTAAAGTATGAGCACAAATAGGTGGAGTAGATACCTTCAAAAAAAAAAGCCCAGCAATCCATTCAGAAAGAAACCTCGAAGGGATTTTCCTAGAAGCTTTCCTCCCAAACAGAGAAGAAGAAGTTGAGTGTATATAGCAATACCAAGAATGTTTCACCCCAACCAATATATCAAACATAAAAGAGATCTTTTAAAAAAAGAAAAGTAGTTGTTGCTATAATTGTAAACAAAGGGGTCACTATGCTTATAAATGTCCAATGAATAAAGCAATAGAGAAGGTAAAAGCTTTTTTAATGAATATATTAATGAATGGAAGCCAATTGAGTCCAAAAAAAAATTAGAAACTTGTCTAGCTACTAAAGTCAAAGTTTATAAGCTCACATTTGAAGATGATTTAGAAGAAGAATAGATGAATTCCAAATCTGATGTAGAAGAAAACACTTTTTTCGAAGTTCATATGATGCAAGGAAGTAGAGATTGGATAGAGGATGAGGATGAAGTTGACTGGACACCCAAAGATTTAGCAGGACTACAATAGTTTCTATATCAAGATCCAAAAGATTCAGATCAAAGTATTGTAAAAGAAAAATTCACCTCAGCATCATCCGTAGCTAATTTTATTAACCCATTTTCTATTTGGAGGATGACCCTAGTTCTAGTAGTAAATTTGTTGATATTAAACCATCTATTAACTCTCATACTTTTCCAGAACATTTGTCATTAATGTTAGAAAAGGAGTAATCTCAAGATGAGGAAGACAAAGAAAAAGGTGAAGTAGTCACATCCAAGGTTCTAACCAGGTTTCTCATAATACCATATGAGAAATGATTTTTGATGGAAAAATAACAAAAGAAGGATGGCATCAAAAGGACTTTGCCAAAAATAGTTTTTTATTAGATGAAGAAGACAGTCTCCACTGTCTACATAATCACCATCCCAATCAACATAGAAATAGATGGAAAAATTACATGGAGAAAATTTAATGCTTTCATAGACACTATTTCTACTTTAAATTTTTCCAATCAAAGAGTGATGGAATTATGGGTAGAATGTAATTTAACCTTGAAAATTGAGACCATGAATGGATTAAGGCATCTCATAAAATTTTCTCTAGATGTTCTGATCCATATTACTGAAGTTTTAATAGGAAAGGCCAATTTTGTTCAGATAAATGATAGATGCATGATGATGGCTTAGGAGCTAATTTCATGGAGATAGTTTCTCCCTACACTATTAGAAGAGAGCTATTATTTCTTTTTGTAGATGATAGAAAAGTCACTATTCTATGCATCTGACCAAAAATTCACAAAACCTAGTTCAAAAAGTTAATGTATGCTACTCCTAATTCAAGCTTGGAAGAAATTTTTATTAACAAAAATAATGGAAGAATTACAGAGATCTAAATATTAAAAGGTCTAGAAAATTTTGATGTTTCAAGGCAAACTTAGTGAAGAACAAGTTGAAAACAGAACCTTAAAAAGCTTCAGAGTTGCTGTTATGAGCATCCACTATAGTTCTAGTCACAAGAGAGTCTGGTAGCTTACATCCCAACTTTCCACCCTATACTAGTAAAAGCAAATCCATTGCAATGACTAGAAAATATGAAGCTAAATTCATAGAGCAAATGATAGAATTTGAAAAAAAAAAGGACTAGTAAGGTCATCAAATTCAAGCTATTCCTATGCTTGCTTTATTGTTAGATATCATGTAGAGATCAAGAGGGGAAAAGCTAGGATAGTAATCAATTACATCCCACTGAGTGCTGTAATGGTTGACATGAAATGATCATTACTTTAAAAAAAAAACAAGAGGAATTGATTCAAAAAGTAGTAGTAAAAAGAGTGTTTTCTAAGTTTAATTGCAAATAAAGATATCATCAAATCAAAATAGTATAACAAGATATTCACAAGATAGCATTTGGCACACCAGCTAGTCTTTATGAATGGCTTGTTATGCCATTTTGTTTGAAAAATGCTCCTACTTAGTTACAGTGTCACATGGACAATATTTTTGATAAGCATAAGGATTTTATAGAAAATTATATTAATGAATTCTTGATTTATTCAAGTTTAGTAGAATAGCATTATGGTCATCTAAAAAGATTTGCTACCTTATGAAAAGAACATGGCATGGGATTGTTCTGTGGTCTCAAGAAATTTTAGGTGTGTAGAAATGAAATCAAATTTTATTATCCTAATCCTTATTATCTTGATTTTGCTTTTATGTTTCATCAAGATGGGTAGTTGAGGTGGAGAGACTTACAAGGCAACATCATTTTGCCTCTAGAGTGTTCAGCACTAGCAATCCTTCAAACAGCCTTAAGGGGAATGAATTTGAGCTATGCGAAAGAGTGGTATCATGTGACCAAACACATGACTAAACCCTATCAACCCATAGAGGCATAAGCATGAAGAGACACTACGATGGAAGCTAAGCATCAGAATAATAAGGGGAAGTAGGTTAATCCTACTGTTGTCCTAGAGGAACTTGATGGTGATGCATTTTTAGTAGAAAAACTCCACCATAATCATGAAGCCTATTTACAAATGCCTATTATTATCTAAAAGAACCTATTAAAGTATAGTTACATTCAACCCTTATAGTTACACCAAGAAGAGAGTCAAAGTACTCTAAACATAATAGGACTCAAGGCCTAGAGTTTCTGTAGGATAACAAAGAGATGAATTCCAAAGTCATAGAAGGAGAACTAGCTAGCATCATTCTCCAAGTACTTCATCTTCCTCCTCATGATCATTGATGGACTTTGATAGAAGGGAAAAAAGGTTCAAAAATCATGACAAGGAAAGACATCAAGCTCATGATAGAGATTAGAATCATCAAAGGCATATTGATGAAGAACATGATGAGTATGAACCATGAAGAGATAGGAATAGATGTGACAAGAGAGAGTAATATGAGTACCAAAGGGGACATCACTACAACAGAGCATACGAACCCTATGACCATGAAGATTCCCTATTCACTACTCACAACATGATCAACATTAGTGAAGTAGTGTACATTCCAGCCAAACATGTGAGGGATAGTTGCATCAAGCAAGTTAATATGAATAGTATTCCTATGTTTGAACAAGAATATAATGTAGATTCACAACATTGGCTTCAAGCATTTCACAATGCTTGTGCCCTACATAATATCAAAAGTGATTGGAAAAAGTTCATGTTATTTCCCATGACACTCATTAGAAAGGCCAAAAGCTAATCTACATCATTTGAACCTGAATCAATCAAAAGGCGGAGTAGCAAGCTTGAACTTTTCAATGAAAAATAACAAACTTACTCTAGGGTGTCCAATATTAGAAAGTAGATATAGGGCTAGAAGTAAGGGACACATGAATTCCTTAATGCAAAAATGGATAAATACTACTCTCTTTTGCATGAATTCCCAAGCCATGGATTTTTCCAAAGGGAGGAACGTAGGTACATTATTGATGGGTTAAGGAATAAAACCAAAAACCCCTAGGGTTTATGCCCATTGAAAATTATCAAAGATGACCAACCATAAAATTCAAAGGTTAATCAACCAAGTAGCAAAAGAAGAAGGAGGACTGAAGAGTAGCAAAACAGGAAGGAGAACCAGAGCTATAAGCAAGAAGCATCTAAGGGATGCTTGATAGAGGAATGCTTCTAAGGCACAATGAGCAGTACTTAGGATTTCTCTCCTTCGATGCCCCTTAGCTATTCCAAGATACATATTTATAGTTGAGGTCGATCCTCTAGACTCTTTGACTCAATGTCATCTAGCTCACAAACCACTAGCTATGTGGATGGCAACTCAAAAAGCACTCAAACAATTTAAGGATAGAATACCTTATCTTTTACACCGTAAAACTTCATATTGTAGATCTACTTTAAGTAAAATAATTTACAAAATGGTAGATAACATTATTTACATTAGGAATCTCCTAGGGAATCATACTTGTTGTGGGATCCTACTTCATCATCTAGAGACAGAGAATCCCATATCCTTCTATGAACTGGAGGTTCTAGTGCACTAACAAGATATGTTTGGGTTTCACGTCCACTATGCATCCTCATGTAGGCAATCCATCCATCCATTTGGGCAAGATCTAAAGATGCTAGTTAATAATGATATTGATGGCCAAGATGTTCACTATCATGCTAGTTTGAAGTATAGATCTCATAATGGAAGGAATACCTAAATGGTGCATTCCAATATGCTCTTCTAGAAATACAAGAATTTAGAAGATAGAATGGGGGTTTCCTAATCTTTCTATGTAGAATGCTCTAGCCTGTAGATCACTATAAAAGAAATTGTCTCCATGGACCTCATTATAGTTTCCAGGAACCTCATTATGATGATTATAAAGGGTTTGAGGATAATTTTTAGGATAATGGTAAGGGGTATGACCAAACTAATGCCACCATGTCCAAAAGTTATCATTGGGTAAGATCCAAGGATTAAGTTCAATTTCATAAACATGAAACAAACTAGGCTTAAATCTAGGCTAGTTAAACATGTTTTGTGATGTATGAAAATACAAACATTGAAATTCAATTTGAATCTTGAATCTAATTCTATGATACAGATTATCTCTAAATCTTGGTTTTGCAAATTCAACCCAAATTTTTGATCTTATAGCCATGAGATATACTTGACAAGCTAGTGAAAGCTTTGTCTCCAAGAATCATGAAAGGATTCTTGAGTGAGCATTGCCATTTGAGTTTCTCCTCTATTATAGTTCTTAATGAATTTAGAATATTTGAGTACCCAGCCTTTCCTTATTATCAAATTTGAAACAAGATTCAAATGTTAGTAGCTTCAAAGAGTTGGAACTCTCTAGTTAGAAAATCAATAAGACTATTATGCTTGTCATTAATAAATTCTATTTTAAAATAAAAATTAGCTACATACAATGTCCATATAATTAATGGAGTATGAGTAACTTTATTCAAAACTTTGGAACTTAAATATTTATCAAAATGTTTCAAATCACTTCTTATTATAAACTATCTAGTTTGGAGAAATAGCCTAAATTTTTCTATGCCTTTCACTATGGCAAGAAGCTCTTTGTGAGTACTATGATAATTTTGTTGAGCTTTATTGAACTGTCCTAAGGCATAACTACATATCTAGATCACATTATCTTTTTCTTCCTCAATAGTAACACCCAAAAATTCATAATAAGCATTAGTTTCTAGAATTAATTTACCATCTATTGGTAGCTAAAGCTTTGAGAGCTTATTGCACTTTTGTTTGATTAAAGAAACTTTATCTGTATGTCGCTTTGTCCATGTTGGAGGATTTTGCCTTAACTATTCATTTAAGAGCTATTTATCTTCGGCAAGGTTTTTGTAGAATCTAGATACATAATTAAAAAATCAAGAAATTTCTGGAGTTATGTTTTATCCTTGATTTCATTTTGAATCTTTCTAATAGCTTCAAGGATATGATATTGTAAGGCTATTATTCCATTAGTGATTTGTAATCCTAAAAACTCTATAGAATCCTTTGCTATTTGCATCTTAGTTAGAGATAAGACTAGTCCATTATCATCGACTATCTTTCTAAAGGTCTCCAAATGTTCGAAGTGTTGTTGAGGGTTCTTACTCATAACTAATATGTCATCTATATAGACCATAATAAAGGAATACCTACCAAAGATCTAGTTCATACATCTATGGAAGATTGAGGGATCAATTTTGATCCCAAATAGTAAAACATTCCACTCATATAGGCCTCCTAGAATGGTAAAGGTAGATTTTTATTGTTCATGTGGTTCCACTTGTATCTACCAAAACCATTACTTTAAATTGAACTTGAAATATACATTAGTATGAAGGAGCCTTTGGAACAAATCATCTTTGTTTGGTATTGGATTTTGGACTAGTTTTATTAGATCATTCATAGGTCTGTAATTTACTACAAGCGTTTTCTTCCCTCTTACTTGTTTAACTCGTTTATTAACATAGAATGTAGCATAACCAAACATACTAGCACTGGATTGTATATGTCTCTTTTCTAACAATAATTGGATTTCTAAATCACATTCTTTCCTTAATGACAATGACATATCGATGTGGTGTGCTTTAGTTTTTATTTTTATATTTTCATTAAACTCTATTCTACACCAATGTTCCTTCTTATTCCTAAATATTGTTGGATCATCATTGGCTAAGGCTAATAGTTTTTCTTTTATATTATTAAATTCTATTTCTAGCTTATTGACATTATTAACTATCCATTACATATTTGGTTGTTTAACAGAAGACCGTGTAGATGGAAATCTACTATCATACTAATCTTATCTTGGAAATATTCCTCTTGTCAAGCTTAAATATGTTGATCCTACAACATATGGCTCAGAGTGTTGTAGGTTATCTATTAAAATAAGCAAGTCATAAGATTTAATTTCACAGGGCAAAACCATGAAGTTTAAGTATTTTTCCCTTCATAGTCTGTATAGGTATAATAGCCTTGTATTGACTATGCATATTTTAAGTGTTAAACCTAATATAATTTTTATTAGTCTCTTCCCAAAAATGAGAAGGTATGATATTTCATTTGGCAATGGATATTTTTGCTCCTGAATCTATTAGAGCATCTATATGATATGCTTTATAATTCTTAAAATTAATTAAGAATGTACATATATGTAGAGTATTTTTTTCCTACAAGTTAATATTTACTTTATTTATAGGCATGGCCTTAGTTTCTGCCTGATATTGTTCTTTCTAAGAACTTTCTCCTATCCTTTCTAAATTTCCTATTTCTTGAGTAGCCCATTGGATAAAAGTACAAAGTTGTTCTATTCATGCTAATCTAAGAAGAGAATCATTTAGATGTGGATGCTTATAAGTTGAGGATGATGTTCTTTATTTATGCTTTTTATTTTTATCTTTTAAAGATCCTTGACTATCCAAACTTTCATATTTAGATTCTAGCTCTGATTTTTGTGACTCTGGGTGCTTAAACCACCTTTCCTCGATTAGAAATCTTTGCTCTTCTAAACCTTGTTTTTTCTCGTCTATTATCCTTCTTAGAGACATTATCTTATTTATGTCACTTATTGGAATATCTTCTATTTGTTTTTCTAGATTTTCTAATCAAAATTTTAATATTTTATATGGAGGGTCTCATTTTACTGGATCTAAGGACTCTACATTGAAAGAATATGTGTCTCAATGTCTAGGTGTTTCTAATAATCATTGTTTTCTACCAATGGTATTAATTCTATTAAATCTTCTGTGATGATTCATGGAATAGACGAAATACATGTCATTTTCATCACTATTACCCCCAATCAAAGTTTGTGATAACATAATCAAAATACTAACTCAATTCTTAAAGAATATCCCTGGGTTCATGTAGAGTATTTTCATCAAGAATACAATCAAAATATTATTTTGAAAGATTATAGTGCTTAATGAAGTTGACCTTTTTGAAATATTTTGATTTCTTGGGACAATTAAAGTGATTACCTTGAGATAAGTAACACTTAATGTTTGATTTTCTTAATTTCTTCTTTTGACGTTTAAACATTTCTCTAAATACCCTAGAAGGTTGGTTTGAGTATTTGGATTTTTTTGAGGTTTGTTAGACCTTTTGGATCTTCTTTTCTACTTTTGAAAATAGTTAGTAAATTGATTATACTAATAATCATTTTTAATACAAAGTTTGTTATAGAATGGATTTTCCATTTTGTGTTTTATTTTCTTCATTTTCCTCTGAGCTTTCATATCATAACATATATTCCTATTTACATTTTCTAAGAATTTTTTTATGGTGCTGAAACTCATACAATCTAGGGATTTGTCTTGTTGTTGGAGCTTAGTGTGATATTTATCACAGAAAGGTTGAGGCATGGCTCCTTGTAAGTGTTCCTTAGCTAACCTATCATGCATTAATTTACCCCTATAGTACCACTCTTTCATAGTATCTAGGAAAGGAGAAGGATTTTGTATTATATCTAGTTTTGCCTTAAAGAACCTTTGTCTATAGTTTATATCATAATCATACTTATCTCCTATAAATTCTTTAGTAATTACATTAATAAATAATATAGAGGGTCCATTTAAGAATTTCATTTTGATACTAACATCTATTTGATTCAACCATTGTCTTAAATTACCTATGAATTTAAATACACAATTTTGGATGGTATGCTTCGTAGATTTCATGTCTAGAAAAACTTGTCTATCAATAAAACCATTTATATGCTCTATGATATTTTTTCATCTAGCTATGTCTAGTTTGTCCATACAAAATTTAGGATCCTTTTCACTCAAAAGGCAAGATGAGACCTTAGGGTATTCTTCATGGTTTCCTACATAGACAACTAGCATCTGTAATGATTCTTCTCTTTAGAGTCTAACTAAGAAGTCTATTATTGATGCTCAGACTCGTAGTCCATCACTTATGAAGAACCCTCATTGGGATTTATCTTTCCTTTATCCTTTTCTATAGGTGTAAACTTTATCTTTGGTCATCTAAGTGGCATACTAGGATTTGTTCCATAGTCTGGAATAGGCTCTATTTTACCTATGGATGTTGATGTTTTTGATGTTTATTTTGGAACCCATATTTTTCTATATTTTGGACATTTTCTTATCATCCTCAAATCTTGGCATGTTATTTATATCAAGCCATTTGATACGACTATCCCTCATTTGCCTAATTGGAATATGTACAGCTTCCTAGATGTTAATCATACTTCATGTTGCCATCAAGGGTTTATTATCAAGATTTGGTTTGTGAACGTTGTTATAGCAATGACCCCTTCTATGCTCATGCATTTCTTGAACCTCTCTTCTATCCCTATGTCTTCTTTGTTCAAAGTATTCATTTTCCTCATCAAAGTACCATGAACAATGATCATGACAATCATGAGCCCTTCTTTCCTCTCTATCATAGCCTCAATACCCTTGTCTCCTTCTATCAAAGTCCACTAATGATCTTGAAGATTCAAATGAGGTAGTAGGAGAACGGTGTTAACTTGTCCTCCCCCTATGACTCTAGTATTCTTCTTTGTAAGATCCAATAGGAACTCTTGGCCTTAAGTCTTGCTTATGCTTTGAGTCTTTTACCTCCCTTCTAGTTGTCTTTTCTAGGGTGGAGTGTAATTGGACTTTGATAGGTTCCTCCAATTAGATGATAGGTGTTTGCAAATGGAACTCATGATCCTAGTGGAGTTTTTCAGCGATGAATGCATCACCATCAAGCTCTTCCAAGATAATAGAAAAGTTAACTTTCTTTCCTTTATTTTGCACATGTATGGTCTCCATGACAGTATCCCACCTTAATTTCTCATCAATGAGCTCATAGGGTCTTGTCATGTGTTTGGTTACATAATACCCTCCAATTGCATCACTCAGTTTCATCCTCTTGAGAGTGGTTTGAAGCATGATGGATGCTGAATCTTGTGGTGGCAGAACAATGTTACCTTGAAGATCTCTCCACCTTAGTTACCTATCTTGATTAAAGAGAAAGGTAAAGTCAGGATAATAAGGGTAATGATGAGCATATAAAATCCTTGCTTACATTGGCATACTTCAATATTCTTTTTGATTGATTCTGTCATTACCTCTTTGTGGTTCTTTGATAAGAGGTAATTGATCATTTGGTGAAGCCATGTCATTATTTTAAGACATTTTGTTAGGAGTGCTTAATTGTTTGGAATTATTAAAAGATTATGATTATGACTTTAGATTTCAAGTAAAACAAACTTTATGAAATCAATTACTTACCGTACATTAACTAGTCTTTAGCAATGGTGCCAATGATGAGCAGTGGAGTTATCCAACACCCAACCATACAAGTCATAGGTGTTCACATGTGACCAGATCATAATCTATGGATGAGACAATGTTAATATGCCAGTAGTTGGTTTAATTTCAAGACTATTATCTTCCCACATGGAGCTAAGGAAATCTAATCATATGATTTAGCTCATCATGAAGTATATGATAATTGATGTTGACTGGCCATTGCTACTCCTATCAAACATAGTGAAATGGAAATAGTTTCAAAGTTTAAGCAAAACAAGTAATAGTTCTATCCTAACCTAAGCCAATAAATATCTATTCCTGGCTTTTTGTACATGTCTTAGGCTTATGTAATCATTACTAAGATTACCAAATACTTTGCTATTGGGTGAACCAAGTGATAATACTACTAGGTTACTAAATGATCACACTTAACACTCAAAATCAATTGTATCTATTCCACTTACAATAACTATAAAATTAAAGGACATGGAAAAGTAAAGGGTAAATTTAGTAAATAGAAAACATTAAGATAAGCAAGCAATAAACATTATTCTAAGTGAAAACAATAAACTAGGAGAATGTTGCAATAGTATGAAATAGCTCAATATTTATTGCCAGTTACACTTGTATCCAAGTTCAAGGTGTTCAAACAAAGACTCCACTCACCAAATCACACTACACTATGGGCATTCACACTTCTAAGTGCTTGAGACTAAATTTATGAAATAAAATTGACCAAGCTTGGCTACTATGGAATGAAACTTATGTAGATCTGTGCATCCAAGTGTTTTATTTATAAGCTACACACATCCCTCGATATCATTTATACAATGACGTAGCTTATGCTACAATATCGTACTTATGATATTGTTGTTGACTAAAAATTGACTTTATCAACATGGTTTTCCATTAGGTACCCATTGCACATTAATATTAGATCCCTATAATAATATCTACTTGAAACTTAGTCATTATTAGTACATAATCTCCACTAAAAGACCTTATCCATCAAATACAAAGATGAATACATTCTTAAATGCATGTTTTCTCATTGGTTAAGCCTATTCAACATTTATACATATAAACACAAATTGTCATGTGTTATTTATACAAATGACTTCTATGTACAAGCATACACTTATAGACAACATATGCATGTCACATGTACATATATGCATGCTTCATATGTGTATATATATGATGCATGCATGTAGTTTTTTTTTCCTTAGTAGAATCTACAAATTCCATTACAAATCACAATAATAGAAACTTCCATTTATTCAGACACGAATCATGCTATAGACAAATTTTGGTTATAAAAAATAATCAAACATTTGGTCAAACATTTTCACCTATCATAAAATGATCCAAAATTTTAACTCAAGAACTTATAAAATTCTAATACATTGGGTTTTAAAAAGGACTTTTAACAATAAGAATTTTCCATTATTTCAACAAAAATACCAAAAACAAGCTAAAAGAGAATAACATGAATTCCATGGTTTATTTTCCTTGCAACCTTTTCTACTTTACATTGGCCATATTAGCTTTCTTCCTTTTCCTTGCATCATAAAAAGTTGGGTTTTCTTTGTAGTTTACACTAAATATTTTAATTAAGATTAGGGAAGGATTTCATACAACCATATATTTTCTTGTTTTTTTCCAAACACATTTTCTTTGCATTATAGACCTATTTTCATTTCTTTTTTGTTTTTTATCAACTCAAGTAGATTGAATTTAGTTATTTATCCTATAAATGCAGAAATAAAATCATAAAAGATACTTACAAAAATAGTTTAAACTTATTGTCTTAATATTTTCTTACTTAAAAAGTAGTAAAAAGGGCTTCCATAGTTTTATTATTGTTGAATATAGTCTTGTAGCAACATATCTTATTTCATCTTGTTAGCATAATTAGTTATATTTACATTTAAGATTTTTGTATATGATTTTAAGTTCATTAAACTTACTTCATCATGCATTCATCTCTAATTCTTAAAAATAATCTATAAATGTTCAAGTTCTTGTTTGATCTACAGGTGAAGTTGAACCATTCAATGCCTCTTCATGTTTCAATTGTTGTATCATATGTGGAGTAAGGTGTAGAAGAGAAAAATAATTTTCTTAACTCTACACAAGATAAGATCCTTCACTATCAAATATAACAAGATTCTCCATCACTCTTACTTTATACCCTCAATAAATAGTAAAGGTTATAAAAAAAATTATTCACATCTCAATATGGGAAGGCAGAAAATGAAAGCCTCACATTCACCTTTATTGAAGAAGTAAGGTTATTAAACCTTATTAGTTGGAAGTTTTAAGCATAGTCACCTTTCATAACATATACCTTCTTACTTAACTATCTACCATTAATAAAATTATAAATAATTATATCCAACCATGGATTGGGAGTAACTATAGAAGGGCTCATAGCCTTCGAAAATAAAATATTTCCTTTAGTTTATTACCCATAATGCAATTCTATCAAGATATTATTTTGATAGCAAAACATATGATAATTAACATAATGTATGTTTTCTATTGCACCACCATAGAAGAAACTCATCATATTCAATATGGTTGCATGTTCAGTTACTTCATTTAAACTATACTTCACTTTAAATAGAGATATCACTTCCTCATTGCATATTCTAAACATTTTTTTTTCTTTTGGTAATTTCTTGCTATCTCTTAGTGTATGTCTTTACCTTCACATTCTTTTATTAATTTTCATTAAGTTATATGCTATTTTAAGAGTTGCTATTAGATTGGAATGATTATTTAATCATTTAGTTAATGAAAATTTATCTATTTTTTATGCTATTTACATGTATCATTAGTTGTTGTTTGATCAATGGTACTGTTATTGATGCTGGACTATGTTAGCTCATATGTTGGTTATTGCTTATGGATTTTGTTTTGTGAATAGTTATGTAAAATGTCCCTTATAAATAACATTGGTGGCTAATTCTATCATATTTCATTTCATTTCATATTTATGTAATGCATTTATTTGATCCTTAAGTTCTAGGATTATGCTTGTTACTTTGAAAAAGATACTATAATTATTTACTTAAATTAATATTCTTGCTTCATTGGATAGTAGTTTTAATACTTTGGATCATCATAACCATCCTAGCCCTATTTGAAGAATGTGGAAGTTTATATTTATTGAATAATAAAATATTTTCTTTCCCCTTAGTAGTGATTGTCTATGGTGTTAAATGATGTTATACTTGCATTTTATTATCTTGATATATTGATTATTGGAATTTTGAAAGATGGTTCTAAACCATTTAATAAGCTACATATCCTTTAACTATGTTCTTAGGATAGGTTAAGTACATGACAACGAATAAGTGCTTAGATAGCATCTCACTACCATAGGATAAGTTAGGAGGCCTTATATAAATGTAAAACAAATACGGATACATTAGATATTTGGACATAATAAAGGAAACTTGAGAAACTTTTTTGAAAGTTAGGTGCATGACAATAAAAAGATAATCAACTAATTAGAGATTCAAAAGGTCATCAATTAGAATAGTTTAAAAGAAAAGGTCTTTTAATAAAGATCATTTTAATTGGAAGAATTCTTAATGAAATTCTATTGTTACATATTGATGAGTGGCGAGGTACCCCTACACTCAACCATACGAATACGAGCGTGCACGCGCAATCCGGTCGAACTCCGCAGACTAAATGCCTTAACACCACAAGAAACACTTGGGGTTAATCGTTCGTTGTCTTCCCAGGCTTGCTTGTAAGTGTCACGGTGTATGGTTAAGCAAGTCTGAGGTATGTGATTTTTTTGGTATTTTCAGGTTTATCTCCTAAGCTATGGGAGAAAGGGTTGAGAAACTAACTAACTCTAACTAATGTCCTAAGTCTAAATTAACTAGCGTCAGCATCCGTTCCCACTTACCGGACACACCCTGAACTATGCAACTGTGGCTTACCAAACGCTAATCGTTACTGGGATCACCACACGTAACGCAAGTGCTCGAAGTGGTCGTACTGAGGCACCTATTTAGCTTAAGTGTGATAAGCAGCCGATTCCTTAGCTAGCCGTACACACCCGTGGGTGCTCGTAACTAAGTCGTACTTATCACACGTTCTAACCTAGCGATGAGCAGTCGATTCCCTGACTAGCCATACACACTGAACTACCACTAGGATTACCAAGCGCAGAATCCTGGAATACGCTACTAGGTTACCAAGCAGTCAATGCTCGTAGTCAAGTCGTACTCACGCGTTGCGACAAGCAGCCGATTCCTTGATTAGCCGTACACGTCCGTAGACGCTCGTAATCAAGTCGTACTTGTACGCACTAGGAAAGCAGTAAATAAATAACAATAAATAAAACCACGTGCTGCAAGGTTTATCCAATCAAGTTCTTCTTTATTACCGTACACAACTTGGGTTCAGGTTACAAGCTGCTCGAATAAAGAGCCTTTTACTCTAGGACTCCTACTGGGGGCACGTGGGGATAAATTCCAGCTCCGGAGTGATCAATCTGCCAGAGCTTCGCTACTTCTAGCCAGGATTGGGAAATAAGGGGAGTGCCGCCTCTTATTTATAGATATGGCGGTGGACCGCGATATCGCGTACGCGATATCGCAGGGCAAGACGCGATATCGCGTACACGATATCGCATGGGATGCGATATCGCGGCATAGTGCATGTTGCGTCTCATCACATATGAAGGACATATTCAATACTTATATCCATATGTATATATGAATAAACTAAAGAAAGGCCATGTAGAGTATAAATAATTAAATACTTTTGATTTTACATAGGGACCTTTATATAAATAATTGAGAAAAAGTCTTTCATGGATTAGGAAAAATGCATGTGTTATAAATTATAAAGCACTTGACTTAAAGTTCAGGAATAAGAGATGTGAATTTATTTAATAGTTAAAAGTTTTTGTTTTACGTTGGTGATCATGGTCATAAATGAAGAAACATGTTGAAGATAACTTATAAAACATTATTATATTGTAATATAACTTTAATTCATCTTTTAACTTAGCAAAATAAAAGTTGTAAGTTTTAATTTATAAACTAGCTTAGTTATATATTTATAAATTGGCAGAGAGAATCTTATTTGTTTACAAGTAAAAAGTTCTTTGAGTAAAAAATTTCACGACTTCTGGATGAAGAACAAGATTTTAAAACCCAAATTTTCATGCCTTATGAATGAAGAACAAGAGTTTTGTATCTTATTTTTCCTAAGAATGGGTTTTCTGAAAAAAAACATTTCCATCAATTAGTGTATGCTCTCACCCTCGGCTGAATTTGTTGTTTTTGATATATAATGCAAATTCGGCCGAGAGTGAGAGCATACACTAATTGATGGAAATTTTTTTTTTCAGAAAACCCATTCTTAAGAAAAATAAGATACAGAACTCTTGTTTTTCGTCCAGAAGGCATGAAAATTTGGGTTTTTAAATCTTGTTCTTCGGCCAGAAGTCATGAAATGTTTTACTCAAAGAACTTTTTACTTGTAAACAAATAAGATTCTCTCGGCCAATTTATAGATATATATTATAAATATATAACTAAGCTAGTGATCGCCAGTTGTCTGCTGTAGCGATGATTTAAACATAACAGATAAAAATATTATAAGACTATGGAATGCTTTATTGAATAATTATAAACATGTTGTAATACAGCAGAAATGATCAATGTACAAACTTGCGTAATTGAAAATGTATAGTTACAAATGTTCTGACATTCAAAATGGTAAAAATTAGTTGACAGAAAAGAATGAGATCATTCTTCATTAGATTTAATGCGTTGCTCTTTATCCAATCTACTTTAAAAGTGTGAAACCTTAAATATCTTGATATATCTTTTTTTGGAGATCGAAGGGAATATCCTCAAACTGTCAATACTCCTCACTCAAGATAGTGCCACAAATGTAAGACTTGTTGTTTCTTTGCTACCAACATCTATACATGCTTTCTCCAATGTCATTCCCTGTGACTTATGTATCGTTAAAGCCCATGCTAATCTAAGTGGTAGTTGGCTAGATCCTCCATGTATGATTGGTGGAATGGGTACTTGTCGAGGATGTTCATTATCATACGGTACTCCAATATAGGAGTCAAACTCAATGATGACATACGATGGCAACTGTGGAGGTTGACAGTGTGGACTATATATTATTTTCTTAGTGACTCCCAATGCACTATTAACCAATCCTGCTTTTGGCCATAGATTAACAGTGAGCATAACCTTTGCATCCTCACAAATGAACACTACTCAGTCCAATTCTCCTTCTGAATCATCCCAAAATTTCACACTATCTGTCTTTCTATCTACTATGCACCATGCAACTGACTTCTGCATTTTGAGAAATATTTTTTCATTATGCATATGCACTTTATCCTTTGTATCAAACAAATGTATAAAATTCTCAAATCCATCTCGCCCATCCGATGTTGATGGAAGTTGCATTCTTAAGCTTAAAAAGTCATAATCCTCATTAGTCATCTTTCTTTTTCGTATATTAATCAAAACTTCTCTAAATCTTTGTTGTTGCGAATCATCACCCCTTTGTCGATACACAACATCCAAGGTTACAAATTTATTGAATGCTAACCACAAATTCTTCACATGCATCTGAGATGATATGTACAGTATAACAACTTTAATATGTGGAAGCTGTGCAAGATATCTAATGAATATCATAGGTCTACCACCAAAGTTATCTAAACGATTATCTGGAAATATTTGCTTAAGCCTTCGGTCAATGCTGCTAAGCAATTTTCCACCTATGAAACTCATTTCATCTATAATAATATACTTTAAGTATTTGTATTTATTTTGCAACGATGACAAAGTTGATGCAGCCAATGGTTTGTAATCTCCGATTAAAGTCTTGGTTGAGCCTGTTCTTGATAAAGTGTTGCAACTAAATCTAAAATTTTTGCCACTTCTTCTTGTCTTTTTCGTTGTCTAAAACGTTTTTGTCTTTCACGCCCTTGTGCACATTTTTGTTCTATAGTAACAATCTCTATAGGATTTATAAGTAATTCATCTTTGACCATCAAATCATCATTATTTGAATACATCTGACCAAATCCACAACCATTCTGTGAAATGTTATTATACAAAGTGACCTAATATATTTAGCTTTATTAGGTCTTGAAATTTACATGTACTTGTAGAAAGGAAGAAAGCAAATGGTATTTGCGTTGAAAAGGATAGACGCTTTGATGGTATTCCCTTTCACTTTTCAACAGACCAGACTTTCTGTCAATTCTGGTCAAGAAAACTAGAAAACATCTCTTTGTAACTCATAAGAGAATAACATTGGAGGGGTCACACCTGTGGCCACGCCAAGCACAAAGAAAAAGATGACAAAGGTCTAGGGCCATGGCATCACTGCGACTGCACTTGCACCTACGCCTCCTTCGATGAGCACTTAGAAATCGTCTTGTCTTGGGGTTCTGTGTCGGTAGCGAGCAGCTCATAAAAATTGCAGACACTTCATTAAAAGGGGCAATGTCCCAAGTCTCAATCTCTTCCTCTATAGTACTTTCTTACACACTGATATAATATAATAGCGACACAGGCCCAGGCAATCCTTTTGTACCCCAACGCTCTCATTATCCATGATTCATATGGGTGTTAACTTTTGCGACTTTTCTTGTCCAACTCAACTCAAAACATTCCATGCTGCTCGTCTGGTTTTCAGCGGTCACAGAATGAAAGATATTTAGTAATTGCAAAGAACCCCATGTCTGCGCGAACTTAGGCTTTGTCTGCAAAATTCAATGGAAGAATCAATGCCATGTCCCGGTATTTTTCATTTCGTAAATGCAAGTGTAGTTTCAAATGTGACTAACTCATTAAATCCATGGAATCCTCGTCCTTGTCTCTTTGATCCTTTCCATTCTGTGAAATATTATTATACAAAGTGACTTAATATATTTAGCTTTATTAAATCAAACATTAAATGAATTTCATCTAAAACAAAAATAAAATTTCATCTACATACCTCACTTCCTTCTACCTGTTGTTGCTGCATTTCTGCTTGACGCATTCTTTGACATAAGCGATCTTGTTTCATTCTTTGCAACTCCAAAGGATCTCCCCCTTGTCGAGCTTCTCTTCTTCGATCTTTGAGATGTTGTTGTCTCTCTCGATTTAACTCATGCTCTCTATCACCTGGCATGCTTTGTATTTATAAGAATGAGAATGATGCAACGTTTCTAAACGTATTACGCAACCTTTTTAAACGTATTTTTATTTTGCAACGGACGTAACCTTTTATAACATGTCAACGTTAGTCAACCTTTTATAACATGTCAACGTTAGTCAGCCTTATAGACAAAGTTGACATTACAAGCCAAATTATAGGTAAGGGGCTGTAAACTTTGAATGGTCGTTAAAAGTCAAAAGTTTACCTTCATGTATCGGATTATAAATCCAAATTAAATCCAAATTAAGGTAAGGGGCGTAAACTTTGAATGGTCTTTAAAAGTCAAAAGTTTTACCTTCATGTATCGGATTATAAATCGAAATTAATAGTTTGTGGCAGAACTTTTAACATAGTGTTGTCTAAATTTAAAATCTTTTTAGCTGAACCAGTAATGTAAACATCTGTTAAATGAACTTGCATGTCATGTTACAAGTGGTTTTCCTTCTAAAAATTAATTTTTAATAATAAACAAAAAAACTGAAGAATTTATCAGCAACAACCCCGTCATAAACGTTATGATGCGATGCAGTTTAGCCCACCATTGGCAACTTACTGCCCTAAATCACAGCTACTGGCATATGAATTTTCATCTCTGCATCTCCGAAAATTTATGCCCATCACTCTGCAAAAAAGGAATAGTTGTAATGGAAAGCAAGCAGCGTGAACGCCGTAACACCGCCATTCTTGCCGAGGCCAGATTTCGATAGCAGAGTAAAATCTTTAACACACCTTTCCTTGCTTAGGTTTCCCTCCCAAGGTGGCTTCTTTCTTTATTTATACCTTCTACAACCGCAATGGAGGTAGTATTCCTGCTTGTTTGTAGCATTAGCATTTATGATTTCTCTGATATGTATTATCTTTCTTGCATCCTGTTCGTCAAAGGAAAAGATAGAGCAGTACAAGATGATTTCTTGCATCCTGTGCTCTATTTTCATCTCCATTGCCTTCCTTTTCACATGGCTGCTCAGTTACATCCCGCCGGACATGCTCTATCTGCTTCACAAAGCAATAGAGTTCAAAGGTGTTCAGCTGTTTCAGAATTTATGCATGGCATATACCAACAATGGCTGCGTCCTGTGTGACAAGAGCAGTGGATGCCATCATGGACACTGTCTACAATCAACGAAGCAGCTGGATTGGCAGCATTATATCGGCTGACTGAAATTGAATTTTCAGTAAACTCATTTTAGATTTAGAAAACAGCTGGATTGGCAGCATTATATCGGCTGACTGAAATTGAATTTTCAGTAAAGTCATTTTAGATTTAGAAAACCCTGTAGATAATAATGAGGTATTACCTTAGTCTTAAGGGTCTTGAGATCCAAATTTTGTTGGGTACACTAATGAGTCCTAAATTTAAAAACAAAAAAAAAAAAAAAACAAAAAACCTTTGTAAAATGACTTCTGAAACTGATTCGATATGGTCTGATATATGTAACATGTCTCAAATAAAAATTTGAGTTTCAAAATCTTCACGCAATTGAAATTGAAATTGAAATTATGACTTGAATAGTGGTGTAAAAGTAAGAAGCAAATTTTCTCTTCCATATTCTTTTTTTTTCTTGTATCGATGAGTTTGAAATTTGCATATCCCTTGTATATTATATTAACCTCAGTCTATGTTTCTTTGTGCACCATATTCAAGCATGATAAGGTTTCCAAAAATTTGTTAAATATTTATTATTCTATTCAAAAAAAATACATATTTATTTTTGTATCCAAAAAAATGAAACACATAAGTTTTAAAATGTTAAATTTTGTTAATTTGATTAAGCTGAAAGAATGTCAAAGGCATTCAAGGTTATTCGATATGTTTACTTTCCATTTTCTTTAATTCTTTGGAGACATATTTCGCTTTATCCCTCTCCCTGTAGCTATTACCCTATAAGTTGTGAAACACAATTTGCCACTTTATCAAAGCACTTTAGGTAATATATTAAAAGAACACAGCATGGATTTCATTGAATTTCCAAATTCTTTTACTTACTTGATATGCTTAGTTGACTTTATAGATTCTTTCTATCCATGGGTTTCATTTAATTTAGCCTTTTGATAATTAAAATAAAATAATTTACTAATAATAAATTTAAAATTAAAAAACAAATAGCCAAAGTTATAATCACATGATTTACTTTAATAGCCAAACTACTATATCAATGCAACCATGCTCATGTGTGTATTTAATAGGAGTTTTGAAGAAGTAGTTTTGTGTATATATGTATTCAAAGAAGCTTGAAGTTTGAGAAGTTCATTAAAGGTAATCCATTTTGATAACACTATCACATTATACTTGTAAGTTAGTATTAGGGATTATTGAAAAAAAATTTGATTATACTTAAATAAGATATAAAAGTACACAATAAACATAATGCTTTTGATGTGACAAATATAAAAATTATAATTATGTCTTTATCATAACTCAAACTTCTTTATGGTCCTTATAGCCTTCTCCAAACAAAATGGAGTTGGCATCATCATTATATTGGATAACACAAGTTACATGTTTTAAGAATATTATAAAGTTAAGTTATTGTTTTTATTAAGTTTAGGCATATATAGTTATAAATGATAGTTAGAATAAAAAGCTATCTCTCATACACCATATATACAACATAATATTTTAGTATAATTTAAACAAAATATAATAATAGCATAGCATAACTATTCAAATCAAATTTATAAAATACATAATCACAAGTCACATGCTTTACATATGTGAGATATGTGTACAAATATACATATATAATTATGATAATTTAAAATATATATAGATATTATTTTTTAAAAAAATTATATTATAAATTTACAAGTATTTTTCTAAAATTTTAATATTAATTTAAATATCATACTTAAAATTTTTATGAAAATAACTATATGTTAAATATTTCTAGTTATATACATAATTTATAATGAATTAAAGAAATAGACTTGTTAAATATTAAACAATTCTTAAATTTAGACCTTTAACTATATATACCCTTAAGTTATGCAATAAAGTAAAATTATAACAATACGTGCCTTATGCCATACAACTAATATAAATATTGATGAAAGGTGAATTCATAGGTTATCTTATCATTTAACAAATATTATATAAGAAAGAGATAGACTTGGGTTCAAGCCTAGGCATAACCACTCAAAGAGGTTAGGCTTTCGCTCATCTATCAACCCTCCTAGGACCTTACTTAGTGAGATGAACACCCATAGCTTCATGTGATGATCCTTTTTTATATAAGAAAGAGATCATAAGTTTGAGTTACATCTAAGGCATTTATTACTAATTAGAGTATGTGATACGTGGTTTGTAAGTTAAATGTTTGATACTAATAGATACGCTAATTTAACATAATAGTTCCTTTTGTTTAAGTATCTTTTTTTTTCTACTTGTTGAGTTATGTAATACCTTGATAGTGCAATGTGCCTTAGATATAGGGTCTTTTATACATGAGAATGCAGTGTTGATCATTTGTAAGTGGGATCTATATTTTGATATTCAATTTGGAGAATATGCTAAAGTTTCATGTTTTGTCGAGTTACGTAATCTTTCATTGATTTTTTAAAAAACTAGGAAAGAAATTGTTAGTCTCCTCAGTCCTATTAAGCAAATGGAGTTTATTTCTATAGCATTTGGTTTTTGTAGATAATTTTTTGTTGAAATCAATCTTCTCAATTGTAAAAAGGATTTGATATTACAAGTAGATGAAAAGACTTAAATTAAACTAATTAAATATTTTAATCTTTCTAATTTTTGCATGTTTTACCATTGTGAAGGAAATTAAAAATGTGTTGAAGTTGAAGATAGAAAAAACCAATATGCAGTTAAAGGTATGAAGAAAAAAATTAATGTTAATGATAAGAATTATCACATGGTAATAAAGAATTGAGAGAAGATAAAAGCTCCTATATATATTTCTACTAGTATTAGATAAAGTGTTAAGTAACTTGGATAAATAGTTCATAAGGCAATTTTTTCCTTGAGTGACAAAAGTATTATTAACTCAAACATTACAACTAGTGTTGACAAGAAGGTTATAGCTAATCGCAAAGATGCTTAACATAAGATTAATAACAAGTGATTAGGTGAAGATCTTCTAGAAGGTGCACTACCATTTACTTACTTTGATACAAATTTTGATATTAAGCTACAACTCTCTATCTCGAATCCTTTTGCTATTTTAAGTTCAAGCATGAAAGTTAAAAAGTGATGTAAATTTTTTTAGGACTAGGAACTTCTTTGGTAATAATAATTAATATTATTTATCTATTTTATAAAACTATTAATTGTAAGGTTATGCACCTAAATAAATAATTCTAAAATCAAAAGCTTTTTTCTTTCTATCCTCTTTTTTATGTTGTCTACTTAGTGTTAAGCATGTGATATACTCTAAATTTTATTTCCTCATTATTAATATTATTTTGGGGTTTGATACCTCCATTTTTGTTTAAGTATCATGTTGACTATATACAATATGGTTCAAGCCTAGGCATAGTCATTCAGAAAGATGTTAGGCTTTCACTTAACTACTGACCTTTTAAAAGAGCATATCTTACCAAGATGAGTATTAAGCCTCTAGATGATGATCCTTTATATGTGATTAGTAGATATTGTTAAATTGTTAGGATATATAGTCCACATAGAATTTTATAATCCTCATCCACATTGCCCAGTAGATTCGAATCCATGACTTATAATTTCCAAATAAAGAGTCTTACTACTAGGATAACACCTCATTTTAAAGTGTGTCTTGAATTAACAACCTTTTATTAAATGAGACAATGAGGTAACTAATTAATTAATCGACCTATGACTCGCAAATATTGTTAAATAATTTTGATTTCACATACTTAACAATTAAGTAATCTTCATATTCTACCAAAATATCACATTAACTATTTATTGTAATGGTATAATATCTCTAGTGGATTTAATGTTTCTCCATTAGTTCTGATTTTTAATCTAGTGGATCTAATTTTTCTCCAACACATTTGATCTCTCTATTATTCCTCTATGGGAGATTTAAAATTACCTTCAATTACTTTAATTAATGTTAAAATTTTTGTTTCTTCTATTAATGTAGGAATTTCTATTAATTTTGAGAATATAGATTTACAAGTTGGTTAGCAAAAATTTAAGACATCTTTTTTTGCTAACGTTGATCTAACTAAGATACCTAATTTTGTTCCTCCTAATAATGTATATGAGTCACTAGTAGCTCATCTTACATTACAAATATTCATTCAAATCTTGGATTCCTTTCCTCATAATTGAAGTTTTGCCTCATAGTTAAATGATGTGATACAAGAACATGACATTCAAGTCATTCTTGCCATTCTCAGTTTTTTTTCCTTTTTTTTTGGTTTGCTTATTGAGTTAGGCAATGCCTCAATGGTACAACATGTCCTAGATATATGATCATTTGTATAGAAGCATGCAATGTTGATTATTCATAAGTACACTAGATTTTGATATCAAATCTAAAGAATATTCTAAAGTTCCATGTTTTGTTGAGTTGTTTAATCTTCCATTGATTTCTTAGAAACATGATCAAGATGTTGTTAGTATTTTTTGTCTCATTAAGAATATAGAATCTATTTTCATACTATTTAATTCTTATATATGTATTTTTGTTAAACTCAACTTCTTAATTATAAAAAGAAGTTGGTATTGTAACTATATTTGAGTAATCAAATATTATATCTTAGTAATTCTTGTGAATTTTATCATCATGAAGAACATTTGTTTAATTATTTTTCTCGTTTTCTAAAAAAAAAAAAGATTCTAAGAAAAGGTATAAGATATTAATGTCAAGAAAAACAAAGCAAGTGATGAAATGCAGTTTACCAGGCCCTAATATTGGGTATGCGATATCGCAGCCTAGATACGATATCGTATACATGATATCGTGATTCCTGTGTTAGCCTATAAATACAGCACTTAAGGTGCATAGTGAAGGAGAATTTTTTGTAGAGTTAGAAGTTCCTTTCTTTTGGCAGTTTAGTTTTCAGTTTCTTTCTTTCAAGCTAATTATTCTCAGTGCATGCCTACAATGTGATGTTTGTAATTGTACGACACCTTTGTTTGAGTATGATGTACTTGGACACGCACATGACCAGCAATAAAGATCGAGATTACTTTCATCATTGCAGCATTCAGTTAGATTAATTTTGTTGTTTAAATTATTTAATGCCTTTTTTTAGTTAATAGTTGATTTATTGCTATTTACTTTTCCTATCATTAAGTGGAATGTGTATGCCTTAATCACGATGGTTTAAGTGCGAATACTTGGCAAGCCCAGTAGTATTCCCACAAAGTCCAAGACCTATACAGATGGTTAAGGACAAATACCATTACCATAGGCTAATTTAGGTTTTTCTTCCATTATTAGTTTAATCAATTTATCTTTTCTAATATCAAGAGTAATGTAGAACTAGGACAACATCATATGCCTCTCTTTGGACTAAACCATATGTGACAAAGCTACTACTACTCGAAGTGGGAAGATAGCGAACTATGATCAACATATAACTATCTAGGTGCCACAACTAGTCCATTCGCGAAGTTCCACATGATCGCATATACACACTTGTATTCGTTTGGTTGAGCGTAGGGGTACCTTGCCGCTCATCATTGGCACTATTGTTGGGGATGGTGCTAGTTATCTAGATTAGTTATATTACACAAGATCACTGTAAAAGGGTATTAATGATATATCTTTTGAGAAGTATTCAAACACATGCCATGAATCAATAACAATGTCTCACTCGTGTGGAAATCATTATGAATTGTATAGCACACCTATTCATTGGAGAACTAACAAATTATACAATGAAGAATATTGGAGTGATCCACCTTATGAAGGGGTTTTTCATGGCCATGGCCATTCTAATGACACTCAAAGACTACACTCACCTAAGGTAGAAAATCTTAAAGAAGATGACATCAGTCCTAAAGTAGGGAAGGACTCAAGGCCTAAGACCTCCTCGATACTTAGAAATGATAAACCAAGAGACCTTGAGGAACATTATAGAAGCCATGGCTATCCTACCAGTTCCTCCTTTTCATCTTTCCCCTCAACCTCAACATCTAGTTTTGACAAAGATGAACATATAGGGATAGAGCTCCACAAAAGGGTCAGAATAAAAGCAAAAATTGAACCCATAGACACACTCAAGGTCATCAACATGAACACATGCCCCATTGTCACTAGTAATCAAATAGAGATTTTAATCACAACTTGCCTGATGATGATAAATCCCTGTTAGTCCCTAAAATCCTAATGCACATCATAGAGGCCATTAAGATATCTCACAGGTAGCACAAGAAGAGTCAACTACCTAAGCTCAACCTAAAAAATATTCCAAAATTTGTAGGAGGCTATGATTCAGATCCACAACATCATTTACAGGCCTTCCTTGATGCTTGTGTGCTCAACAATGTGGACAGTAAATGGCAAAAGCTTAAGCTCTTTCCAAGGAAACTAATCAGTAAAGTCGAATTGTGGTATAGATGATTAGAATCAAATTTAATTAGATGATGGTCAACCATGTTGGAACTTTTCACTAAAAGATGCCAAACCTATGCACAAGTGTCCGCCTTGAGGAGACAAATCCAAAGATGGAAACAAGAACAATAAGAACCCTTGGACATGGCCTTAGATAGATACTATGCCTTACTAAATAAATGTCTAGGTCATAGGTTCTCTAAGAAAGAGCAAATACTCCACATTATAGATGGGCTTAGTAATGAAACAAGGGTGAACCTTGGACAGTATGCTCGAGGACAACTATATAAGCTTCAAGGCCACCAAGTCAAAGAACTAATAGAGAATCTAGTGAAAGAAGAGAGAGAATTATCTAAATGGGAGAATGCGAAAGCATTTGAGCAGGACCCAACTCTAGAAATAGCAAGGGTCCAAAACTACAATGAAGAGGAAACAACCAATGCTGAAAGGATGATACAATCCGAACCTTTTCCAATACAGAAATCGATAGATGAAATTGAGGAAAAGCATAAGAAGATGACCATATGGACAAATGAACAAAGTGTGAACTTAGAATACATTGTTGGGGAGAGGGTCATCAAAAATAAAGCTGGCAATCAACACAAATAGAGGGCACAGAAATCAAAAATAGTTAAGAATGCTATTTGGCAACTGGGGAGAATGGCTAAGGGTAACAAGGCCAAAGGCTCAACTACAAATAATGAGGATGAGTGTGATGTGTATTTATATGACCATCCAAAGGGCCATTGCCCATTTTTGTCACATCTATATGAGCATTGGGTAGGGAAGCTACACCAAAAATTCACACAAAGGTATTAGTTTAGGCACATCCCTATTCCACAAGGTAATTATGGACAACTCCATAACCCATTGTACTATCTTGAGGGGAGATATTACTATCCTTAACACTTTGCTCCACCAAAGTGGAAAAACTCATAGGCATGGGAAAGGTTACCATCTAGCTAGCCACATCCTCCTTGTCCACCAAAACCAAATGTCTACTATGTTTAACATCTTGTTTCTCCAACCAATTCTAAATCCTCTACTTTCAATCATCATTATCACTCTCCCAAGTACCATTGACCCATGTCTTCTCCTAAGGGATCACCACCTCATACTTCTCACACTTCTCCTCACCCTACCCTATGAGTTGGATTTTCAAAGGGGTTATCTCTTGGTAGAATAATAAGTTTGTCATGGATGGGGCACATTGCAAATTTTACCAAGCTCAATGCCTACAACTATAAGTATTTTGAACTAGGGAAAGCACATTGCTTGCACTAACTCCCATGAATTTGATGCCACTTAAATTTACCCTTGCGATGTTGGTTTGCTTATTGTGTTTTTGGTGGATTTTTTCTTTGGGCCTCTCCCTATTTGCTTGACGATTTTCTTTCCCCTTTAACAATTATGGCATTGTAACAATTAATTAGGGGTTCAACCTCAAATAATTTAAATGATCATTTTTTTCCAAAAAAGAAAAAAGAAAAAAGAAAAAAGAAAAAAGAAAATCAAATAATTGGAGAGTCATAAGGTTATCAATTAGAATAATTTAAAAGAAAAATATTTTTAATAAATATCATTTTAATTAAATTTTTTTTAATGAATTTTCATTGTTACCTATGAAAGACATATTCAATCCTTATAACCATATGTAGGCATGACTAAACTCAAGAAAGGCCATGCATAGTACAAATAATTAAATACTTTTTATTTTAGATAGGAACCTATGTATAAATAATTGAGAGAAATTCTTTTATGGATTAGAAAAAACATGTGTTGAAAAATTAATAAAGCTACATTGTTATATAAAATGGGTAATAAAAATGATTTGAATAATTATCAAATGATGGTAATGAATAATATTTTTGCTAAGTTACTAGGCTCTCTACTAGAAAAGAGAATTAGTTCTTGGGCCAAAGGTAACCAAGTTAGTGCAAGATGTCAAGCAGCTTTCAGACAAAATCACTATGCTATTTATCACTTAGTTACTCTTAGACACTACATGGAGTTTGAAATAATCTTTAATAAAAAAGTTATTATTTGTTTTATTGATTTTGTAAAAGCATATGATTTAGTGATCCATACAAAACTATGGTTGTGCTTACAACTCAAAGATTGTATGAGAAAGTGACTATTGAAATTACACAGTAATTTTGAGAAAAAATTTCTATTGTAGAGCAAAATTGGAGGTTGAGCAACGTTCACTTTTTCAAATGAAATGTAGGAATGGTTGCATAACAAGTAGGATAGTCATGCTATCAAAATTGGTTCCTAAGTAATGAATCTTTTTATTAGGCAAATGATGTTGCCTTGATTTTCACTACTATAGAAGGTATGCAAAATATGTTGCAAATTTTAGAAAAATATTGTCATTAATCTATTCTTTAAGTGAATATAGATAAAACCAATTGATGATCTAGGGTACAAGAAATAACTATTATAATTTCCATTGATGATCTAGATGCAAAAGCTCACTATCTCTTACTTGCTATTACTTATCAAGTATCAGAATATTATCAACAAGCTTCATTTAAGTTCTCTTCATCTTAGAATTAAAAGTGGAAGATGAAAGCAACTACATTGAGAAGAAAGCATTTGTATGTTGTGTATATGAAGAGCCCTTGAAGATGAGTTACATGTGTTTCTTTCTTATGCTATATCTACTCATTTAAGATAGCACTATAATGTAGCACCAAAAAGCCTGTAAAATTTATTTTTGATGCCCTCATTAGTGCTTGGTCAATTTGTAGACTCTATCTTTATTTTTCATGAAAATGTAATATCTATCCAATAGATTTTGAGTCTTTGGATATAATAAAGCTTTATTTCATTTTATTTTATTATTAAACACTAAACTTAAAGATTAGGAACAATAAATATGAATTTGCTTAGTAGTTGAAAATTTTGGTTTTGCATTAATGATCATGGTCATGAAAAAAGGGGCATGAGTCAAACTTTCAAAACATTTATATATAGTAATATAGCTTTAATTCAACTTTTAATTAAACTAATAGGTTTTAACATTAAAGTAAACCTAACCCATAAAGGGGCTGTAAAATTTGAATGGTTGTTAAAAGTGAATGGTTGTTAAAAGTGAAAATTTTACCTTGTGGGAGAACTTATTTGTGTTTTACCATAGCGTTGGTTAAACTCAAATTTCTTTAGCCCAACTTATTCCTTGTACACTCTTACCTGAATGTAAATAATTACACTTCTGGTTTCTTTGCCACCAGCAATGCAAACATCGAGACTACATTGTTAAATGGGAGTGTATGTCGCGTTACAATTGGTTTTCCTTCAAGAAATTTACTTTTTAATAGTAAACAAAAGCATTTGAGGAATTTATGAGCAACAACCCCGTCATAGCAGTTATCATGCGATGCAGTTTAGCCCTCCATGGCCGGCTTGTAGCGTTAAAATTACAGTTACTGGCATAGGAATTTCCATCTCTGCACCTCCGAGAACTTGTGCCAATTTCTCTGCAAACAAGTGGCAGTTTAACGGAATCAAGCTAGCGGAAACTGTGTAACAGCGCCATTCATGCCGATTCCAGAATTCTATAGCAGAGTAAAATCTTTAACGCTTACCTTTCCTTGCTTAGATTTCTCTCATGAGGAGGCCTATTTATTTATTCCTTCCCAAACCTAAATGGAGGTGGTATTCATGCTTGCTGGTAGCATTAGCATTTTTGATATTATTCACTGTTTTACGGTAGCTTTAGTTTTTGTGATTTCTCTGATTGCATCCTGTTCGTCTCAGGAGAGAACAGAACAGTGCAAGATGATTTCTTGCATTCTGTGCTCTATTTTTATCCATATTGCTTTCCTTTTCACATCGCTGCTCAGTTACATTTTGGTGGGTGAAAACAGCCGCCCCAGCTGGATTGGCAGCGGCATTTCATCATTTTATCATTACTCTGACATTGAATTTTTAGTCATAATGACTGAGACCACTTTAGAAAGTGAATTCTTTTTACTTATCGGACCCTCTGGGATACCGATTTTAGAATTCCATTCACCAAAATTTTTTTTGTCCTTATCTCATAAGGAATCCAACCTCTAACTCTTACCGTTAACAAATCTGCAAAAGCTTTCAACATCAAGATTATGAGTTTTGCGGTTGTATAAAATGAAACAATATCAGGAATCATGTACGGAATAAAAGATATTTTTTTCTCTTGTTTTTTTTTTTTACATCGATGAGTTTGAAATTTGCATATTCCCTGGATATTAATATATTCCCTGGATATTAATAGACCGCACAACCATTGCTCATGATTTGAGAAAGGCATAGACCTGCACGTGTTATTCTTAATAAAATACATATTTATTGTTCTATATAAAAATGAAAATGCACAATTTTCAAAGTGCTTGGAGAGATTTTAAGTTTTATCATTCTGCCTACGGCTATTAGTGTATAACTTTCTGAAACACAATTTGGGGCTTTGTGAATGCATTCACACATCTAAGGGAAGGAAGCTCTGTATTCTTATTTCGATTTGGTATTTTCCACTCGAACAGACACACATCACGTCATATATTAAAAGAACAGAGCATGGATCATTAAATTTACAAATTCTTGTACCTGCTTGTTACCGTTAGTTGACTTTACAACTTCTTTTCGTCCACGAGTTTCATTAAATTTAGTTTTTCATTAAATTTAGTTTTTCAGTTAAAGAAAATGGAAGATTTACTAATAATAATTTTTTTAAGAAAAGAAGACAGCATCGAGCCGCGGTCCTTGCAATTCCTGGAACATACATTCCATCCTTGCAGCGAGGCCTCCACAACAGGGCAGCATTAGCGCTGTAGTATTCTCTCATGCATAGCCGGATTTTAACGGAATATTTCCTTTATTAAAAGGACCATTTTAAAATTTAACTCTTGTCACTTGGTTAAACTAAAGCTACACCTAATTTGACATTTAATATTGTATTTTGAATTATCAGTTAGTAGTTTTGTGTGTATAGGTGTTTTCTTTTTGAAAAAGGTCGGGCGAATTTTAATATATAAAAAAAAGAAGTGGTACATGGGTACAGCTCGGGCCAGGGCCGCTGGCCCCACACCAGGCTAGGAAATCCCCGTCAAGGACACACGGCCACCCAAAGGCGACCCACCCCCCAAGAAACAAAGAACAAACCGCGGCCAAGAAAACCTCACCCAGGGCGCCCTGTCTACCCGCGTCGGCAACCGGCCGGGAGACGTGGATGGGCCTTATTTTTTGCCCTTACTGGGCTGTCCCGGGCGTTGGCCCTTCCGCCCTGCAACGTCGATATTCGTCAATGATCTGGGCTATGCCGATCCTGCGATTGTTGGGGGCTCTCTCAACCCAAGCCTGCATTGGGAGTTTCGGGATTTGTTCCCCGATAACGTCAGAGATGCCAGCATTACGTTCCTGCCTCTCCACCTCGTGGATCTGTCCGTCGTGGGGGGTGGTCCCGCCGTGCAAGGTGAAACCCCCCCCCCCCCCCCCCCCCCCTACCCCCACTGTGTATGCATGGAAGTTTCTGAGGTGGCGGGAGGAGCCAGTGCAGAGGCAATTTCGTTCCAAAGCTTCCGAATCTTTCTTGCAAGGATGCTCGCGGGGGGGAGTGCTGTACCTTTGAAAGTGCAATCATTCCTGGCCCTCCACAGGACCTAGAGTGCCGCCAGCGTAGCCGAGTTGCCAGAGAACTCCAGAGAGCGGAGCCCCGCCATTCTCCATAATTGCGTGGTTACCTGACACTCAAGAACAAAGTGCTGCTGCGTTTCAGTATGCTGATTGCACATAGGGCACAGCGTATTGATAGCCATACCCCGGGCCTACAGAGCAGCGCGGACAGGGAGGGCTTGATGGAGGATCAGCCACCTAAAGGCTTTGATTTTTTCTAGGAGGATGCCCTTCCACAGTCACTTCCATCGCGGGTCAGCAGGGAACAGTTTCTGCAGGAGCTGACGGGGGTGCAGGTGAATCTCCTCCACGCTGTCCATCGCCCCAGCCTGAGCGCAGAGCTGCCTCCAAATGTGGGAGTCAGAGTTGGCTGCCGTCCGGGGCTGTATTTTTCCCTTAGGATTTGCACCCAGAGGGAGGGGTCCTCGCTGTCAGTCACCAGGCGCTGGAGGAGCCTATGACGCCCCAGGGCCACCTCCAGGGAGAAGGGGAGGAGACCAACCCCCCCCCCTCGCGTACCGGGGCCGCGCGATTTTAGACCAGGCCAAAAGATGCATCTTTTTTTTCCCCTTTCCGCCAAACCAAATGAGATTTCGGAGAGTCTGGTCAATCTTGGCGATGACGCCGAGGGGCGGGGAGGCCATCGAGGCAGCAAACCTCTCCATGGCCCCCAACACCGAGGATGCCAGCACCATCTTCCCCTTGTGAGACAGGAAATTATTAGTCCAGTGGGCTGCGTGTTTCTGGATCCTTGCAATGAGCGCCTGCTAGGTTCGCTGCCTGTGCCAGTTATGCATGGGAATGCCCAGATACTTTTCGTTCGCCTCCCCCGGGAGAATCCCCAGGATTTGGACGATTTTGTTGCGCACCAAGGGATGAGTGTGGGTGAAAAATAAAGCTGATTTCCCAGGGTTGGGCACCAGGCCCACTTCCTGGTGCAGCCGGTCCAACGCCTTCAGAATCGCCCTGGCCTGCGGAACCGCAGCCCTGGTGTAGATCATGGTGTCATCCGCGAAGTGGGCCGAGAGACAGTGAATGCCGTGCACATTTAACCCCAGGACCCCTTCCTCCGTACAGCAAGTTTGCAGGAGGTCCATCAGCATCAGGAAGAGGAGCAGGGAGAGTGGGTCTCCTTGGCGCAGCCCACGGCCGGTCCCATGAAAGCCCCACAACTGCCCATCAATATCTAACGAGAACCGTCCTCCATGCTAGATCTGCAGGCAGAGGTCGACGAAGGACGGGTCAAACCCTTTGGCGAGCAAAACAGACCTCAAGGCGGCCCAACTAACGGAATCGTAGGCCTTGGTGATGTCCAGTTTGATGTACAGGCCCAGAAGTTTGAAGTTAAAAGAAGCTTGAAGTTTGAAGTGTGTATAGGTGTTAAAAGAAGCTTGAGGTTTGAGTTGTTCATTAATTGTAATCCATTTTGAAAACACTTTTACTTTATATATACAAATTAGGATTTGGGGATTGTTGAAAAGATTTTTATTATACTTAAATAAGATATAAAAGTATACAATAAATATAATCCTTTGGTACAATAAATATAAAAATTGCAATTATAATTTTAAAAAATATAATAATGTCTTAGCATAGCTATTTAAATCAAATATATAACCACAATTCATATTCTCTAAGTAGGTGATATTTATACACAAATACACATATATGATTATGCTAATTTAAAATAAATGTAGATATTATCTTAAACATTTTGTATTATAGTCATATTATAAATTTATGAGCTTTTTTAAAAATTAAAATTTAATTTAAAAATTATACTTAAATTTCTTATGAAAATAACTATGTTTTAAATATTTCTAATTATATAGGTAATTTGTAATGAATCAAGCAAATAGTCTAGTTAAATAAATATTAAGCAATTCTTAAAATTAAACCTTTAATTATATATATCCTTAGATTTTGCACTAATGTAAAACTTTAACTATACATGCCCTATACCGTACAAGTAATATGAATACTAATGAAAGGTGATTTGGCAGATTATCTTATTGTTTAACAAATATTATATAAGAAACAAATTACATGTTCAAGTTACACTTGCATTACTTACTAATTAGAGCATGTGATGTGTGGTTTGCAAGTTAAAGATTTGATTTTAATAGGCATAAAAATTTCATAATCAAAGTTCTGTTGTAACTTATGCTTACTAATCTTTGCTTCTTCAAATTTTTGTTGATTCTCGAAATATAGATTTACAAGCAAGTAAAAAAGAATTGTGTTGCCTTCTTCTAGTAATATTAATGCAATTAAGACACATAATTTTATTTCTCCTAATGATGTATATGAGTCATCGGTTGTTGATCTTTTATCACAAGAAAGGTGATATCAAACCCCACCCATGCTAGGCTTCCTACCTACATATATGGTAGATTTAGTAGCTCTAGCACTATAGCAAATAATCAGTCCGCATCATCAATGGTCATGCCACCAACTACCTCAAGGCTAAACTTTGAGCACAAGGATTGCTCAAAGTACACACCATTGCCCTTTAAGTGATTGAAGCTCTTGGACCAACTACTTCATGCTAGATGCATCTAGTATAAGTAGATGTTTGAGGATGCTTGCAAGTGGCATGATCGATATTGTGAACTCCTGAAGAATCCCTTAGCCATGCTCCTAAATGAGCCTCCTATTCTTAATCATTTTAGATTGGACTGATTTTGCCAATATTACTGATGGGACACGATATTGCATGGGCCACGATATCGCATCCTCCCTCGCAATATCGTGTACGCGATATTGCGGTGCGCTGTCATATCTATAAATAAAAGGCGGCTCTCCCTTGTTTCCTCATCCTAGGCTAGATACTAGGGAAACTTTGGTAGATTGATCACTCTAGAGATAGAATATTTTCCATGTGCCCGCAGTAGGAGTCCTAAAGTGAACAGATCTTTATTCGAGCAAACATTGTACCTGAACACAAGTTTGTATACAGCAATAAAGACGAGCTTCTTGGATAAACCTTGCATCGCATGGAATAGGATTTTATTATTGTTATTTATTACATGTTATTTACTGCTTTCTCTCTCAACCCTTCTCTCCTAGTTAAGTGCCTTAGTATGACCACTTCGAGCATGTGCGTTACGCGCGGTGATCCTAGCAATGATTAGCGTTTGGTAGCCACAGTTGCATCGGTTCAGGGTGTGTACGGTAAGTGGGAATGGATGGTGACGCTAGGTAATTCAGACTTAGTTCATTAGTTAGAGTTAGGAATTAGTTTCTCTACCCTTCAACTCATTAACATAGGAGAAAAAAACATAAAAAGCATAAAAATCATATACCTCAGACTTACTTAACCATACACCGTGAAAACTACAAGTAAGTCTGGGAAGACAACGAATGATTAACCCTAAGTGTTCCATGGGGCGTGTAGGCACTTAGTCTGCGGAGTTCGACCGGATCGCGTGTGCTACGCTCGTATTTGTATGGTTGAGTGTAGGGGTACCTTGCCACTCATCATAGGCGCCGTTGCCGGGGACTACGTGTTTGTGCGCTGAATAGAATATAGGACATTACTCACATCGTTGGGAGCCTAAACAAACCTTCGGGTTAATTAAGAAAACTTATATAACGGTAAAATTAGCACACCGATAACTATGTCTTCTTCTAACAAAAGCAATTCACCGCCTAGGGATAATACAAGAAATAGTCGGCAATCAAAAACACATAACCTAAACCTGCCAGTTCCTCAACAATATAGGGTGGAATATACTCATCCCAATGAGTATATACCTAACTTTACTTTTATCCTTCATCAAGATGAACAGATGCGCTGGAGAGATTTGCAAAGTAACATAGTGTTACCTCTAGATCGATCAGTCCCTAACATGCTCCTTCGTGCTTTGGCACAGATTAGCATGACTCAGCTCTATGTTGAATACGTTATAGGTGATTTTGACGTGAGGGATTACCATCCCACAGCTTTACAACGTATGAGGGACTCAAGGCAGGAGAGCCAACATACACTGTTGAAAGGAAAAGAGGTCCTGCACGTCCTAAGTGAAATAGGAGATGATGAACTACTTATAACGAGTTCGCTATCAAAAGATGTTCCCCCTCCTAATGATGATGAGGAGGTTGGGTATTAGAACCTATGATCAACGATACATAACCCTGGTTCTGATCCCCGTGAACACCAGCTGTTCATAGAGGGAACAACAACATATAACAAGGATGGGCACTTTGATTGTCATCACGATCGGGGCCAAAACAGCCGAAGAGAAGGTAAGAAGCATCATCATGGTGATGGTTCTCGTCCTTCTTTCCCTTCTTCACATCATTCACCCTCTCCTTCCACATCTGGGTGTAGCCATCATGAGCACAACGGTGAGGATAGAGGTAGGCAAAACGAGAGACCTTGACGAGAAAGTCGAGAGAGAGGACAAGGGCATGAATGAAGGGAAAGTAGGGAACAACGTAGACATCATAGGCATCATGAAAGAGATGATCATGATGAGCCCCTACTTGCCACCTGAAGTATGCTTGACCTAACAGAGGCAGTTAGGATTCCAACAAGGCATTTAAAAGATAGTCGGATCAAGCGCTTAGACATGAATAACATCCCACGCTTTGCAGGGGGATACAACTCAGATCTGCAAAATCATTTACAGGCATTCCACAATGCCTGCGTCTTGCAGAACATACAGAACGAGTGGCAGAAACTTAAGTTGTTTCCCAGGACACTCACCAAGGAAGCAGAGAGTTACACTGGTCCTTAGAACCGGAAACCATCAGGAGGTGGAGTATGATGTTAGAACTCTTCAACGATAAGTATCAAACGTACTCTAGAGTATCTAACTTACGTAAGCAGATCCAAGGATGGAAGCAAGGTACTTATGAACCCTTGGATGCTACCATGGCCCACTACTACACATTGTTACATCGTTGCCTGGGCCATGGATACACTCAACGGGATCAACTCCGCCACATCGTAGATGGGCTAAGATATGAGACTAGGAGAACCCTTGGGACTTATGTCCAAGGGAGACTATCAGAACTTAGAGCCTATGAAGTTCATCGCTTGTTGGAACAAGTAGCAAAAGAAGAAGGTGAACTATGAAAATGAGAGAGTGTGGAAGAATACAACTGCGATCCCTCCCTATGAAAGAATGGAGTGAAATTTTGTGATGAGGAGGATGAGTCACCACTCAAAGAGTTGGTGAATCGAAAAACCTTGCCAATTCAAAAACTAACAACCGAAGTATCGGCTAAGGTAGATCAGCTGTGAGATTCCTTAGACTCTAGACTTGAAAGTGTCTTGAAAATTGTGGAAGAGTCTAAGGAGGAACAAAGTAGTGACAAGAACAAGACAAAGCAGAGAGATTCAGGCCCTGCACATAACAAGAGTAAAGAGAAAATTACTATCTCTGATGAGGTTGTGGATTCTGACACAGACGATGACGGTGGATGTGAGATTTGCCAATATGATCATCCTAAGGGATGTTGTCCAATCATCTCACATCTACAGGAGTCTGGGGGGTATGCACTTAATCTGAGACTTAACCAACAGCAAACACCCTGAAGGTTACCTTATCCTCAAGGTAACCCAAGGCAGTTCCACCAACCACTAACGTATTATCCAAGTGGAACTCCACCACAACCCGTCAGATAGCATCAGTAGTGGCAATACCCACAGTCATGGGGGATGCCACCGCCTGCACAATAGTACCCTTACCGGCAGCTAGATCCATATGGATACTATGTGCAGTAGTTGGTTTCTCCAAGTGACTCTATGGGTCACACAACTCCCCAACATCACTACCAAGTTTGGGAGTACTTTAGAAGGACTCCTTCTCCTCTGGGAGACATCCCACATATATCCCATCCTCCAACTCCATCCGCACCTCTTCCACTTGTAGTTCCCATACCTCCTGCTCCAACAATGCAAGGGGAACTTTCTACTCAACTGCAGCAACGCCATGCTATGAGAGTTGTAAATATTCAACCTGCTACTGGTTTTGACAACTGTAAAAAGAGAAGACATTTCTTCAGAACTAGAAGCCCAAACAAGCTTTCACAACAACAAGTGGTTGAGTCTATGTACACTCCTCTACCATCTAAAACTTCGAAGCACCCTTCAGTCCAACAGAGCTGTATGCATACGATTATGTTAACGCATATCATAACCAACTGGATCAAGGTAGGCCACCTTCCTAGGAAACTAATTGACCCTAGAAGTCCCTTAATCTATCTGCAAATCACCAGGAATGCACCACATAAGGCTCTTCTTGACTCAAGTTCTGGAGCCAACTTAATTTCATGAGAAATGTATCAAGCCTAGAACTTGCCTCAACTTAAGAAGAGCAACATTCAACTAGAGTTGGCTGACCAGTCCATCACCATTCCCTTAGGATTGGTGGAGGACATCATTACGACTGTGTGTGGTTAGTCCTACCCAGCATATTTCTTGGTGATAGAAGTTAACAACAATGAATGGGACTTCCCAATTATAATGGGAAGGCCATGGCTAAGTACAGTAGATGCGTACCTAGGGATCCACGATCTTTCCTTATAGATATCTAAGATAAACATTTATGGGAAGATCGAGAAGAAGAAAGTTCCGTGCATCACATACAGTGACTTAGAGGGTGATGACATGGAAGAATGTTAAGCATCTCTTCCATGTAATTGGTGTGCCCAAGAAACAGAAATTCAAAGGTGCCTGTATGTAGCAACCACACAAGTAGTAGACACCCCGTGGTTGACAGCTACTAGAAAGAGCAAACTAATATGCACAGAACGAACTGAGGGAACTCATGCTAACAACGAAGGCATAGACACATTGGAATATGAGCATCGCCAACTTCCACCCCTTAACCTAAAAACATCATTCGGGAGAACTTGGGCACTTTTATGAAATTCAAATAGGCGCTCATTATTTTAGATCTCTCCCTTGCAATTCAGTCATGGGGGTGATGGCCACCTATGCTAATCATTGGAGGCCCTCAGTTCTTTTTAGTTTTTGTTTTACATGTCTTTGTTTTCCACATTTTTTTTACACAATTTTGTTTTCACGTTTTTGTTTTACACGTTTTTGTTTTACAAGTTTTGTTTTACACGTTTTTGTTTTACAAGTTTTGTTTTACACACTTTTGTCTTACACATTTTTGTTTTACAAATTTCTTTAACTTTTCTAGTTTTTGTTTTACACATTTCTTTAACTTTTCTTGTTTTTGTTTTTCAACATCGTTATACTTTTCCATTTTGTGTGTGATTCACCCTGTAATTTTTTCACCTAATAAGTGTTCTTCCCAATGGTATGAACTATTTTTCATTGATTGATAATGTTTGGTTTTTACCTTTAAGTTATGATGTTGATACTAAGGTATGTTTCTTTTGATATGGCAGGCAATGAGTTCACTTCATCCATCCATCCACCAGTTTCTATGATCTCTCTTGGCTTGGAAATGTATAGTCCCTTTCTAATAAGAACTTTAACGAATCGGTGACTAGGTATTTCCCAAACTAAGGAAAGACTCAAGGTTTGAAAAGGGTGTGACTTCAAGGGAACTTGATGCATTTGTGTTGGCCATTCTCTTGGGTACTTGGATGTTTTCTTTTGGAGTTTTCTCACCGTTCTCATGTTACCCAATTATCGGAAGCTGAGACAATAAAAATAAGAAGTCTTTGCATGGTGTGGTTCTCATGGATAAAAACATAAAAACAAATAAAAAAAAAGGAAAAAAAGAGATAGAAAAGAAAAGAAAAAGTGAGAATTCAAAGCACACCCCTTAGATGAAATAAACTTGGGCTACAAGCACTGGTTATGGAACCAAAAACATTCGCTCTAACTAAGGCCCTTCTTGCTTTCCATTCTCTCCTCATTTTTTTCGTCAGAATGGTGGTGGCTCTTGGAGAAGGAATTCTTGTTACTTCAAGGGGATGGATTGACCAAATGCATTGATGCGAAGTCACTGGATGTGGTTGGTTTGAGGCTGGAGTTGGAATGAAATTTGCCAAGTCACATTAATCATGAAACACACAAGGGGCTGTACACCACCTTGTTCTTGGGATTCCATTCCATTCTCTTCTCTCCACCCTTCTCTCCATTATTCACCTCAATGACGGTTGTATCATTAGTGTATATTTTAGTAGATACATTGTTTTCTTTTTGGTAAATTCTTACGGTTAAGACTTTAACTCTTGTTCCAAAGGACATTCCTAGAGCTTACGGACTCTTTGAATGTGGGATTGTCAGGGCATTAAGGGCATGAGCCTACTTTGGGGAGGACCCATTGACATTCCTATTTGGTGCACCAGTTAATTTCTTTTCCCTAAAATTTTTGCAATTAATTTTATTTTCTTCATTTCCATCTTGACATCCATTTCATCGATGCTATAGTTGTCCCTTTTTATCTATCTTTCTTATTCATTTTCTTTCTCCATTCTAATGCTACTAGAGGTTCGCGATTAGTCATGGGGGTACAGGGCATAATTTTTTCAATTTTCTCCTAGCCCCAATTTTTTTGATTTTTTCCTAACCCCTACATCTTCGGTAGTCATCATTAATATATTTCCTGATCCGTATCAGCCATACCACAACCTAGCCAATGGACTTACACCGAAGTAAGGTATCAATTACATGATGATTCAATTACCCTTGCTAATATAAGACTGTGTTGTGTGTGCAGATGGTGATCATGCAATAATGGATTGGATCTGGAGGGAACGCTTGGAATGGAGCAACACTAAAACATCTATGCAAAGAGCAAGATCGATGGTGCGCTTACGGATGGACAACAAAAGGTGCAATCTTGGCGTTGGCAGTAGCAACACTTCTTTCTCTCTGTCTTGTTCCACTACCAACTAAGGCTTGATGTCAATGTAATAAGGTGTTCACTCTTTTTGTCATGAACACCAGTTGTTTTGTGTCTTGTAATGATGATCCGTTCACATGTCATCCCATTAGTTTCCTTTGAGTCAATAATCCCATACCTTCCCGATATTATTGTAAGGAACTCGAGGAAGAGTTTTCATTTAGTCATGGGGGTATGATGGGACACGATATCACATGGGCCGCAATATTGCATCCCTCACGATATCGCGTATGCATATCACATCCTCCCCCATGATATCGTGTACGCGATATCGCGGTGCATCGTCATATCTATAAATAAGAGGCGGCTCTCCCTTGTTTCCTCATCTTAGGCTAGATAGTAGGGAAACTTTGGTAGATTGATCACTCTAGAGATAGAATATTTTCCATGTGCCCGTAGTAGGAGTCCTAAAGTGAATAGATCTTTATTCGAGCAAACATTGTACCTGAACACAAGTTTGTGTATAGCAATAAAGACGAGCTTCTTGGATAAACCTTGCATCGCATGGAATAGGATTTTATTATTGTTATTTATTACCTGTTATTTACTGCTTTCTCTCTCAACCCTTCTCTCCTAGTTAAGTGCCTCAGTACGACCACTTTGAGCATGTGTGTTACACGTGGTGATCCTAGCAACGATTAGTGTTTAGTAGCCACAGTTGCATCGGTTCAGGGTGTGTACGGTAAGTGGGAATGGATGCTGATGCTAGGTAATTTAGACTTAGTTCATTAGTTAGAGTTAGGAATTAGTCTCTCTACCCTTCAACTCATTAGCATAGGAGAAAAAGACATAAAAAGAATAAAAATCATATACCTTATACTTACTTAACCATACACCATGAAAACTACAAGTAAGTCTGGGAAGACAACGAATAATTAACCCTAAGTGTTCCATGGGGCGTGTAGGCACTTAGTCTACGGAGTTTGACCGGATCGCGCATGCTATGCTCGTATTCATATGGTTGAGTGTAGGGGTACCTCGCCACTCATCAATTACCAATTGTAGGGTCATGATATAGATTTTTGCATGGCTTTACAGGACAATATACAAAGCATGATTGACAAGGGTGAGTTGGTCCTTGATGCAACCAACCCAGTGTGCCTCCAAAACCAATCAATGGGGGTTTAGAAGGACCATATCAATGCAAGCAGTACAAGGTACATCATCAATGTTATCAGTGTTGATGATGATTTAGAATTCGTGCAAGAACCATTCATTATTCATGTGCCCTTTGGAAACACTAGGGCCTCCTCAACATCAACTAGTTCAAGAACTCCTTTTGTTGTCAGAGCACCACCTTAGACACCCATAACATCCTTTGTGGTTAGGGTCCCATAGCACACTATGGCAACAATAGCCCAATCATCCTTTTTCATAAGGATGCCACAATGTGTGGACTCTCTACTTTCCTGAAGTCTAGTGGTGGGCAATGCATCGGTCCCTGCTTGCACAAAGCTCCATCTTGTAGCCAACAACAATAGGCAATCGAGATGGCAACCTGAGAGGCCCAACAAGCATCTTGCTAATCAAATGTTTAGGTAGCACTAAGAGCAAAGAGCATTAGGCCTACCAAAGTCTTTTTCCTTGTCACTTTTCCCCATGGCAAAATCAATCGAGAAGGCCACAACAAGCAACCAACAATGGAGCACTAAGGCTCCAAAGAAAGCAAGACAAACAAAGCCCAAATCTCTTCCAGAAGAAATCTATCTCTTAGAATGCATGGAGGAGATGGAGGCCAACAACAAAGTAGCAAATAGTGGAAAGGACTTTCTTGATGCATTGACCCAAGTCAAATAGGATTTAAAAAAAAACATAATGTTAAGCCTATATGACCTGATAATGACTTCCTTAGCCGATTGCGAAGTGTTAGTTTTCATGTTAACCTCTATTCTTGTCATGGAGGACATCCTAATAGATGAAAAATCCATCCATGCTATGATGTTGCCTCCTCCCCCATAGGAATCGAGTTCAACACCCTTAGCATTTCATGATGAGGTGATTAAGGTCAACCCTAAGAAGGGTCAAGTCATTACCATACAAATGTTTATCACCATCTATGTGGGACAGTGTAGAATCCGTAGGATGCACGTCAATGATGGGGTGACAACCAATGTCATCACATACATAGTCATGAATAAGTTGGGTCTTGCCGATCAAATCAGATTAAGAAATAAAACATGCCTAAAATCCTTTAATGATTCACTTGCTGTCATAAGGGGAAGAGTCATGATAGCCTTCATGGTGGGGGAGCAATTCCCCATCACTATTGAATTCATTGTGATCAAGGAGATCTTAGGTTTCAACCTTATTTTGGGTAAGCCCTAGTTAGCCCAGCTATGGGTCATCTCCTCCCATATCCATCAAGAAATCTGCCTTCCATATGAAGAGAAAGAGGTTATTATCTATGGTGATAATGTAGCCCTTTGACCATTAGTAACATTGATACAAAACAAGGGTCAGAGGTGGAGTTCCCCGATAATGTGCCTCCCATGAAAGGTGAGGGTGAAACATGTGAAGCAAACCAATCTAAGGAGTCAAAAAGAGCACTTGACCTCCTAGATGAAGCTTTGTGGGTATAATTTCCCTTCAACATAGCTCACGAAGGTTAAGGTGAGTATCATATAGTACCATCTAGGCCCTACACACCCCCTAACCCACACTGGATTAGGAAACAATGCTCAACTAAGGCATCCCCTTAGTCCAAAGTGTGCTGGGTGCTTGCCTATCCCCACTTCTACACACCTTGCTTGTTTGCATTTTGTTTGTATTTTACATTAGCTTGGTTGTTTGCATTTTACATTCTTTTCCTATATTATACATATATTTCTTTTGTTTGTGCATTTTTTCTAAGTTTACATTTTTTCTAGCTTACTTTTCAGCAGTTAGTTTACACATGAAAACATTAAAATGCATAAAAATGAAGAAATTCAAAATTACAAAAAATACTAAGGCTTGAAAAGGCCTCAAGCTAGTGCATGACCTACCATGGCCTCATACTAGCAATTCCCCTTACATCACATGGCCCAGAATGGCCTAAAACTACCAATGCGTGCTATCTATACATCTGGCTCGAAATGGCCTAAAAGTAGTAGTCACAATGGCTTAGTTGCATCAATTCATCACATCATTAGCATTAAACATATAATGAATAAATGTAACAGTCTACATCTCATACATCATATAGCAAGAAAAAATCCATTACATCTCATAGAAATAATAGCACGATCATTTGCATTACATAGTAAAAATAACCAAGAAATACAAAAACATCCAATGACAGCGCTACATCAAGATCTACTCAACCAATGGTGTTAGGTGGATGTGGAGGGCTCTCCTCATCCACTATGCTACTAGGGCCTACAACATTGCTTGGTGCCTATCATCAACAACAAAATAGTTAAACTTATAAGAAAAAATACAATACACAAACTAACATCAGAAAGCATGAAAACAACATAAAAAACTAACCTAAGAGGCTCTTGCATCAGCCATGTCTAGAGGTAGGCTATCAAGGCGCTCCTTCAAACATTAGAGGATCTTGGCCTTAGATAGCCACCTCTAGTTCTCTTTGCCAAAGTTAACTCCTGCAAGGGTCTTGCCTTTATCCATGACAGTCTATGTGGGTAGTTGTATAGAAAGGTGGTAGAAAAAGCCTCCCCTAAGGGCATGATGATCTTCCTCTCTAGGGAACCACTAATCACTATGTGGTGAGAAAATATCTTGAAGGCCCATCTCTCGCCAATCACCTCAACAAACATCTCAAGGCAGCGACAGTTGATGGACTCTTCTTTGAGTTGTTGAAGATATGTATCTCGCTCATGCTTATAGTGGTGTTTGTGGCTTTTCCACATAGTTAGTAAATTGCTTAGGCTAATAATCATTTTTAATACAAAGTTTATTAAAGAATGGATTTTCCATTTTGTGTTCTATTTTCTTCATTTTCCTCTGAGATTTCATATCATAACATATATTCCTATTGACATTTTCTAAGAACTGTCTTATGGTGCTGAAACTCATATAGTCTAAGGATTTATCTTGTTGTTGGAGGTTAGTGTGATATTTATCATAGAAAGCTTGAAGCATGCCTCCTACTAAGTGTTCCTTAGCTAACCTATCATGCATTAATTTACCCTTATAGTACCACTCTTTCATAGTATCTAGGAAAGAAGAAAGGTTTTGTATTATATCTAGTTTTATCTTAAAGAACCTTTGTCTATAATTTATATCATAATCATACTTATCTCCTATAAATTCTTTAGTAATTGCATTAATAAATAATACAGAGGGTCCATTTAATAATTTCATTTTGATACTAACATCTATTGGATTCAACCATTGTCTTAAATTACATATGAAGTTAAATACATAACTTTGGATGGTATGCTTCATAGATTTCATGTCTAGAACAACTTGTTTATCAATAAAACCATTTATATGATCTATGATCTTTTTTCATCTAGCTATGTCTAGTTTTTCCATACAAAATTTAGGATCCTTTTCACACAAAAGGTAAGATGAGACCTTAGGGTATTCTTCAGGGTTTCCTACATAGACACCTAGCATCTGTAATGATTCTTCTTCTTCAGAGTTTAACTAAGAAGTTTCTTATTGATGCTCAAATTTGTAGTCCATCACTTGTGAAGAACCCTCATTGGCATTTATCTTTCCTTTATCCTTTTCTATAGGTGTAAACTTTATCTTTGGTCATCTAGGTGGCGAACTATGATTTGTCCCATAGTCTAGAATAGACTCTATTTTACCTATGGATGTTGATGTTTTAGATGTTTATTTTGGAACCCATATTTCTTCTATATTTTTGACATTTTCATATCATCCTCAAATCTTGGCATGTTATTTATATCAAGCTATTTGATACGACTATCCCTCATGTGCCTAATTGGAATATGTATAGCTTCCTAGATGTTAATCATACTTCATGTTGCCATCAAGGGTTTATTATCAAGATTGGATTTGTGAACGTTGTTATAGCAATGTATGCTCATGCCTTTCTTGAACCTCTCTTCTATCCCTATGTCTTCTTTTTTTAAATTATTCATTTTCCTCATCAAAGTACCATGAACAATGATCATGATGATCATGAGCCCTTCTTAGCTCTCTATCATGGTCTCAATGCCCTTGTCTCCTTCTATCAAAGTCCACTAATGATCGTGAAGATTCAAATGAGGTAGTAGGAGAACAATGCCAACTTTTCCTCCCCCCATGACTCTAGTATTCTTCTTTGTGAGATCCAATAGGAACTCTTGGCCTTAAGTCTTGCTTATGATTTGAGTCTTTTACCTCCCTTCTAGTTGTCTTTGCTAGGGTGGAGTGTAACTGAACTTTGATAGGTTCCTCCAATTAGATAATAGGTGTTTGAAAAATGGGACTCATGATCTTGGTGGAGTTTTTCAGCGATGAATGCATCACCATCAATCTCTTCCAAGATAATAGGAAAGTTAAATTTCTTTCCTTTATTTTGCTCATGTATTGTCTCCATGATAGTATCCCACCTTAATTTCTCATCAACGAGCTCATAGGGTCTTTTCATGTGTTTGATTACATAATACCATCCAATTGCATCACTTAGTTTCATCCTCTTGAGAGTGGTTTGAAGCATGATGGATGCTAAATCTTGTGATGGTAGAACAATGTTACCTTGAAGATCTCTTCAACTTAGTCACCTATCTTGATTAAAGAGAAAGGTAAAGTCAGGATAATAAGGGTCCTTATGAGCATATGAAATCCTTACTTATGTTGGCATACTTCAATTTTCTTCTTCATTGATTCCGTCATTACCTCTTTGTGGTTCTTTGACAAGTGGTAATTGATCATTTGGTGAAGCCATGTTATTACTTTTAGACATTTTGTTAGAAGTGCTTAATTGTTTGGAATTATTAAAAGGTTATGATTATGAATTTAGATTCCAAGTACAACAAACTTTATGAAATCAATTACTTACCATACATTAACTAGTCCTCAACAATGGTGCCAATGATGAGCAGTGAAGTTATCCAACATCCAACATCCAACAATACAAGTCATAGGTGTTCATGTGTGACTAGATCATAATCTATGGATGAGACAATGTTAATATGCCAGTAGTTGGTTTAATTTCAAGACTGTTGTCTTCCCACATGGAGCTAGTGAAATCTAATTGTATGGTTTAGCTCATCATGAGGTATATGATAATTGATGTTGACTGGCCATTGCTACTCCTATCAAACATAGTGAAATGGAAATAGTTTCTAAGTTTAAGCAAAACAAGTAATAGTTCTATCCTAACCTAAGACAATAAATATCTATTCTTGGCTTTTTGTACATGTCCTAGGCTTATGTAATCGCTATTGGGATTACGAAATACTTTGCTACTGGGTGAACCAAGTGATAATACTACTAGGTTACCAAATGATCACACTTAACACTCAAAATCAATTTTATCCATTCCGCTTACAATAACTATAAAAATAAAGGACATTGAAAAGTAAAGTGTAAATCTAGTAAATAGAAAACATTAAGATAAGTAAGCAATAAACATTAGTCTAAGTGAAAATAGTAAACTAGGAGAATGTTTCAATAGCATGAAATAACTCAATCTTTATTGCCAATTACAATTGTATCCAAGTTCAAGATGTTCGAACAAAGACTCCATTCACTAAATCACACTACACTATGGGCATTCACACTTCTAAGTGCTTGAGACTAAATTTATGAAATAAAGCTGATAGAGCTTGGCTACTATGGAATGAAACTTATGTGGATCCATGCACCCCAAGTGTTGTATTTATAGGCTGCACACATCCCTTGATATCATTTATACAATGATGTAGCTTATGCTATGATATCATAGTTACAATATCATTGTCAACTAAAAATTGACTTTATCAACTTAGTTTTCCATTAGGTACCCATTGCACATTAATATTAGATCTCTATAATAATATCTACATGAAACTTCTTATTCATTCTTAGTACATAACCTCCACTAAAAGACCTTAGCCATCAAATACAAAGATGAATACATTCTCAAATGCATGTTTTCTCATTGGTTAAGCCTATTCAACATTTATACATATAAACACAGATTTCATGTGTTATTTATACAAATGACTTCTATGTACAAGCATACACTTTAAACAACATATGCATGTCATATGTACATATATACATGCTTCATATGTGTATATATATGATGCATATACATATACACATGTATGTAGTTTTCTTTCCTTAGTAGAATCTACAAATTCCATTACAAATCACGATAATAGAAACTTCCATTTATTCAGACACGAATCATGCTATAGAAAAATTTTAGTTATAAAAAATAATCAAACATTTGGTCAAACATTTTCATCGATCATAAAATGATCCAAAATTTTAACTTAAGAACTTATAAAATTCTAATACATCGGGTTTTAAAAAGGACTTTTAGCAATATGAATTTTCCATTATTTCAACAAAAATACCAACAACAAGCTAAAAGAGAATTAAAGGAGCATTTCCGAGACTAGGTGGGAATGTACAAGCAAGTTATAGAGAAGGAGATCCATATGGCAAGGCCCACATCAACACTTTCAATGCTCAACACACTGATTAGCGGGCCATATTGGACACATATGCATTTTCCCACCAGGCAGAACTTAAAAGTCGAGACCTGCAGATTCAAGATCTTGCAGAGTACATGGAATTGGCAAACCTGTAGTTTGCCAATCTAGCCATGTTGATAGCAGGGCACTTGAGGACTGAGCTTGAGGGGTAGGTAGCTACCATCTATGCCAAATATGAAGCAGAATTTGTAGAGCACAAGAAAACATTATAGAAGCTAGATGTTGCAAATTCTGAACTAGAGGTGTTAAAGTAAACTACCAAGGATAAAAATATATCGTAGTAGTGGACTTGGCTTAACATCTTACAAATTTTTAGGAGTACAAGGACAAAGCCAGAGCCTACGAGGAGGAACGACAGTTGTTTGCAGCCTAGTACGTCAAAGCAAATAAGATGTTTCCACAAATACCATGCCCATAGGAGGTGTTGACTCCATCAAACATTGGAGCATCAGCATGGATGGCAAAGGATCCCCAAATAGAAGAGGAAAAGCTCCAGAAACTACTTCAACATCATCAAATTCCAAAACCTAGAGCACAAGACAAGGGGAAGCAGCCCATGGAGGAGCCGCTACCACTTAGAACCACATGAGTTTTGAAAAATTTTGTAATTTTGTGATTTTGCATTTTTTGTGTTGTGTCCCAATTTTGTTAAGTTCTATTAAGTTCTCCACTGTGGCATGAATAAATTCCCCATTAGTCAATAATCCCATCCCTATCCACTGTGTAATCAATGGAGCTTGTTCTCATTTTAACTCAAGATCGAGTTTTCATTCAGTTATGGGGGTATGATGAATCATGATTCATCAGGTTGCGATATTGGACCCCCGATATCGGATCCACGATATTGGGTACATGATATCACAACCCAAATAATGATATTAGATACATGATATCGTGACTCTTGTGTGAGCCTATAAATACACATGTAGGTGCACTAGAGGAGTTAGTTTTTTAATTTTTCAATAAGTTAGTTTAGTATTAGAGTAGAGTCTTTCTTTCATTTCTTTCTCTCAACCCTTTCTCCTAGTGTATGCCCGCAGTGTGATGATTGTAATTGTATGAAACCTTTATTTGAGTGTGACGTACTTGGACATGTACATGATCGACAATAAAGATCGAGATTACTTTATCATTGTAGCATTCACTTAATTTTAATTGTTATTGTTATTTATTACTTTCGTAGTTAATATCTCTTCACCCTAAACTTCTTAAATGCAGAATGAGTACGACTTAATCATGAGCATTCAAGTGTGACTACTTGGTATCCTAGTGTGATGATTGTAATTGTCTGAAATCTTTATTCGAGTGTGACATACTTGGACATGCACATGACCAGAAATAAAGATCTAGATTACTTCATCATTGCAGCATTCGCTTAATTTAATTGTTATTATTATTTATTGCTTTCGTAGTTAATATCTCTTCACCCTAAACTCCTTAAATGCGGAATAAGTACGACTTAATCACGAGCATTCAAGTGTGACTACTTGGTATCCTTGTAGTGTACCTAGGCCATGTGCTTGGTAATCCTAGTGGTAGTCATGCATGAGGTCCAAGATGTGTATGGATTATTAAGGAATGGATGCTCATCGCACTTAGGCTAGCTTAGATTCTCTCTCCCTTTTCCTCCTAGCTTAATCAAAGTTATTTTCCATTGCCTCCAGGAGTAGCACTAGGTTAGAAACTACATCATACACCTCACTTTGGACTAAACCATATGTGACAAAGCAAATACTAGTCCAGGTGGGAAGACAGTGAACTACGATCAGTGAGTAACTATTGAGATACCACAACTAGCTTGTTTGTGGAGTTTGATCGGATCATGCGTGAAACACTTGTATTCATATGGTTGAGTGTAGGGGTACCTCATCACTCATCATCTTAGTTCTTCATTCATAAGGAATAATATGTATAACCATGATATGGAAATTCTAAGATGATCTATTATTCTCTTAGTTTTACCTAAATACTTAGCAACATTGTAAATAACTAATATCCATAGTCTTTATGTTTCTGTGATTTGTAAGTGAACATAATTAGTTTCTAATTTTCTTAGACCTTGTGACCACCATGTTATTAAACTTAATAGTGGATAGGTTAGGTTTCATACATAAGGGGCTATTGGCTTGTAATTTATATTTTAATTTAATTGTTAATTTTTATGCTTCTTTACTTTTGGTTTGTTGGTGCCTACTACTTTTCTTGAAAATTTTATTAGCATTGTTTGATTTTTATTAAGTTGTACTTGATATTCTTGTATAATATTATTTTGGCCTAAGCCTAGATGAGTGGGATATTACATTTGGTATTAGAGCTGAATGTTTTGTAAGTATTCTTAAATTTGTGGTGTATGGATATTTCCAAGAAGAGTAATTGAGACCTCGAATATGATAAACCCCAAACAACCTAATGAAAAATTCTCATAAAATGATTTGATGTGGGAAATTATCATTTATTTAAAGAGTCAAAACTAGTTAAATATAGTGAATGGTAAATAAAATAATGATAATTTAACTAATGGTGGTCAAGAATCCTTTAGGCAAGTACTAATGGAACAATGTAAGCATTTGATGTCATTAGCTTTTGATGTAATGGAGGACCCTATAGCAAATCTAGAGTGTTTGAGAGATAGAAGAAGTCTTTCAAGTCTTGGATTGTGATATGGTGCAAAAAACACAATTAGGTACTTATTAACTTAAGGATGTAGCTAATCATTTGTGAGAAATAATAAGGATGGTAAGATGATGGGAAGACATGGAGGTAGAATGTGTTCACTTTGTAATAGTATTCAAGGAAAGACATGAAATTGAAATTGAAGCTTTATTATGTTTGAAGAACCATAGGATCTATTAGGTAGATATAACATTTTATGAAAAATAAAGATATACTCTAAAAATTGATTAAGAACCAATAGGATAGGAAAAACAAATCATACAATGCTCTTAACTTGCACAACCTAAAAATGTGCTCTTCTTGAGGGAGTTGAATGCTCTTTTGCTTTCAAATCTATGATGATAAGAACTTAAACTAAGCTTATTAATAGAATTTTAATACTTGATTGGAATAGTAGCTAAGAGATAATAAGCTTTTACATCTAGTTTATTATATCTAATTTAATGTAAACAAAATTATTTTTTACCTTCTACATTAGACCACATCTATGTTAATATCCTGTGCTTGTTTAGTTAACCAATATGCTAATGATTTTACTACACATTCTCTTAAGAGATATATATCAAATGAGTGTAGAAGATCTAAGGGTAAATGACTAGCTAATCTAAAGTAAGATGACCAACAAGCTAGCCAAATGTTTGTGCTAGATTAGCATTTTTTGTAGCAATGTCACCTCATCTATGATCAACCTACAAGTCATATCTGTGGAGGAACAATTGAAGGCCAAGGAAACATCAAGATACGAGAAATGATTAAATTCAATTCCAATTTAATCCCATAGTTATGATTGTCACTTATAAGTTAAATCACAACCCATAACTTCTAACTTAAGTTCAAGAATGGAATTTAATGATTAAATTAATTTAAAGTCATTAAGTATAAAATATGTATTTCAGATAGCACAAGGGACATATCATTTAATTTGTGATCCTACCTTGCTATCTTCATAGTGTAGTAACCTCAATAGCTCATTGGTGGACTTTAATGATTAATAGTTTACCACAAGGTTCAATTATCTCTTTAACACTTCTTAGGACAATAGAAAATTTCTTCCAAATAACTTGAGGTTTTCAAGGGGTATGAATCATTACCCTTTCTCTAAGACGAAAGGTTCCTTTTATAGTTGAAGGGATGAAAAATATAGAATAATTAATTTAAAAAAGATAATTATACAATCATATCAATAGACATAGTGGGAATTGGTGCCAATTGATATTAATGCTATAATAAGGAATTTGATCTTCTCATAGATGAATCTTTCTTTGTTTGGGCTTATTGGGGTATCAAAGATTCCTGCATTTGTGGTGTCCATTAATATCCATGCTAGAGAAATTGTGAATTATCAAACTTCAAATTAGTTTTGATATGTTTTTGCTTCCTATTCTGTCGCTGCACACTATGGATGTAGTATGAATCGATATCTATAGTCTAGCACTACCCCTCAAGAATATTGAATTTAGCGACAACTCAATAAAAGTCAATATACTTAGGAGAGTACACTTATCAATTAATGCAAATATTGTAATCAAGATTGATGGCTTATCTTGTTGAAGGCTTAGGATTACTGTGACTCTAACGATATCAATCTTTATCATACATGCTATAAATATTGATAGAATTGAGATTGATTTTTGTTGATCCTCATGGTAGATATTGATATCCTTAGTCTTTGCTTATTAAACATAAACGTTTGTTGAAATTTATATGACAATCAATATCTTATCAATTCTTTTCGTGGTTGCTATCTCTAGTAAAAATATAGCTATGAAAAGATTATTAGTACTTACTGCATATCATCCTAGAAATCAGTGTACTTCGATAAGTCCATATAGTAAAAAAAATAAAAATTTAAGCTAGTTTAATTAAAAGTTAAAGATAATTAGGAGATTTATCATAGAGCCCTTCCAGCCTTTGGCCAGTGTCTAGTCAACAAAGAAGAAACATATCACAACTAGATTCACATGGAATACTTAAATAATTTTGCCAAATCCATTAAGTCCAATATCTATCAAATAGGTCACAAAAATTAATAATTTAATATCCAATGCAGCTAACTTTGTCAATACAATCCTCTAGCTATATTTCCAAAACTACAAGGCATAATCGTTATAATGAGATTGAAAGAAACCTTAGATCTATGATTAACTCTTAGCTTATCTTTAAGGATGAATGACATAAAATAGTGTCCAAATTTGAAAGCACAACTAAAATACAATACAATCCAAATAAATAGTCTATAATTTTAGTCTCCACCTAAACAATGCATTTTAAATGTACAATAATAGCTATCAAATGCATAGTAGCATCTTTAGAAGATTCCAACTAACATTCATAGTTAGAACTTATTAGCTACCTTCTATCATTCATATCAATGGTATGTTATTGCTCCATTTAATATTTAACTTTCTTTAATGCATGAAAAAAGTAACAAATGTCAAATCATTTTCCCCATCTTTGATAAAAAAGTAACAATTTGATATGATAAATTGATAAAATAGGTTATACTTCTTCTCAGTGCTCATCTTTAGCTTGTAGATGTCATCTCCATTGGTAGGCAACATGAAGCATTCCTACAACCATGTCATTATAAGCTTTATCTTTGTTTTTTTCATTTACAAAACTATACTGCTCTTTAGGATAAATCTTTGTTAGGTGTAGCTTTAGATTCCTATAGAACTCTAGGACTTTCTCCTAGTAGTACCAATTGATTAGGGGTTTGATGAACACTCCATAATCCAGTGCCTTAATCTACTATCAGATGCTAGCATATTTATGATCAAACCATTTGGTGTAGTTGGCCTCTAAGGCATCTACAAATAAATAAGGAGGTTAAGAAGGCAAATGTTATCTACAATTTCCTTTGAGAAACCCATGCTTACATTGCCTTGCTACATAGTGGTTAATAATTGAATCATTTTTGCATCCTAGAAAGCATGAAAAAGATGTCATAGGGAGAGTAAGGATTATCTTATGTCCATAAATGGCAAAGTATGCTTATCCAACTATTAATTAATTACCTAGTATGTGAATGAACTATGCCCTGATCCTACCCTTACGCGGTCCTACTCTTACAATGTTCTATTCCTTTAACCTGTAGTGGATGACACGATAGGAAGGCCTAGTATTAGACCTATGTATGTAGTAGAATTATGTTGATGTGGATTACTTAGGCATTAAGATTCTATGCTCTATCCAATGCCAATGAAAAAAACATGGTAGGATTATGGGTTGTATTCTACTATCTAATTTGAAACCTTATCTTATAAAATTCAATTGTCATTACACTTATTTTTTTTTTCAAATTTTACACTATCACGACAAAATGTATTATCGATATAGTTTGAAATAAAAGAGTTGATACTTATTTCAGTAGTTGCAATTATCTATTTATTTTAATTTCATCATAACAATAATTATCACTTTTTTGATTGAGATTAGTATCATTGTATAATTTTTATTGAACTTTATCATTTTTGTGCTGTGAAAATGTGAGGGTTTTGAGAAAATTTTCTACTATTATGGCTATTCGATCCAAAAAATGAACTTTGATATTATTGTATATTTTTATATCAAAGTGTGTTGCTCCCATGCTAATAAAATGTAAGGGTCTCATGAAAAAGTTTGCTTTATCACAACTTACCAATTCTATCGATTAACATTAATATCATTGTCTATTTTCTTATATGCATCTCTATTACCTTATTGATAGATATTGAATGATTGGTATCCTTAGATATCAACATTTACAATGTGTAGCTAGGTTTCCTAATGTATCACAAGACATCCAAATATTAATGTCTATTGATGTACTAAAACCTTAGGGTTTATCATGAATCCTACATATTGATTAATCTCACTTTTGTGTATTTTGCGGTTGTGGTTATTTCATTATCGAAGGTCATCGCAATCCATAATAAGTATTGATATCTTTTATTTTGAAATTATTACCTAACTAGAATTTGTTAATCAAATTTTATTAATGCATTATTAATTCCCTTACTTGTACACACATTATTTTGCTTATCGAGGTATGTAGTATTGGTTGAATATTCACATATAACTCAATTAGGAAGGCTTACATCTAGGGTTCTTTAGATTATAATTTCCCTCAAAAGGTTTTCTTTGTTCATTACAAGGATGACTTACAATCTCAAAGTTTCTACCTTTTCTATTTTTTAAGGATCCAAGATGCATTTCTTCCAAGGAACTTATTCCCTATTTTTGGTTGTACCCTAATTTCTTCTATCCTTATACTTTATTAAGATTCTCCCTAAATAATCTTGGTTATATTCTAAACCTAGGTCAACTAGATTAATTTTATTGTTTAATTAGGCTCGATACTAACTAGGAAAGTAGACCAATAGCAAAGATGCCATGGATTTTATGTACTCTCAAATATAATGACTCACAAGCAAGATCTAAATATTTTAAGGTTAGTATCTATAATGCTCTCCCTATAGTAAGGATCTCAATCAATAAATACTATGTAAGGCATGTTAGGAAACCATATGAAATTTCAAAGAGTTTCAATTACTTATGGAAAGTAAAGATGACATTTCTAGAATTTTTATGATAACTATTTGGTAATATATGTAAGATGTTGAGTTTATTTATGAATTAATAGTAAATATAAATAATTAATTGGCATATTTGAAAAATGAAAGGGAGAAAAGAGACACAATTTCATTTAGTTATTTGTTAAGTTTCTTAAGTGAAGAGGTAGAAATAGACTAATTATGGAAAATGTTTACTAAGTATAAGTTGTCTATTATGCTACATACTTAGGTTAGTCAATTCCTTTGTTAATAGTTGAAACACCACTTAGAAAATACATGTTACAAGTTGTAACCTTCACCATTCACTTGAGGTAAAATTTCATTGTAAATTTGACATTAGTAGCCCAGGAGCTACAATCTTGCATACTTTAACTTGTTGAGGTTGAAATATGCCTCATAAGTTGTTACTGCCTCACTTCCCAAGTGGAAAAAGTGCTATTATGTCTATATATAAGCTTGGTAAGGCTAAAATTACCTTGGGGATTGCCAAATTTGGCATTTTCATGGGTTTTTGTAGAGGTATAGCTTCAACTACGTTGAAACTATCTACCCCCAATATAGATGGTGTTGGGTTTTCATTTTCTAGTAACAACACCTAACATAGTCAGCACAAAACCCAGTGTAGTTGCAAGACCAACATTTGTGTTGTTGGATTTTCCATTTTTCTAGCAATGGCCAACATAGTCACAACATCTCCTAGTGGTGGCAACATGGCTAGTGTAGTCATCATGAACTTCTAGTAGATGCAATTTGGCCAACATAGTCATCATGGTTTTTAGTAGTTTTTAACAAATGTCATTATAGTCTCTAAGGCCACTATAGTCAAGATGAAGGCTAGCATAGTTACAAAAGTCTGTTTACTATTTTAAGTATGTGGATGGGTTTTGGTAGCCTAGATGCACCAAAACTTACCGGAAATGGTTAACTACGTTTGAAATTATAGCTGTTACACCTATAATCAATCTTTCAGCAATCATGATAGTAATTTTTAGCATTGAATCGACAACCTAAAGCCTATAAAACCCAAGCTTGAACATCATGTTTAGACTTTCAACTTTTGATTCCAAAAGTAATTGGTCTCCAACATTTCTTTAGTAGTTCCAACAATGTTTTGACGGGTTTCAAATTTCAATGATTTTGAACATTTTTGTAGTCGAGCGATTAATAGTTGTTTTGCAACCTTGAGAGCTTGAATTCCATTTGGTATCTATAGTGAGCATTAGAGACCCTTGGTTTGATACCACTGGAACAAAATCTTGTACCACTGTCAACAACACCTGTGACCAAAAGTTGTAGACTCAAACAAAAAACTAGCAAGTAGTTGTAAGAGATTGGAATTGGGAAGAACTTGGACCATGGAGATCAACTGAAAAACACATCTTGCCATCTCCAATAGGCTTGAAGCTTCATTCATACTAGCTTCTTTTGCTTTGAGCACCCATTTATACACTTGTCACTTTTCACTTTTATTCAATAAAGTTTTCAATTCAGTTGTAGTGCAGACTTGTTTTCAAGTTTAATTTCATTGTTAATTTTTTTTGTTCGAATCTAAAATTCTATTTTTGTTTTACACTTTGTAAGTCCCTGGGTGATTGACAAGACCATCTAGGGCATCTTGGATCCTATTTTTGAAGGCACTTTGGGTTTAAGGTTAAATTGTTGTAGCCTGGGATTCCTAGTTTTCCAATAATTGAATTTTCTAGGGGCTACATATTTAGGTGCTAAAAGAAGAGCCTGCGCTTGAATTCTTAGCCAAAACCTATTCTCAACACCTTCAAAATCTATTTTTGCCATTATAACCTTTGAAACCTGCAATTTTTATGAGTAAAAACTAACATTGGCATCCCACTTCCTATCCACAATACCCATCATAGTTGTGGTGGGGAATTTGGTTTTTCAATGCATTTTCACAGTAGTTGTTGGATTTAATAGAATCTAGCATAGTCAAAAATAACACCTTTAATTTTCACCTTCTGAAAACTGCACTGGACACTTGAAATATGGTGTAGACCATTCAAAACCCAATCACACCTACTATAAAATTTTGTAGCCAAAAAGCTAGTGTAGACATCTCCAGGACTCTAGCGTAGTCCTTGGAACACTAAACATTATCACATTTCAATTCTTAAAACCACCATACATCCTTTGGAAGAAAATTTTCTAGTTTGATTTTTCCAAGTGAAAACCCACTTTTCACCACCTACCTCAACGTAATTGGCTAAAAACCATAATTGTTCATTGCACACCTTTCAACATAAACATCACTTGGAAAACTAGTGTAGTTGGTGTGATGAACTTTAAAATCTCAACACCTATCTTTCCCAATGTAGTATACACCATTTACACTACAAGAACAATGCCAATAGTTATTTTCATTTATAGCCAACTACACCGTTTGGTAATTCCAACTTACTAAAAGTTTTACTAAAAATAGCAAAAGCTGAAAATCAACTTTTTGGATAATGTCTTTCAATAAGTCAACCATTTTGTCCATTGACATGACCAATACAACATCCAGCTAGGATGGAGTAAGGATCTATGATCCTAGAGACCCCACTATAGCTAAACATAGATAATTGCTTAGGCTATAAGGACAAAGCCCAAAATTTGCTATGCTCAATGAGGAGCACTACAACTATATATGTGCAAAAATGCAAGTTAGATTACTCCTTCCTCATGTAGAGGCGAAAGCCAAGCATGAGTACAAGGTAATCCATCAAAATGGGAAGGAGTGCATACCCTCTTCCTATGATAAAATACCTTTGAATGGTGCCCATGCCCAAATAATTTCTCAATTAATTAAGATTAATAGGCAAGATGTAAAATCAAGCTTGGAAAGCTAGTGTGAAGATCATGATGAGTTTGAGGTAGAGCCTAAATCAAAGACCTTCATAGGGAACCTATTTCAACAATTAGTCCCCCAAACCACCATGATCACTTTGGCCCACCTGTCTCTTCCATGGGACAGGCATCTCAACTATCATTTATTGTATACCCAAGCATGTTTGGGCCAACACTTATTATAGTGGCCCATCAAGCATATTCCATGCCTCAAATGACCTTCCTCTTTTTTTCTATGACTTTCACCACATAGCTTTGGTCTATTTAGTCCTCACAGGTGGTTCTCACTACTGCTCATCCTGTTTTTATATTAGTGGGATTTACATCAAGACCACAAACAACCCAAGGAACACAAACAAAATTTTCCCCCTCTGTGCCTTAAGTTCTAGCACAAATATCCTTCTCCCTATTTAGCACATCCATGATCACCATACCTTAGCCTCTTCCCTTTATACCACAATCCATCATGAGGCCATAGGTCTTCTAGTTGACATTGCAACCATTCATGCAGACATCGTAGTCTATGGGAATGCCCCAAGGATTTGATCAAACATTCCAAATGATCCAAAACTTGATAGAAGAGTTACAGAAGCTCAAATATTCCACAAGCAAGATAGTTAAGATAATGGAATTCTACCAAGATGATGTCATCAATCCTATTGTCCTACTAATTACTCTTCCATTGGGCATCCCAATGCCACAATTCATCAAATACAACAATGAAGGTGACCCAAATGCCCACCTCATAACCTTCTATTCCAAATGACTATTATTGCAAGCTTGGCTACATACTATCATGTAAATTTTTCCCATGTCCTTAATCAAAGAATTCTTAAACTGGTATTGTGTGTCACCAAGAGGGTCTATATCCTCATTAGAAGACTTAATTTCATAGCTTGTTAACTATTTTAAGTACAAATTGAAACCTAATATGACTCTTGACCAACTAATGAAGGTCAAGTAGAGAGCCCTTGAGCTCATGTAGAAGCTCATACAATGATGCAATGCTTTATTTAATGAGATTCTAGAACCTATAGTTGAAACACATCTTCTAGCTATCTTCAAGGGGACGGTTAATGACTTTATTAGGTCAAAGCTATATTACCTAGGTCCACGATCACTTGGCCAAGTATTTTCCAAATGAAGAACATAAAGGAGGTGGCTGAGACTATCCATGACCCTACCTACATGGCATTTAAGAACCATCACACATAGAAAGATAAAGAGAGGGGTAGGCAAAACAACACGACCATGGCCATAGTAGCCAAAGATAACAAAACAATCACATAGGGGCCAAAGACCAATCAACCCAAGGCCCTCATTCACAACAATTAACCTTTGGTGTTTGGGACCTTTGCAACAACTACCATGAGGTCCAACTTTGAGTGTAAAGACTTGTTGAAATATATGAGATTACTATTAAAGCCATTAGAACTCCTTGATCAACTATTGAATAGTGGGAGAATTCAATACAAACATATGAGTGAGAATACTCATCAAAATCATGGAAGGCTTTTCAAGATAGCCAAAAATACCACTCTTGCAACCAAGGATGACCCCCTATAGTTCAAATTAGACTATTTTTGCCACTAGCATCAATTGTCAAGTCATGACGTAGACTTTTGCATAGCACTAGATGATGACCTACAGAAGATGATAGGTAAGGGTGAATTAGTCCTTGATGCTTCAATCCTAGTTAAGCCACAAAATCAATTCATGTAGGTCTACAAGGATCCCTTGAATATCAACAATAGTCTACACATTGTCATAGCATTCAATGTGACCAACAACTCTAGACCTACACAGGAGCCATTCGTGATACGAATACCTCTTCAAAACAATAGGAGTTCTTTAGCTTCAACTAGCTCAAGGTCCCCTTTAGTTGTAAAGGTCCTACCACCTGCATCTCCTAATGATCCTTTTGTGATTAGGGTGCACCCTCCCATCGAAGCCAAAATCAAACTTGCTCCTACAATCATCAAGTATCCTCTCATAGTGGCCAACACAACGACTTCTTCACAACCAACCAATAACAATAAAAAAATCCCTAAGTAAACAATACAAGAAGCTTAAATCAAAGCCTAAGAATAATGATAACAAATAAGCTAATGCATGAAAGGAAGTGGGCCCTCCATAGCTGACTTCTATCTCATTTGTTCCGATGAATCCTAGTGCCTAGGTTGCATCAACTAGTCAGTCCTGAGAGGATCCCAAGCCACAAGGAAATGGGAAAGAAGCCAAAAAACCTTTGAAGCATGAAGTTCAGATCTTGGGATGCATGAAGAAAGTCAAACACACTAAAAATGAGGAGCCTACAACCAATGATAAAGACTTTCTTAATGCGATGGAACAAGTCAAAAAATTGCTAAAAAAAAGAACACTTCTCTTAGTCTGCATGACCTTGTGATGACTTTCACTATGCATCATGAAGCATTAGTTAGGATATTGACCTCCATTCATGTTAGTGAAGATATTTCCACTAGTGAAGAGTCCATCCATGCAGTGATGGTATCACCTTTACCAGAGGAAGAAACAAGGTTAACGACATTAGTGTTTTGCAATAACAAAGTCAAAACAAATTCCCAAGATGGTGAGACAACTAAAGCTCCCTTATTCATAACAATTAGGGTAGGATAATACAAGGTGCATAGAGTTCATGTTGACAATGGAGCTTCAACAAACATCATACGCTACACCATTGTGGTACATCTAGGCCTAATCAAGCAAATGCAACATATCGTAACAACTACTCTTAAGACTTTCAATGGATTTGGAGTAACTCTAAAAGGTTCAATTTTTTTAGACTTTGTGGTAGGGGAGAAATTCCCCACAATGACCAACATCATGGTTATGAAGGAAATACCAGGGTTCAACATAATCTTGGGAAGGCTTTGGTTAGCTCAATTACGAGCTGTTTCCTCAATAATCCATCAAGATATTCAGTTGCCTTAGCGATAGTGAAATTCCCTTGGTGGTTAACAACATTGACATTGAACAAGGGTTCAAGGTGGAGTTTTAAAAAGACATTCCTATTTTAAGCCATGAAGTCAAGAAGCCTAAGAGAGTAGAAGTGGCCAAGACCAATAACAATAGGCCCATGAATGCATCATGGAAAGAGCTCCCCTTCAACATTGTGAGTGAAGGAAATGGGAAGAACAAAATTGTGCAAAGTATATTGTACATGTTTTCTAATCCATCAAAGATTAGGAAACACTTGCATAATTGATGTATCCCCTTGATTTGATTAACTTTGCACTTGTAACCATATAACCCATTTTGTCTACAACCTTCCATAGCCTAGTTTGCATTTTTCTCTTGTATGCACCATTTTTTTTACCTTTGTTTTGCTGTGCTCTAACCTTTACTACACACGTATCCTAAGATTTTCTTTTTTTTTTTTACAATTTGAATTTTATGCCTTTTTATATTAGAACATAAGCCATGAAAAATATGATAAAAACTTTAAAAATTGAAAAAAATTATAAAAATCTTAAGAAAGCATAAAAATTGATAAAATTTTTCCTTTTAGAATGTGGAGCTTGCCATGGCCTAAAAATGTCAACAATGTATGGCCCACTATGGCCTAAAACTAACAAATCAACAACTTACGACCTACTATGGCCTAAAACTGGTAAATCAACAACGTATGGCCTGCTATGGCCTAAAACTAGAAAAATGTCACATGTGGCTTTCCATGACCTAAAATTGGCAAATCGCATGGCTCATCATGATCTAAAACTAGCAAACCTATTACAACCTAGTTTACAATATGGTCATTTTTCACAAGTTAATCAACATAGCCTATGGCGTAAACAAAATGTGGAACATTAAACATATATGAAACATTAAACTTTTAAAGCATATAAATCAAATTAAAATTTAAGAATAATAATTATCAAATGTCTACAACATAGTAATCATGAAAGGCCAAATAATAAATCATCTCTCAATAATCAAATGGCTAACACTAGCCAATACATGATGAACATAAATAATATCATTAATAACCAATGAGATTACCAAGGCAAATGACCAATGAATGGTACTAAGAGGCTACTAGAGGGGCTAAGGAGCACTTCCACCTTCTCTACTAGGGCCACTAGCATCACTTGGTAACTATATCAGAACAAAACATGAGCTAACCAATAATCACCAAAGTATGAAACTAAACTATAACTTAAAACACATTAAACTAAAATATGCTAAAACCAATGAAATAAGCAAACTTGGGAGGGCTTAAGAGCAATGTCCTCTATTTGGAGATTTTGAAGACCAACCTCTAAATGATGGAGGATCTATTCCCTGGTCATGTGGGCCTAGTCCACTTCCTCGAGATTAATGCCTATTAAGGTGTTGTTGTAGTTAATGTTAGTCCACATGGGTGGTTCCTATGAAAATGTCATGGTAGTCACCTTTCTTGAAGCCATAAAGATCTAAGGAGATGGAGATCCAATTATGGTCAAATAGTTTGAAGATAACCTTTTCTTGAATCATCCTTAAGAATAGTTCTATCTTGCATAGTTCACTAGACTCCTCCTTCAACCACTTAAGGTAATCTTCATGCTCAGCCTTATACTTCTTCTTATAGTCCTTCTATGCCTGCCTCCACTCAAGAACCTAGGCACAATAGTCTCTCTACTTCCTAGTCTTGTGAGCTAGCAAGTCCATCTATAGCTTCTATTCAACAACCTCCCTAGCAAGGGAAACCTTGTCACGGATGGGATTCTAGTACCACATCCATTCGATCTTTTTGGTTCATAAAGAACTCCTATTGATCACATGGGTCTTCACAAATTCCTTGTGATCCTAGAGATCTTTGTTTATCTTACCCAGCCTCTTGTTTTCTTTTTCTAAGGCTGTAATACATTTCCATAGGAACTCATTGGCACGTTGAGTTTCCCATGAAGTTTTGGCACATGAAAATGCACACTTAGTGGAACTTTCATATAACTTACGTGGTACATTCTCTACATTTGAGGGTAGGATAGGTGAGGCATTAATCTTAATGGGATGGTTGGGATTCAATCTAAGCTTGGGTATTGAAAACAATGAAACATAAGCAAAAGAAATAAGTATCCAAATAGCCAAAGCATAAAAAACAAAAATATAATGAAAAATAATACAACCATAAAGTGAAAAATGCAAAGCGCAAGATAAACTAAGTACTTATCCATATCGAGAGCAACCTAGTACAACTGATTAATCATGTCCTTAGCTATTCCTCACATGAACTCCCTATTGTTAGGAATGTCAACCCATGGCTTCATGCAAAATGTGAAGGTGGAGGCTGTGGTTGAGGCTTAGTAGCTAAGCCAAGCATAATAGCCAATACATTATTAAGGACAAGCTTAAGCACAAAACCACTAAAATCAAACATATAAAACCAAATGTATACATACCCAGGACATCATCTCGGATGACAATAGGAGCTTCACCTAGTTATGAGGGATTAAAGGAGACATCAAATTCAATTAATAGGAAATTGGATAACCATTCATCCTCATGGTGTTGTAGAACCTCCTCCTCTAGGTATCTTTGCTCTACCTCTACTTCTACTATCTGGGCCACTAACTATTGTTGTTTGTCTACAAGAATAACAAGAGCAAAACGTTATGTCACTTAGCATATCTTGCACAAAATACAATAACAATATCATCCTATAACACAAAAACATAATAATTTAAAACAATTAAAGCAAATTTAAATCATACACTTGACCATGTTGCTTGTTGAGTGAAGTCTCACTGTGAAGCTCTTCTTAGAAAATTACTTGATCGTTGGGGCTTCCTCTTCAAACATGGACCTATTTAATTTAGCTTTAGTTGAACCCTTAGCTTCAACCAACAATGTCCTATCCTAATTAGCATCTCCACTCAACCCTCATGCTATCAATGGAAATACAATGGTTCCCATTAAGTCCCTTAGTAGTACCCAACAACAACTTCGCGATGTCCTTTGGCTAGTTCTGAGCCTGCATAGTGGTATAAACATGTTTAACTCATGGCTTGGAGAGTTGGGATGGATCTTTGCTTAATCATTTCTATCTTTCCTCGTCATTAGGAACTCCATGAAACTCCTCAAATATGTCACAAAGAATGCGTAATGCATGCAACATTTTATGATGAGGTTATCATGGAGTTTGAGGATTTCACCATAAAGCCCCAAAACCAAGTGACCTACCTAGTTACATTGAGCATCCTCCAAGAGGACCTTCTTCATGATCCATGCCTATTCCAGCCACACAATCTTGCCTTGTGACAGTAGCTTGGGGAAGCCCTGAAGCAGACCATGTGATATTCTCCTCTAGCCTCTTCAACCTTGAATTGGCTAGGAGACAATCCTTTGTGACCATCGCAAGTGCCCAACCACTCCTCCACCTCCTCTCGGTGCTCCACCTCTTTACCCATCTTAATGGTAACTTTTAGGCCTTCACGAGGAATGCCAAAGAGGTCACTAAAGGTGGAGTCATTGATGGCTAAGGTGAAAGTCACAGCATGAACCTAGCTGATGAACTTCTTAACTCCTTGGTCAAAGAAGTCAATGATGTTTACCATCTTAGTAGTAGGGACAGTGGGGCTAGGGGCCATGAATAGATCAAGAAAACCTAAATTAGAAATGTTTGCTTGAACATTTCTAGGTGCCCTGTTAGCAAACCACTACTGCATTGAATTGACCTCACCATACTTAAGGATCAAAGTATCTTTGAACCATCCTAAAATCACAAGTGTAATAGTGGAAGAGGTGGCAACTTCTACAATACAACAAAAGACTGCTTAACATAAGCATGAACATGTAAACAAAAAATTTAAAAAGTATAACAATAAAAAACCAAATTTATAGCCAAACATAGATAATAAAACTATTTAAACACTTAAAGCCTATGTAGCTTGCAACCATACAACCATGAAAATGTTGACAAGAAATAAAGAATAAATAAAAATAAAAAATATAGCTTTTACCCCTCTTGCTAGAAGAGGGTTGCAAGGAGCCTTCAATTGGTATGTGGAAAAAATTTGCCTTTTTCAACCAACCATGCACTGGGCCATTGGCTAAATAATGTTGGTTGGCTTTGGAGTAATGTGTGGTGTACTTGCCCAAGTCACCTCTTAGTTGCTCCACTACCACAAGTCTCACTATGGTGCTTTTGGCAAAAACCTAGAATGCTATTTGGGCTAAGGGTAGGAGTTAGTCCTACTTAATGAACCCATTGTCATCCATCCTATAAATGAAAATATACCAATTCAACCAAGATAAATGTTAAAACCAAATAGCCTAGTAAAACCAATAACTAAAGTAGCCAAAAATTAAAACTTAAAACCATGCTTACTCATCCACACGTAAACAATACCAAGAGGGTTATGGAATGGTGTGTGGACTTGGTGTCCAACTAGCAAAGTGTTGTTGGCATTATACAAGTTGAAATCTAGCATGCCACAAATCTTAGATAGCATACAAATCCTCCTTGTATGAGTGATATCAACCACCTCACCATTCACATGTGTCTTAGGATCATCTTCTATGAACTTGATGATCAAGCTAGATGACTAGGGTAGTAAGGTCTCAACAATGACTACAACTGTGTGGGTAGATAAGAGTGACCATATCATCACATTGAAGTCTATAGCAAGAAGGCCAAGAACTCTTTTGCTTGTAGCTTGAACCACAAGGAGCCATGCTCCAAATTCATGTGTGGACTTGGGATGTGAGGCCCTAGGGTGTGAATGCAACATAGCAACTCCACCAACTCTATCACCACTAGCATGGGCTTAAGAAAGGCCTTGCACACAACAATAATAACCATCACAACCATAAATAGCCATAACCAAGTATAAACAAACTTTAAATAGAAAAAATAACTACAACCTTAATGTCAACATTGCCATCCCACAATAGCCAAACCATAGTTGCAACACTTAAAACCAAAACCAAAACTAGGACCAACTTTCAACTAAGAACTGTGTACAACCAAGTGGCCTAATAATAGTTTATGACTATTTTCATGATAAGATATGCATAAAAGTTGTAAAATTATTTTATTTAGAAACATCAAAGCCTAAAAACTAGCTTGTACCAACTACAACAGTCAAAATACCAACATCAATTTTGCAAAATTTTACTACGGATCATAGTTAATGGTGAAATTAGCTATAGTAAAAACTTTAAGAAGATTAGTTAAAATTTGCTGAAAATTCAAAATGACTATTTAGAACTAAAAATAGAATGTGTAGAAAACTTTGCAAACCATATAACACCAACACCAACACCAATGTTGCTTGCATAAATAGGGAGGTTTGTAGTTTTCATGGCCAAAGTTGCAATTGTATAAGGTAGTTCACACTGGACCCAAAATGTTAGATTAGCGCTAAAAACATTTTCTAATCCTAAAAGTGGTGTCGGAATCAAAAATTCAAAATAATTTGGTATCTACACTAAAGTTCCAAGCTTGGGAAAAATTTAAAACACCAACCAAAATCCTAATAACATTCCACAGAAAACTTCACAATGACACCAAACTATAAAAAACAACCATAGTAGACAATTAATAAAAAATATCAAAAAAATTTTAACTTTTTTGAAAAAACTTCCAAACCCTCCCTAACATCTTAAGACATCCCTAGGACCATGGGATGTTGGCTGAAGAAAATTTTCAAAGTGCCAATGCTGCCCATCTTCATAGGGGTAAATCATAACAACCAAAAAATAATACTTTGACACTAGTTCCCCAAAAACTTCACTAAAACTAAACCACATAACCAAATTTAGTGATTCCATCATTGTTAGAGTCCTTAAATAATAAGCTACACATCAAAAATTATAAATATAAAAATTCCGAGCCATTTTTGCAGAAAAAATTTCCAAAGTAACATGAACTAGATCATAACAAAAAACCCCCATTTTGCATGAGTTTAGGAAAAAATTTATTGAAAATTAACTAAATGTCCAAATTTAGTGATTTCATAGTTGTTAAAATCCTTAAACAAATAGATAAAAATCCATAATAAGAAAACCAAAAATTTCTAAGAATTTGTTTACATAAAGACACTAAGAATTCCATGTAAAAAATGGCCAAAACTGAAAACTCACTTTACACTACCCTACAGAAAAATTCATAGAGAATAAACTGTAAGTCAGAATTAGGTGGTTTAAAAATTCAATTGACCATTAAACATAGTACTATAATTCTATGGCCAAAAAAGCCAAAAAATGTAAACCTTTTGAATTAGGAAAAATACAAAATTGGTATTGCTTTTTTGCCCAAAACCATAGAAAAACACCTAGAAACAGTAGAAATAAATTTTCTATTTAACACATACCAATTCCACAACCTAAGAAACATTGAAAACTAATAGAAGTAGCCTAGGTCTAATGTAGGATTTTTGAAAAATTCAAAAACAAAAAACACACAAATCGTCATGACCAAAAATGCTTAGAATTCTAGTTAAATTTTTGTAAGAAAAGGCTAGAATGTGTGTACCTCAGCATGATGGTGTTGGAGCTTTAAGTTATCATAGGTCATGGTAGACTAGAGAGGCCATGGGTATCAATGTTAGCCTCCTCCAAGGTAGGGTTCTTGGTGATGGAAGCTCTTCTTCTTGACATGGTAACAATTGATGTAGAAGAAATTGAAATCTTGGAGTTGTAGAGCCTTCTGAAGCAATTATGTTGGCCTCTTAGGTAGGAAAAGCTTAACTACACTAGGGATGAAGGTTGTAGGTGCTAAAGTAGGTGTAGAGCTCTAATCCAAGGCACCAGAGCTTGAGAGTAGTAAGAAGAGAATGATTTGTGTAAAGTTGTTTCTTGAAAATCACTTTCAAACTTATGCATCCCTTTGGAAAACCTTGGTCTTCCAAAACACTTACCCAAGTTCCAAGGAACTCAATGTTCATAATTGGTAAGTAGTACTACACTGGGTGACAGGGAAACTGATGTTTGAAAAAACTTAAATTCAAGGTGGGCCTCAGTAGGTGCCTAGGAAGAAAGTTAATGGAAATCCTTAAACACATGGACTTTCAGTTTCCTAGGATAACTATGCTCAGTTTTAAGCATTCAGAAGCCTTGAAGTGAATTGAAAAATCCAATTACTACCTAAATCAACCTTCCAACTGCTCATCCATGTCATGAAACCTTATGCCCAAAATGGGAAATTAGATGTTAACTTTGATGGAAACCAGCCAATGAGGTAGGCAAAAATCCATGCCAAAACCTACCATTTGTGCCCACTACACTGACTAGTAGCCTAACGATGTTGGCCAGCATAGTCACTAGTAGGAGGATGTTTTCAAACATCAAACAAGCTTCCAATTGACTTCAAAATGATAGTTCGATATAGAAAATCCTATCCAAAACCTCTGACAGCTCGAAAATTGCATGAAACCTATTGAAAATCATCAAAAATCATTTTCTTACATGGACTACACTGGGAAAGGATTCACCTATACTAGATAGCATAGTCAGTAGTAATTGAGTATGAAATAACCATTTAACCCAAAATAGCCTTCAAACTAACATATTTTGGCATCAAATTTACCTTAGAATCTCAAGTAGCCTTAGAATAGTAAACAACTGACCCAAACATAGATAAATTGCATCCCACATTGTAGACTAGATTGTTGGTGATCTTGGCTATCTTGGCCAACATAGTCTTAGTGTAGTTGGGTAAAGGTGGATTTCCAAAAATAAAGTAACTTTCTAAATTACCATATTTTTCCCTCTAAACTCCTTTAGAACGTTTGATGATCCTACATTGACAAATTATGAAAAAGAAACAAGTTAAATTCCATTTTTATTGTATGACTACTTTGAGGAGGCTTGTAACTACACTATTCAGTGTAGTCCCAATGTAGTCACACTCTTAAAACATCAAAATGGGATTCCAACTTGTCAAATCAACTTCTGGGAACAGTAGACCAATCCCAAAAGCCTACCTAAGATCCCATAGACCTCTAAATCCTTTAACATTAGTCAAAAGTGTCTAGAACTCACCATACACATTACATCCACACTATGACTATGCTGACTAGCATAGTCTAGTGGTGTTTGACCATTGTGACATCAAATTGACCATCAAAATTGACAATTTTAGGATTGAAACCCTAGTTTTTTTACTCCCGTGACCCTAGAACTCAAAAACTCAGTCAATTAACCATAGAATTGCATCAAAATTCAAATTCCATATTATGAATACATTGGAGCATGTCATGACTACACTAGCCAACATATTCTAAGCATAGTCATGATTGGGAATTGATGAAACTAGTGTTTTGACATCCTGAATGATCAAAAATTTGTCTTAAGGAACCTAGAACCTTGTATGACATCACCTAGTGATAATACTGCCTTGTTTTGGCCATGGGAACACTATATTTCACATGACTACACTAAGGAAGGCCTAGGATTACTTTGGTGAGTGTAGTCCTAGCATAGTCTAAATCCCAAGATGATTTGATTGACATAACAACATTCAAAACAACTAGAAATTTGATGCTGGGAGCCTAGAACCTTGGAATCCTAGAACTAACTATGGTTTGGCCTTAATAAACCATGGAAAACCTAGATTTCAGTCCATCTACATTGAACTTGTTGACCTTTTGGTATGTTAAAATGTTAGGGAAAATGGAGTACAAGGATGTTTGTATGATTATTGTGTTGGTAGGACAAGAACTTGGATTAAGACAAGAAGGTTTGCAGAAGTTTGATGAACATGGAAAAGGAATAAAGATTTTAGAGGATAAAGGAACCTAAAGAAAGATGTCTTTGAGAAATAATAGACTTCTAGGTAGAATTGAAGGATGCATAGGTAAACACATCTCTAAGAAATAGTAGACACCTTTCATCAGGAAAAGATGTCTTTCACCAAACAAAGACATCTTTACAAAATGAAGGCTAGTAATAGAAAGACATCTTTCACAAGATAAAGACATCTTCCCAAGATGGAGGCTAAATCTAGAAATATGTGTTAGATACAAAAAATACATCTTCCATGATCATTAGCTAGCTGTTGCATGAGTTCCAAGATGGATTTGGAAACATAGTGGTTATAAGAAGACATCATTCTCCTTGGGAAATGTGCAAGAATTGTGTACTATCAATTTTAATTATTTAGCAATCATTGTTGTTTCTCATTGAACAATATTTTATCTATTGGAATTGGTCAAAGTATGCTATGCCTCAAAGTACAAGGATTAGCAAACTTAGTTGCATTCATTCCTTATGATTGTAGGTTTATTGTTGTGTAGGGTTGATGTGCTTCTTGCAGAAAGGCATCTTGCTTGAGCTTGTCAGGATCCTACAAGATTGAGTGTTGGTGTAGTGCCATAACACTTTAGAGAAGAGCTCAAGTTTTAAAGGTAGTGGAATCCTTAAAATTGCATTATAAGCTTGTCGGGACCTTTCGGGGTTGAGTGGATTTGTGGCGTTGAATCACTTCAAAGCAAAGCTTAGAGCTTGTATAGGGTGTGGTACCCTTTAAACCACACTTTAGAATGAACAAAGTTTGAAGGTGTGCTTGCGAACTACCCTCTAAGTGTGGGCTATCCAAGTTGGGGAACCACATTAAAATCAGTATGTGCTTTGTGTCAATGATTTTTTATTTGGGGAACTTATTCATCTCCCCCTTCTAAGTTCAATGATCCTCAAAACCAATCTTCAACTATAGTAGCTAGCATAGGTATGAGGTGTTGGTGTTCTTGACAATCATTAGTTCATGTGAAAGGAACCTCTTTTTCCAAAGGTTTATAAAGAGATTTGGTAATTTCTAAAAAATATTTAATAATCCTCCTATAGTATGAGTATGACTTAAGAAGGATCTAAGTGTTCTTAAATTGGTTGAGGCTAAAAGTGTATAAATGACCTTAATGTTTTTCACATTCATTTTAATTCCTTCCTAAGAGATTACATGTCCTAAAACTACACTGCATGTTACCATAATTGACTCTTTTTCCAACTTAATTTTAAGTTTTTTTCAATGCACCTATCCAAGACATATTCTAATCACTCTAACATTTTTTCATATGTATCTCCATATAACAAAACATCATCCATAAATACTTCCACATATGCCTTTAACACGTTAGAGAAAATAGATACTATAGCCCTTTGAAAGGTAGTGGGTGCATTACAAAGACCGAGAGGTATTCTTCTATAGGCAAAGGTACTATATGGAAAAGTAAAAATTATTTTATGTTGATCTTCTAGAGCAATGGCCACTTGAATGTAGCCATTAATTTCATCCCAAAAGCAATAATATTCATGCCCATCTAGCCTTTCTAATATTTGGTCTATGCATGGTAGGGAAAAATGATCCTTTTTAGTACTTTGATGAAGTTTCCTATAATCATGGTAACTCTCCATTTACCTCCTTTTTTAGGCACCACTATTATGGGACTAATCCATTTACTATCAACTCTTGTATAATAATCCCTTCCTTTCAAAGTGTGAAAATTCCATCATTAATAATTTGCTTTAGGATTAGGTTGATTCTCCTAGAAGAAATTCTAATTAGCTTGATATTGTCCTCATAGTATATGTGATGTTGACATATGTTGGGTGAAATTGCATGATGAAGACCTTCCTAACTTCATGCTAATGCCTTGGATTTTCTTTTTAATATTATATTAATTTATTCTTTTGGTCAATTGTCAATTGAGAGTTTATTATTAATAGTTTATTTTTATAAAGGAAAATGTACTTAAGGGTATTTAGTAATTTCTTAAGTTTCAAAGAGTTACTAGTTGGTTATTCAATATTGTTTCCAACAATCCCTAATCCTATGTTCAAAATATGATTCAAGAGATTTTTTTTGTTCTTTAGTGGAATACTAATCCCTTATCAAAATTATTAAGTGCTAAATTTTTCCTATCTTTAGTCATGAAAAAAGTTGGTATCTAATAAAGCATTCTAGCTTCTTTAATGACTTGATTTATTCTATCCTTTGCCTTATCAAATACATTAAGTATAAAAGTGAGTTTGAAAAAAGTTAATTGAAGTTGTTCTAACCTACAATAAATTATAGCATCGGTTGTTGCTAGCCAAGGTCTTTCTTGGATAATATGAAAATAATATGGATCCTTAACTTTCAAGACAACAAAATCTACTAGATATTTTTCCTTTTCTACTTCCACCATTAAGTATTTAATTAGGGTTGTTGAATTTAGAAATGGGAGATGAATAAGTTCCCCAAATCAAAAATTACAACACAAAGCACACACCAATTTTATTGTGGTTTCCCAACTTGGGTACATCCATACTCAGAGGGTAGTTCACTTGCATACCTCCAGACTTTTTTCTCTCAAACTATGGTTTGAAGGGTATCACACCTTGTACAAGCTCTAATATTTTCTCTAGAGTGATTTAATTCCATGAATCCACTCAGCATTGGAAGGTCTCAACAAGCTTAGAATATGGTTTGTAGGATCCCACAACCTTTACAACTTGAGCTCTACTCTAGAGTGTTGTGGGACTACACCAACACTCAATCTTGTAGGATCCCAACAAGCTCAAGGATGATGCCTTCTCAAAAGAAGCACATTAACCCAATAGGGGAAAAAAAGATAAACATAAATTAAAAGGAAAGGATGCAATTGATTTTTTGGTCCTTGTACTTTGAGGTACAACATAATTTATCACTACAATAGTATAATAGATAGTACAATGAAGCACACAAATATAAGAGAATAATATGGACAATGATTAATTGATGTTGATGCTTTCACATAAAACTTGCACATTCTCCAAGAGAATGAAGTCTTTTTATAGCATTGATGTTTCTAAAATCACCTCAAAATTCATGCAATAGCTATCTAACAACTAGGGGAGATGTCTTCTTCAAGATTGGGATGTCTCACTATTCAGATCTAAATTATAGGTATGACAAGTTAAATGAATAGGGATAAGATATTAGAGCTGGTGGGTAGGTGCTATGTTTATACTGAAATGGCTTTTAAATCCTTCAAATTTGTGGAGTATTTCACATGTTAGAAATTTAAGGAAGGTAAAGGAGTTGAAGGACACCTTTGCTAGTTCCCAAAGGACCTTGGAAAAGTATGGCAATGAATCATGTGACTAGATTTTTAAAGATAAAAAATGAAACTATGCTATCTTTGTGGTGGTGGAAAGATTCCCCAAGATGGCACACTTTATTCCATACAAAAATATGAGTGATGCATCTCATATTATGATTTTTTTTTCAGCATGTTATGAGATTTCATGAAATTCCCTTGAATATTTTAGTGAAAGAGGCTTCTTGTTTACTAGTAATTTTTTGAGGCCCCTTTGGAAGATTTTAGGGACAAATTTAAAGTTTTCTAATGTATACTATTTGTAGATTGATGGCCAAACTAAACTAGTCAATAAATCTTTATTTAATATTTTAAGGTATTTGTGTGATGGACAACCCAATAGGTGGAAGAACGTATTGTATCATGCTAAGTTTTCCTATAATAATTCTTTTCATGTTGCTATTAGGAAGAGTCCATTTGAGGCTACTTATGTTATTTGTAAAAAAAAATGGTGAATAATGTTAGGAGCTTTGATGAAGAAGCTTATATGAGTGTTGATTTTGTATAGGAGATGAGGGATCTTCATGCTTAAGGGAATGAAAATCTTGAGAAGAAGGTTGAAGGAAGAATCATAAGGAGAAAAGAGGAAAAGATAAAGCTCAAATTTATTGTTGGTCATCTTTTTTAAGTATACTTGAAGAAGAAAAGATTGAGAGATGTTAACTTCCCTAAATCAAAGACAAAAGAGATGGACGCTTTTAGGGTGAAGACCAAAATTAATAACAATGCTCTTGAAATCGACTTACCAAATGATGTGGGTATGTCTTTTGTTTTTAATGTTATAGATTTTATACATTACCATGGATCAATAGATGATGAAATCTTGTAGGCTAGCATTGATGAGTTGGCTTGGGATTTTAATAAGTCCAAGTCTTCACAGGAAAAGAAGCCAATCATACTCAAGAAGAAAGAAGCTTCTAGTAGTGGTGGAGTAAAGAGGTATGAGTACTTAGTTCATTGGGTAAATCAAACTACTGATGATGTTGTATGGGTTTATAAGATCAAACTTGCTAAGTGGGGAATCAATTCTATCACGACTTCCTTATTCACCTGAGTTCACTTTTTTGAAAGGTGGGAGGGCTAGTATAAGGATACCTCTTCTAAGCTCTTGTTATCCATACAAGTAAAGAATCAGAGATTTCAAAAATTTAAAAGATATCCTTGATAGATAAATGACATATTTTTTGAGAGCTAGCCAATCCAGAAGACATCTTGGTACTGAAAAAGATATCCTACTTAAGAGCTAGGTGGATCAAGAAAGACATCCTACTAGTATGGAAGACATCTTATATCTAGGAAAACACATCTTTCATGGGAGAAAGCTACATTCTTAGCTATAAGAAATCTTTCTAGGCTCTAAAGTATCTTTCTAGCATGACCCAAGTTATAGAAAAACATCTTCCTAGGAATCCAAGACATTTTTCTTGTGGTGAAAAATTTTCAAATTGGTTTGTTTGAAGTGGAAAACAACTAGGAATCTTTGAGTTTTGTTTGAAAAATATTTTCCTAACATGTTAGCTTTATGTTTGATAATTATTAGACATTATTGCATGTTTTGTCATGGGAGAGTTGCAGATAGATTGTATGAGAGTTGTGTATAACTCAATGGTCAATTTTATATGGTGATGAACACTAAGTACTTGATGTGTCGACTGGGTCGCGTATACAGGGCTCTGTATACGCAGCTGCATTGATGCGGCCCCATCAATGCATTTGTCCATGTGTCTACATGGCCTCGTTTATGCAGCGCCTGTTCTAGCCTATAAATAAGTGTGCTTTCACCACACTTAGGTATCTTTCTAGTAGTTGTAGTGAAGCCCTTGCAGTTTGTTTCCATAGGAGTTAGACTATTTTCCAAGTGCCCATAGTAGGTGTGAGAAAGGTGTCCAGCTCTTTATTTGAGCACTAATGTACCTAAGCCCATTGGTGTGAACGACAATACAGACGAGCTTTTCAAGCATTTCTTGTAGTAATTGGACTTAGTCATTTAAGCATTCAATAGTTTAATATTTTTATGCTCTAATAATTCCTTAAGTTTTCATTGTTATTACTTTAATCGTTAGCACTATTTTATAGCTTGTAAAAACCATAAGTACGACCATCTTGAATGTAAACACAACACTTGGAAACCTAGTGAAGCTTAATGTCTGGTAACCCAATAGTGGTTAGGGGATGCTCAAGATGTGTACGGAAGATGGGATTGGATACTTATGCTAGGAAGAGTTAAGAGATAGATTAGGATAATTATAGATTACATAATATCCCATTTCTTACATTTCATTGCAAGAATTAGACTCTAGAAGATAAGTAAAAAAGCCATAAAAATCATTTGCCTCAATCTCACTTAACCATCACAATTAGAACATCACAAGTGAGGTTGGAAAGACAACAACCATTCTAACACAAGGTTTTTCTAGTTAGGGTATTAGTGTATGTAAAGTGCTTACAGTCTACGAAATTCAACTGAGTTGCGTGTGAATGCCCGTGATTCATATGGTTGGGCATAGGGGGTACCTTTCTAGCCTATAAATAAGTATGCTTCCACCACATTTAGGTATCTTTCTAGTAGTTGTAGCGAAGCCCTTGCAGTTTATTTTGTAGGAGTTAGACTATTTTCCCAAGTGCATCCCCGTAGTGTGATGCTTGTAATTGTACGACACCTTTATTCGAGTGTGACGTACTTGGATGCACACATGACCAGAAATAAAGATTGAGATTACTTCATCATTGCAGCATTCATTTAGTTTTAATTGTTTAACTATTATTGTTAATTATTATTATTATTTATTATTTTCTTAGTTAATATTTATTTACCATCATTTAGTATTCCTGTTGTTAAATGTAGAATGAGTACGACTTAATCACGAGCATTTAAGTGTGACTACTTGGTAACCCAGTAGTGTACCTAGGATCTACGCTTAGTAATCCCAATAGTAGTCATGCATGAGGTCTAAGATGTGTAAGGATGATTAAGGAATGGATGCTCATCACACTTAGGCTAGCTTAGACTTCATTTCCTATTGCTTATTAGTTTAATCAAAATTAATTTCCATTGTCTCTAGGAGTAGCACTAGTTTAGGATCACATCATATGCCTCACTCTAGACTAAACCATACCTGACAAAGTAAATACTAGTCCAGGTGGGAAGACAAAGAACTGCGATCAACATGTAACTATCTAGATACACAACTAGCCCATCTACGGAGTTTGACCGGATCATGCGTGAACACTCGTATTCGTATGGTTGAGTGTAGGGATACCTTGCCACTCATCATTGGCACCGTTGCTAGGGACTGTTAGTCTTACATGAGCCATTTAACCTTAGCAAAATTATCATTTACGTCACTGGAATGGACCTAGGATAGTAAAATCTATGCACACTAGGCATTCTAAGTAAAAAGTAAGGTACACCAATTAGTGGATTATCTAACATCCAAAAATGTCTTCTTCTCACAGGCGAGATGGATCCAACCCATCATTGCCACAGGAATGTCGGGTGATATACATGCATCCAGATGAATATATCCCCAACTTCACCTTTATCCTACATCATGATGAGCATTTGTGTTGGTGGGACATGGAAGGCAACATCATATTACCACCCGACCGATCAGCTCCTGGAATGTTGTTTCACAATCTTGCCAGATTAGGCATCCAGGACCATGGTGTGGAGTACGTCATGGAGGACCATGACTACTAGGACTATCGTCCAACTAAGGCACAACGTGTACTAGACCATTAGCAGGTAGAATAGTATGAACACATGAAAGGGAAACTGTTAAGTAACCCTTTATTCTTGCAAGGATTGCATGACGATGGGGAACCTATCTTTCATGATTCCCATTTGGCTGAACTTCCTCTAGGGCATCAGATCATTCAGTCCATTGTACAAAAAAAGCAACCAAGTGACTGGGATTCCCAAGAGGATGGGGGTTCACGTAGGAGAGGTCATGGCACAAGCAAGAATGGGAATTAAGATCAAGGTCGTCATCAGAGTAGAGGGGGAGAGCAACATCGAGGTGGTGGCAATTCCTCTCCCTCTTCTCCATCCTCTCACTCCCCTTTACCTTCATCCAATTCCAACTTCGATCATGACCGAGGTAGAAAGGAGTGAGGTGATGGTGGTTGTAAGGACCAAAGGGAACGACGTGAGGGAAGGCATGACCAATCACACGAGTCTCACCATCATGAAAGGAGAGGCAACCGAAATCATCACAGGCATCATGGCCTTCAGTACGACTATGACTCGGATGAACCATTGTTAGCTACTTGAAGCATGCTCCATATCACTGAGGTAGTTCAAATACCTAGTAGACACTTGAAAGATAGCCGGATCAAGTGCATTGACATGAAAAACATCCCCAGATTTGAAGGGGGATATAATTGTGATCCACAGACTCATTTGCAAGTGTTTCATGATTCTTGCATCTTACAAAATATCGATAATGATTGGCAGAAACTTAAGCTTTTCCGTCGCACACTCATCAAAGAAGCAAAAGGCTGGTACCAGTCTTTGGAGCTCGAATTAATTAGGAGATGGAGTACGATGCTGGAAATCTTCAACGACAAGTATCAAACCTACTCCAGAGTGGTGAACCTGAGACACCAAATCCAAGGGTAGAAGTAAGGTGGTAATGAACCCTTGGATGTAGCCATGAGTAGATACTACTCACTATTACATAAAAGGCCCTAGTCATGGCTACTCTCAGTGGGCACAACTTTGCGATATCATTGATGGGCTTTGCTTTGGAATGAGAAAGATCCTTGGCATGTATGCCCAAGGATGACTATTAGAACTAAGAGCCCATCAACTACAATGCTTAATTGAGCAAGTGGCTAAAGAAGAAAGGGAACTTATAAAGAAGGAGAGTGTAGAGGACTATAATTGGGATCCCTCCATCAGAAAGAGGGAAGTTCGATTTTGTGAGGATGAGGAGGAATCACCACTAGAGGCAGCAATGAATTGTAAAACCTTTCCCCTACAAAAATTTTCTTCTAAAATATTGGAAAAGGTTGACAAGATGTGGAACTCTTTCGACGAAAAATTTCAAAGTGTTCTAAAAATTGCAGAGGAGTCCAGAGAGCAAGGTAATGATCACGATCGACGTAGGAAGAAGGAAGCTGAACAAGCCTACCATAAAGGTAAGGGAAAAGTTGCTATAGTAGAACAGGTTGCAAACTCTGATACAGAGGGAGATGATGAATGTGACATATGTCAATACGAACAGCCTAAGGTGTGTTGTCGCATGGTGTCAGATCTACAAGAGTTGGGGTGTATGCATTGAATTCACGCTTGGCAAAGAGGCAAACACCCTAAAGGTTGCCTTACCCACAAGGCAATCCCAGGTAGTTCCACCAGTAGCAAGGATATTATCCAAGTGGAGCATTGCCACAACCTTACAAATACTTCCAGCAATGGTAGCACCCACAAGCATGGGGGATGCCACCTCCAAGGCAGCAGTACCCTTATCGATAACCCAATCCATATGGGTACTATGTTCAGCAACCTATCTCCCCACGAGACTCTTCTAGTCACGTGAATTTTCAAAGTCATTACCACCCCTCGAAATACTTTCGAGCTCAATCTCCATCATCTAGGGGAGAGAACCCACATCTCTACTACCCTCCACCACCTTCTCCTGCTGTACCTACTCAGAAACACCCCACTCAGCTACCACCTACTCCACCTATGCAGGGGGAAATACCATCATAGCCACAGCAATGTAATGCTATGAGGGTTGTTAACCTATAACCAGCCCCCCAGCCAAGTGGACTGGAAGTGAAGCCATGGAAATGTCTCTTTTTTGGCCCAATAACCTACACATACCCTCACACACCTGTGGCTAGTGCCTCTGAGCCTCCAATCGCCTCCACCGTTCCACCCTTCTTGCAGCTTTCAAACCAAATGTCCTCCAACGTACAGACCGTCATGCTCACACACGTTGTGACAAATTGGATAAAGGTAGGTCATCTTCCTTGGAAATTTACTAATCCGAGAAGTCCCCTCATCTATCTTCAAGTGGCAGGAAATGAGCCATGTAAAGCTCTTTTGGATTCAGGGTCGGGAGTCAACTTGATTTCACATGACATGTACAAGACTTGGAACCTGCCCCCGTTAAAGAAGAGCAACATTCGGCTTGAGTTGGCAGACCAATCCATTACTATTCCCTTAGGATTGGTAAAAGATATTATGACCACCATTTTTAGGTGGTCCTACCCTGCCGACTTCCTTGTCATTCGTGTTGAGAATTGCAAGGGAAACTTTCCAATCATAATGTGAAGAGCCTGGCTGAGCATCATGGATGCAAGACAAGGACTCTGAGATCTTTCCCTTGAAATTTCAAAGCAAAATCCTTTTGGAAAGATAAAAAAGAAGCACATTCCATGCATCACGTACAGTGACTCCGGGTGCAACTGTGTGCAACAGCTGTGGTCTGCTAAGCAGACATCTATTCAAGCATGCAGTTGGTCTACCGAAGAATCGCAAGTTCATCAATGCCTGTATGCAGCAGCCACAAATTAAGAAGGCACCCAATGGTTGACCGCTGATCCTATTAGCAGCACTTTATGCATGGAACCATTTGAGGGGCTTGTACGTGCCTATGTAAAAAGCATGGATGATTTGGAAGAGGTCCATCAACAAGTATCCACTGTTGATGACTGTGATGATTGGGGAAAGTTGCGAATCCCTGAAAGTTTTAAAAAAGAACCCTTGGAACTCAAATCCTTACTAGCCCATTTAGAATATGCATTTTTGCATAATGGGAAACTGGTGATTATCAATGCCACCCTTGCTCCTGAACAAAAGAGGAAGTTGCTGAAGGTGGTGAACAAATGGGATGCTGCTTTTGCATGGTCATATCTTGAATCAATAGGAGTTGATCCTAGGGTTTTCCAACATCGGATTTATATTGACCCATCCATGAAGCCACAATGAAAACCACAAAGATGGTTGAACCCCAAATTGAAGTAGGTTTTCAAAGATGAAATCGAGCAGTTGTTGAAAGTGGGGTTCATTTACTCCATTGTCGATAGCGAATGGGTTAGCCCACTCACTATTGTGCCAAAGAAGGATGGCAAATGGAGGGTCTGTATAGATTTCCGATTGCTCAACATGGCTACCTTCAAGGATCACTTCCCGCTCCCATTTGTGGACTAAGTGTTGGATACCATTGCAGGGCATTGTTATTATAGCTGTCTGGATGGTTATAATGGCTATAACCAAATCCAAATCATGCTAAAAGACCAAGCCAAAACAACATTTACAAGTCCCTGGGGGACTTTTTCATACAAAAATATGCCCTTTGGCCCATGTAATGTGCCTGCTACTTTCCAACGTCTATTCCTTAGCATTTTCCAGCAACAAATTGGTAATGGGGTAGAATTCTTCATGGATGACTTCTCTACCTATGGAGCCACATTTGATTAATCGTTGGACCACCTTGAGAAAGTTTTGAAAAGCTATGTGGAAACTAATCTATGGCTCAACTGGCAAAAGAGCCACTTAATGGTCTAGGAGGGCACTATTCTAGGGCATCGTATTTCACAAGCAAGGATTAGCATAGATCCTAAAAAGATCAAGGTCATCCAAGGAATCACTAGTCAGCTAAGCATTGTAAAAGTTGTTTTTTCATTCCTTGGTCACATTGGTTACTACCGGCGCTTCATTGAAAATTTTTCAAAGATCACCAAGTCGTTAGTGGAGCTCACAAAGAAAGATGCTTCATTCGTCTAGACCAGGGAATGTGAATCTACATTCTAGAAAATTAAATAGAAACTCATAGAAACTCCAATTCTATGAGCACCTGATTGGTCCAGACCCTTTCACATCATGATGGATGCATCCAACTATGTTTTGGGAGCCATGCTTACACAGTGGAACAACCAGAAATGTCCATACTATATCCACTGTGCAAGCCATAGCATTGTGGGTGCTCAGCTTAACTACACCACCATCGAAAAGAATTAATGGTGGTGGTATTCGCCTTGGAAAAATCTTGACACTATGTGCTCGGGTACAAGGTGTTTGTGCATACTGACCACAATGCCATCTAGTTCTTAATGAACAAACCAACGATGATTCCCCATATCATACGGTGGTTGGTGATTCTTCAAGAATTTAACCTCACTATGGTAAACTGGAAGGGGATTGAGAATGTGGTTTCTGACCACTTGTCTTGGTTACGATGGGATAATGTAGAAGAGGAGGAGCCACTTTCTGACCAATTTCTAGATGAAATCCTCTTTGCGGAAGCAATTGAGGAGTAGGTGCCCAAAGAATTGCCTTGGTTTAGCCACATCCTCACCTATCTCACAACCTAAGAATTGCTAAAGGAGTGGGACCATCAGCAGAAACAACAGTTTCTCCATAAGGTCAAGCACTTCATGGAAATCAATGGCCACCTTTATAAGGTGTGCGCAGATGGCCTAGTTCGATGGTGTGTTCCTAATTATGATACATTATGCTTCCTCCAAGATGCTCATGAGGGCCCTTGTGGGGGCCACTACGCTAGATGACGCATGACCATTAAGATCTTGCTTGCGGGATATTACTGGCCCACACTCTTTAGGGATGCACAATGGTTCACCCACTCTTGTGAATGATGTTAGAGAGATGGTGGGATGTATGCACAAATGGAGGGCCCTCAACAATGGATCCAATCACTAGAGCCCTTTAACATTTGGGGCATCGACTTCATGGATTCCATCACACCCATGTCCAACGGGAAGGCGTTCATAATCATCACTATTGATTACTACACAAAGTGGGTGGAGGTAGTAGCCATCACTGACTATCCCTCAAACACTGCTACACGATTTGTCCAATAGCAAATTGTAAACAGGTTTGGAGTGCCATGTGCACTCATCTCAGATAATGGAACACATTTCACAAGCATCACTTTTCGTAAACTCATGCAACACTTGGGGGTCACTCATAAATTTACAACACCTTATCACCTCCAAACCAACGGGGAAGCTGAAGTCACCAATAGGGAGATCACTAAAATCCTCACTCGAACCATCAGTATATATAGGGGGGACTGGAGCACCAAACTTAACAATGCCCTCTTGGCCTATCGCTCTACCTGGAAACTTCCTATAGGTTACTCCCCCTATGAGTTAGTGTACGATAAGCTACCAAAAATTCCAATCTAGGCAGAACTTTGGACACTATCTATAGCCAGTGACTTGGATCTTGACCTATCACTAGCACAACACAAATGACTTATCAACCTAAGTGTGCTAGATGAGAATCGATTAGTAACCCTGTCATCAAATGAGATACACAAGGCCTACAATAAAAAATGTCATGATCTTAGGATTTGGAAGGTAACATTTAGATGTAGAGATAAGGTACTTTACTAGCACCCCACACACATATCGCAACCGACCAAATTTCAAACACTATGGGAAGGACCTTACATTGTCTCCAAAATCTTCCCATCTGGGGCCTTGCTTATACACAAACTTGAGGACCCCACGAGAACACAGTTGGTCAATAGGCAACAATTGAAACCTTTCTGTGAACTCCATCAAACCAGTGCTACCACCTTATCATCATCGGGACAACCTCGTTCCATTTTTTGCGTCTCCTCCTCCCAGCCCAGTCGTGGGGGAGACTGTCCTCCATGCTAATCCATTCTACTAAGCTCCTCACTGTTTTGGAATTTTTGTTTTACAATTTTTCTTTCAACATCATTCATACGTTGGCCAATTTTTACTCATTTTTTCTTTCTTTCTTTAATTACTTTTTTATTTCTTTATTTGCTTATTTATGTGTGTGTGTGTTTAATTGTTAGTTGGTTACTAATAAATTATCTTATTATCATAAGATGTGTGGCATGGTTGGTTTTCATCATGATGGGTCACGTGAAATGGTCCACCTATTTTATCTTGATCCCACTCTTACATTGTTGTTCTTGGAATTTACATCTACTTTCATCTCATAAAATCGGCAATGAGTCCATGTCATCCATCCATTCATCCACTCCATGGTTTTTCTCCCTTTGGAAACATGCAAACCCCCTTCACTTAAAAACATTTTAATTAATGTGTGACTTGTGTAGTTCCTAGACTTGGGGATGATCCAATGGTTTGAGTCAGGTGTGACTTTAAGGGGAATGCAACGTTCATCATACTTTTCTGTCCCTTGGGTTGAAAAAGTGTCCTCATGGATTTCTTCCCACTCTAGGTTCTTTTATATAAGGAAGCTCCTTGGCAATTTGACCTTGCATGGTGTGGTCCTCATAGCACAAAAAAAACATGAGAATTCAAAGCACACTCCTTGTTCAAATGCATGCAAACATGCATGGGTCTTTGCATGGTGTGGTTCCCATAAAAATTCAAAAAAAAATAAAGTCATGACTATGTGGGAATTCAAAGCACACCCCTTAGACCACCTCTCATGGGCCCCTAGCACTAGTTATGGGACTAGCTTGTCCCCTCTAACTTAGTCCCATTCCACTTCCTTCCTCTCACACCTGTTGGAGTGGTGGTTCTTTGTGGGTGCATTCTTGTACTCTTGGGGGTGGACGAGTCTTCGCATGTTGCTATGATGTCACTATATGTGGTTGGTTTTGGGTCTGAACTCTGGAAAGGTCCTATTGAGTCACTTAATCATAACTTCACACAGGGTTTCATGTGACTGATAACTAGAATTGCAAGTTCTGCTCCTCTCTCTTCATCCATTTCTCTCCATGACTCACATCACTTTCCATCTTATGTTTTGATAGTTTGTCGTGATTTCTGTAAACACCTAATGCTTTGACGGGTTCTCATGGATGGCCGTATTAACTTACGATCACCATTTCTCAACCCAGGGCCCATAGACTCTGGTGTTGACAACATGCAAGGGCTACTAAGGCTAGTATCTACTATGGGGAGGACCTACTTGCATATCCCTAGTCCCATTTGTTAGTCTTCCATCCTCTTGATTTTGTTGGTTGATTGTTTTCATGCTACCCATCACTCAATTCCTTCTCTACAGAGTTCTTTCTCCCAACCTTCTCTTACTTTTGACTCCTTTTTTCGCCCTACTTACCTTTCTCTTTCCCTCAGTCGAGTTCCCGGTCTCTCAAGCTTTTCAACCACCCCAATTTGGCATTTTAAATCAATTTTTCAGGCTTTTATTTGTCTAGTCAATGCTGGTCAACGTGCGCAACCCCCTACATCGACTAGGCCCTGTATATGTAGCCCCCTACATATACATGGCCGCATATATGTAGCCTCATTGATGCAGCAAAAAAACTCTATATATACCCCCATTGCACCATGCATTTTTGCTCATTTTGCAAACAAATTGGGGGGAGATTTTTCATTTTTTTCCTCACTTCTTCTTCCCAAGTACCTACAATTTCTCTCGCGCATCCACATCCCCCTATCCTTCCCCTCTTTAGCAACCGAAGTTATGCTCTTAGTCGTGGGGGAGAGAAGGGATGAGGTCTATTGTAATTAAAATTAAAATTAAATTTAATATAGACTTAACACCTCTTAAGGGAAGAAACAAAAAAAAATAACTTAAACTCCAATTCATGCCTTATTATTTTTTGGTTCTAACCCATCAACTAATACTTCGGGCAATTTAATGGGATGCATGTGCCAGTACCATAACCCAGTCAAAATGAGAAAGTGTATGAGGGCCATTTTGAGCAACTTGTGCAAAATTTAATTAATGGTTATGTTTGATTGCAGATGACACTGAAATTGAGGCATCCAAGGGGAGAAGGACCATCCCAACCAAGGGACAAGTGACCAAGAGTGGGAAGAGGGCGAGGTGTGCGACACCTAGAGCACGCAGAGAGTTCCCATGCAACTGGCCCCCTCTACAAAGGACCTGATGTGGAATCTATTCATCATATTCTTGAAGAGGAGATTCCTAGTGAATAATCGCAAGGGGATGAGACTCCGATGATAGCGCCACAGCTTGAGGTCACCCTGACCTAGACATGTCTTGACACTATTAGGCCAAGGGAGGTGCAACGAATGGTCCTGCAAGAGTTGAAATTTGGACCATTTCTTGAGAATGCACTAGAAGATGTGAAGATCTAATTGCAAAACTCTCCTATGTGGCCAATCATCACATCCAGTGGTGAATGGTATTTAGGAGATACTTATCTCTTCTAGACAAATTAGTAGTTGGGGTCCAGAGTAAGAATCGAGGAAGTCTATGTCTCTTACTCTACGGAAGTGATCGCACAAGCTCTAGGGTTGCCAGAGACCGAAGTTGATGTCGTAGAGATCCCTAAGCAAGCAAATCCCAAGGTAAAAGGGGAGTGGATCAGGTGGTTCTTTGGGGTGGATCGCAAAGAGTTTGGCACTTTGACCACCATAGAGAGGGTTTATTCAAAAATTTTATCTTACCATTTGAATCCAATGGTAAGACCTAGCAAGATCACTGCCTTCTCCACTCATGCATGTGCCACTCTAAGTGGAAAATTCCCAATGAGCCTTCCACAATTGTTGTTTTTGGAGATTGAGAAAAGATTTTCTGAAAGAGAACGTGGAAGGTGGGATCTACCCTTTCCATGATTAATTAGAAAATTATGCAAATGGATAAGGATAGCACGATACACCAATGATACACTTCGGCACACCTCGATTGCCTCATGGTGGGAAATGATGAAAGACAAGACTTTGGCCACCACATGAACTAAGGAAGAGTAGCAACCACCTTTACCACTTGTGCAAACAATGAGGTCAAGTTCATAAATAATTGCAGAACATATACGTGAGATCCGACAATCGCTCTTGAGCCAACAAGAGCAATCTGTAGGGATTGGTGGAGGAGGATACCCTTCAATCTATCGCCCTACAATGAGACATCTAGAGCAAGTGGCTCGATCAGTAAGTTTGCTAGAAAGAGTAGGGCCAATGTTCTCTGTCACCTAAACACAAGTAATTACAAGAACTGATCCTAGTGTCCAAGAAGTAATGGTATCCACCTAATAGTTATTTCCTAAAATTTCAAGAAATGTCGCTACTTTTTCGCTACGCTTGGAGGATGGAGAGGGGGTGATAGTCCCGGTGATGCAGCACCAGGGACAGGAGATTACAGCTGAAGTGGTTGCTGACATGATTACTATGGCCCTTAATGCACCAGCAACACTTGTACCAAATGTACATGGACTTGAAGATGTACAGGCATCCGTAGGGACTTCATGTAGCAGGATCGATGCAACCCAACATGAAGAACTGTTGGACTGATTGGTGGGAACTGGGCAACTGCTTTTATATGTCTTTGATCTTCCAGACAACATCATTGCAACCCAGTTAGAGTTACTCTCAGCAAGGGGTAAGAGCCTCATCTTGGAGGGGCAACTCAAAGTTGCTCAAGCAAATTGTCAATGCTTGACAACAGAAGTTGCCCAATTAAGGGCCCAACTTGCCGATCCAGCTCTCCTCAACCGTGAACTCACTTGAGATGAAGCTTTTCAACAGCTTCAAGTTAAACTCCAAATAGTTGAGGATGAGCGAGAGTTGGTGATCTTTGATAAGTCCTTGGTAGATGTTCATGCATATCATCTAAACAAGGACTTGATAGAGGTTTGCCAGGAGAATGTTAGGTTGACTGCGGAAGTTCATTGTCTGTGAAATATTGGTGATGAAAATCAGCACATGAAAAGCTTTATCCACCAATAGTAGGAGGAGCTAGCCAGGGTGAACACTAATGTGAGGAGGTTGGCTGCTAAAAATTGGAATTTGTCTATGGAGGAGGTTCGTGCCTTGTGACAAAAATTAGTCATCAAAATCGCCACTTGGAAAAGTGAAGCCCTTAAGTTTGAGAAAGTTAAAAATCATTATAGGGACCAAGTGGGATTGTAGAAGGAAGTGAATGAAAAGCATATTCAAGTTGCCAAGGCCAAGTTAAACCAAGCGCTCCAGTAGCTTTGAGAAGGAGGTGAGATGTGGCAACCCATCTTTGATGGATTGAACACCTACAACTAGGCTGAGATTCACCTCAAGGAACTACAGATTGAAGAAATGATAGAGTACATGGAGTTGGCCAACCTTCGCTATGCAAACCTGGCTATGCTAATAGCTGGAAGACCGTGGTTTGTCCTAGAAAAGCAAGTGGCCACCTTGTATTCTTTATACGAGGGTGAGTTCCAAGTGCATAAAGTGACAAAACAAAAATTGGAAATAGCAAATGCGGAACTTGAGGTTCTTCGCACATATTTTAAATGGCAATGTGTGATCACTGAGAACTTGGTCCAAGGAATGAATGACTACCAGCAGCTGAAGACATCAATCCAAGCGTTCGACATCGAACGAAAATAGTTTGCAGCTTAGTTTGTCAATTTGAAAGAACTCTTTCTTGCACTTCCATGCCCTTGGGAGGTTCCAATCTTGGCACATGCTGGCGAAGCTGCTTAGATAGTGAATGATTCCAGAAGCAAGGAAGAGAAAATAAGGGCTCTCTTGGAGGCTTTTCGGTTGCCTTTGGAAGTTGTAGTTGCTGTGGGACAACCATTGTTTGCGCCACCACCACCACATGTGCCAGAGGTTGGTGAAGGTCTGTCAGAACCACCACCACCAAGGATGGTGTGATCTTCTCCAATAATTTTTGCATCTTTTAGCACAACAGAGAATCCAGGATCATTGGGGTGTTCAATTTTGTCTCTGAACACTACCATTTTGTAATTTGTCCTTCTCTGTACACTCGGGCACTTAGTGTGTTAGTAAAGTTGGTGTTGTGTCATGTGTGTCAAGTCATGTGTGTTGTAATAAGAAGTTCATACCTTTCAAATTGTAATGAAACTTGAGGACAAGTTTTTACTCAATTGTCGGGGTATGATGAAGCACTAAGCAGTCGATGTGTCGACTGGGCTGCATATATGGGGCCCCATATACACGATCGCGTCGACGTGGCCTCGTCGACGCATCTTTCCATAAGTCTATGTGGCCTCAGTTACGTAGCACCTATTCTAGCCTATAAATAAGTGTTCTTGCGCCACACTTGAGTATCTTTCTAGTAGTTGTAGCAAAGCCCTTGTAGTTTGTTTCCATAGGAGTTAGACTATTTTCCCAAGTGCATGTTTGCAATGTGATGCTTGTAATTGTACAACACCTTTATTTCAAGTGTGACGTACTTGGACGCATACATGACCAGAAATAAAGATCGAGATTACTTCATCATTGTACCATTCACTTAGTTTTAATTGTTTAACTGTTATTCTTAATTGTTATTGTTATTTATTGTTTTCTTAGTTAATATTTCTTTACCATCATTTACTATTCCTGTTGTTAAATGC
>MNCI01011487.1:144344-161170 GCA_015680685.1 Gnetum montanum | reverse complement strand
AAGTAAATACTAGTCCAGGTGGGAAGATAGCGAACTACGATCAACGTGTAACTATCTAGATACCACAACTAGCCCATTTGCAGAGTTTGACCAGATCATGCGTGAACGCTCATATTCGTATGGTTGAGAGTAGGGGTACCTCGCCACTCATCATATGGTATTAGTCATTATGTCTATATGTGTTTGGATCTTGGTCTTGTGTGTGATGAAGAGGTATATCTTACATTAAGATTTCTTGCATGTGTAGTTGTAAAGCCTTATGCTCTACAATATTTTTAAGTATGTGAGTGTTTTAGTATGATGTTTTATGGGTTTGTGAATCTATTATAATTGTAACCTTCTTCCAAGTTTAATAATAGATAGCTAGTTTTCTTATTTTCTAGTAATTAATTTGTCTAGCATATATTCTAGATTTAGTATGCTTTGAGGGGTTAAAGAAAATTAGAGTGACCTTACTCCATTAGCCAATCATCAAAGTGACTAATTAAAATAAAGTGCATAATAAAGATATAGATTATCAAAGCCACTTCGAAGAATAAGGCAACAACATAACATAACACTACTGAAATACTGTGTTACTTTTTAAATAATAAATGATCCATTTATCTTATCACCAAATGTCTTTAAAGATAGAAGCTTATAAGGATAATACAACATTAGTTGATCTTGATAGTATAAAAACAAATATCATTAATCAAGATTATATTGGTTATTAGTAGTTGAAAATATAAACAAAATAGAAAACATAATAAGCATAAAATTCATCTCGTAATTTGAAGAAACTAAGTATGATTAGACATCAAATGTGTATAAGAATAAATCAAACTTGAAAGAGATTACCATTGACAATCCATAAGAATCTTAATGTAAGCTAAACACTATTGAGGTCAAGCATTAAATAATAATAAATATGACTTACATAACCATAATCATCCATGATCCTTAATCAAATTAGAACTTTAGCAACATAAGGTATGCATTTAATGCACATTTAAAATAAGCATTAGATTCAAAAATGAAAATTCTAGGTTATTGGAAAATGCAAAATTAATAAGTCAATGGAGAAGCTTGAAGAAAACAAGTGAACTAAGAAATTAAAAATATACAAACAAGAAGTAAAAGCATATTTCATAATAGGCATGTGAATGAAAATAATCAAAAAGTATCTCCACTTAGAAACGTTAAAAAAATAGTACACCAAATATAAAAAGATATAATAAAATAAATGTCTTAGAGCAAATATCAATCTTATCCTAGCCTTCCTAACCAAATGGAGCAAATGGACATACAAGAAAAATTCATCTCATAACCAAAGATACTATGCATCCCATAGACACAAGGAGGTATATAAACATGGTATCTTATCCTTCATTTTAATCACCTATACAACAATAATAATACCTCTTTTTCAACTTCATCATGTTTGCAAGGAGGCAAAACATCATCTAAACTTAAAGGGTTAAATGGGTAATGCATTTGAGCTACATATTATACTTGTTGAGGAGTGAATCCTCCTAAAAATCCATTTTCTCAAAAGCAAGTTCATCTTCTATTTTGATATCTAGATTAAAATCTATTATTACTTCCCCAAGAATCATAATCATCAACTATAATGGATGTCACTATCTCCCATGATGTACGATCATTATCCCTAATGCAACTAATAGTTTTCCAAGAACTACTATCCTTAACTTCATCTTGAACTAACTCTAAATGCTCAATAAATTTTGAAAAAAAATTGAATAAGAATTGTAATAGGACTTATAAGTCATATTAGCATGAGTAATGAGATCAAATCATACATTTTCATTAGAAGAAATAACATCATGACCAACAAAATGAATCTCTTTCCTATGATAATCATAAACCAATATACTTCTCTTATTATGCACATAATTATTAGCCAAAATAAACTAATGTCCAACATTCTTTTCTAATCTATGATCATATAAATGATCACCTTCTACCATATAAACATAATCATCCTCGAGACAAATGTAAATAATCACTCTAGAAGCATCCAAGAAAGGACATTATGACATAAAAACCTTATGATCACTAACAATCTCATGATGGGATTTATTCTCATTAGCCACAACTATAGCATCATTATTACTAACATTATCAGCATTAAAATATTTCTAATCCACAACATTCACATTATCCACAATACAAGCAATATTAACATCACACACACCACTTGAATCATAAGCCATATTATTATTTAGAATAGTTATAAATGACATTTGATCATACATTGAGGTTGGCAATATATGTTTAGGTTTTGAAACTTGTATTTGTGATGGGATATGAAATATTGATGGCTAAAACACATTAGGATTTTGAATATGCATAAAGGATTTAACAATATTTTAAGCATATGTAGGGTTGGATTTTAGGAGAAATAGGCTAAAAATATTATGCTTGAGTAGATTGGTGTTGAAAATTAATTTTTTGGATATATGGAATGGAATTAAGAATAATTGGCTATTCAATGGGGTGATTCAAATGAGCGAAAATTATTAGAAGCTAACATTTCTAAATCACATTTTTTCTAGTTCATCAATTTGTGCTAAGGTTAATTTTCTATAATCTGTAGGCACATTTTAAGTAACACATAGAAACATAAAAGTTACCTATATTTCCAACATGAAGAGTAGATCCCACATTCATTGGAACAAACATATTTTCAATAGTACTCACATTATTAGATATGAAAGCACTTTGAACATCAGTTATCATTGCATTTTGAGAAAGACTGATTTGGTTAATTAGAGCTATATCGCATCCTTGGTAAAGAAAAGCATGTGCATTACTAATGGTAACAATATCTTCAAGATTTGGGTAAGAGCACATACTTGATTTTGATATAGAATTTGCATTAGTATTAGATATGATGGAAAGGAAAGGAGAAGATACATGAACAAGAGGAGAATAAGAATTTGCTATTGAAGATACATTTTCAAAAATTTTTAAAATTCTTTTTCCCTTTCTTAAATCAGTCATTCTCCATCACGCTTCTATTGAAGATATTGATTGATACTTACCATCTTAGACATTATCATACCTTATTCAAGATTCAATTAAAGAAAAATAAAAATTGCAGAAAAGGAAAAATATAGAGTTAAATGTAAAATACATAAAACTAATCTCATAAAAGAAAAAGAAAAATTTATATTTTTAAATTTCTTATTTCTTTTCATAATTCGTTGAAAGATTCTCCTCCTTCACATACTTAGAATAGTATAAAAAATGTTATGAATTTATCTATTGCTACTTGTGGAAGAAGGGATAGCAAGAGATAATTCCAACTTTATAATTATTCAAAAGCATTTTAACAATTGAAAACACATATTTTTCTTAACTTTTTCAATTTAACATTAAAAACATAAGATAATGGTGATGTAGAAACTTTATTAATCCCAACACTTGAACTTAAATTTGTAGTACAATGAAAGAGAAACTAGGGTTCTATGAGGTGGAAATAAGAACAAAAGAGAATACATGAAAGAGATAAAACTTCTATTCTATCTAATTCAAAAAATAACAATCAACTCAACCTTCATTACTCTATTAAGTTCAATGCATAAATCCTTTCTATATTCCTATTCTTTCTCTATGTCTATATGTCTTTTTTTCTTCAATTTTCCTTGGTAGTGATGTTTCCTTACCTTGCATGCATGCTAGTAGTTTGGAAACTAATTCCAAATTATTGCAAATGAAACATTACAAGTTCTTCCATGAGTTATGTTACTAGTTGTGATGGTTGTGATAAATTTAAACATTTGACTGTTATGTCATGACTTCTATTGTAACCCTTTTGTGGATGTTGTGACTAACATTGAGGTCCTACATTCATTGCACGTTATTCCTTAAAGTCATGATGAAAGTAAAAGTTACTAAAAAGGTCAAAATGCATGATGGAGGTTAAAAATGGGAAAGTCAGTTCTATCTTCCTTCCTTAGCTCACCTTGTAGCATAACATTTAGCTAGTCTTGTGAGCACACATAATGTAGGCTTCATAATTTATCATTAAAATGGTATGTAAATAAAGCTTAATATGTAGCAACACTTTACCATAGATAATCTCATTATTTTAAAATATCCTATTGGTAGAAAAAAAAGGACTCACATAAAAAAACATTTATTTACTTTATAGATTTCTCAAAGGTCTATGCTTTGAAGCAAGTTATTTATGTGTTTGAAAAATTTAGAAGTTTCTAACACAATGTTATTTGTATTCCAAAAACATTACAAAGAAGCATGTATTCAATTTACAAATGGACAAGAAATAATTTTATTTAATATTTTTATTGTTGTAAAACAATGATATCCTTTTTCTTATAATTTATTTGGGTATTTTGTTAATGAACTTGAAGAGTCGATAAATAAAATAATAACTTAATTTATAATTACAATTGAAAATCATTCCATCAAACTCTTACTTTATGTTGATGATATTGTCTTGATTTCAAATTTAATGGAAGGATTGCAACAAATGCTTAATACTCTTTATGACTTTTATTAGCATTCATGAATGAAAGTTAATATTTAAAAAACTAAAATCATGATCTGTGGTACAAGTAATAAGTTATATAATTTCCCTTTAGGAAGTGAATATGTGGACATAACCTTCTCGTATAAATATCTTAGCTTATAATGCTCTTGCAATTCACTTAGTATATTACTTGAAGAGTTTCAATTAGTACAAAAGTTATATTTACTTTGATAATCAAATGGAAGAAGAAGTCTATTTTAGCTTGGGGTATTTGAAAGTAAATCTATCATGCCACTCTTCAACTAAATATTATTTATGGGGTTCTCATTTAGTAAGTAAATATTAAAAATTGAAAGAATATCTTCACAAGCTTTTTTTGCTTAATGAATTCAAAGTGAAGAGATAAAGTTAATATAATATTATACTTGTTGAAGAAGAGATGATGCCCTTATAAATTGAAACTATTTGTCAATTTATAGCTTACATTCATAATCTTTCTAAATTCAAACTAGATAAATAATCTAAAAAATCTGATGATGGAAATCCAAGATAAAAGATGGTTTCATGGAAAATTTTTATAGCTTAACAAATAGAATATTTAAGAGAAAATTATTTATTCTAATCATAAGAAGGTTTACAAGTTGATGAAACAAATAGTATTTCAAAAACATTAAGAAAATACAAAGGAAAAAACTATTTCTATTTGAATAGTATTAATGGAGGCTTTAATTTAAAGTAAAACTATTTATCCATTGTTATTCCTTTCTATTTAAAAGGATCAGAAGCAGGAGCCTTAATTTTTATCTTGCAAAGTGGAGTTTGAAGAGGGTCAATTGATAAATGAAAGCCTAACCTCTTTAAGTGGATACATCCAAGTTCAAACCCCTAAATGATAGTTCCTAAAACTTAAATAAAAATTTATAACTTAGTTCTATCCATTGGAATCAAACCCATAACCTAGAGTTTTTAAATCAAAAGTTTTATCACTAGGTTAACACCTCATCATTTGTGATGTACACTTAGTAGAGCACAAATGAGATCATATCATTTAAAAGTTGAAATAGGAAGATAGCTCAAAGTTCCTCATGAATAACAAATATGTTGATTATGCAATACAAAGTAATAGCATTGAAGATGAACACTACATATTTTTACATTTAAACATATTAGACATAAGTGAAATGTTAAAGTTGCAATTTTGGTTGATTCATTCTACGTGTTACTAAGAACATAAGTAATTTTCTTAATGATATTTTTAAAACACATGGGAGGTATATTTCTGGTATCCAATAGATATTGAGAATCAAGACACAATAAAATTTTAGCCTAGCCAACAAAGAAAAAGCCTTATCTATATAATTCTATAATATACGTAGGTGTAGATTATGATAAGATCATTAGAAGAATAAGCATACACGAGAACCAAGCTAGGTCATTGTCATTTATAATAGCATTTCAATAATTATGGACATTATAACAATGTTGATGTAGCTTGATTATCACTTTGGTTTTCATGGTAGAGTATGTTACATTCTTTTTAATTAAGCATTTTGAAAAATAGTAAAGCATCCGATCAAAGATTGTTAAAAGTTATGAGTTATGATTATAAGGGGGAGAAACTAGATGACTCTACCCATGGAGTTTGGAAAAATAGTAAAGCACCCATATAAAGCTTTTTAGAAGTAATGACTATAAAAGGGGAAATTAGATGACTCTACACTTCAATAAAAATTATGTCAGGTTGAACCTATGGCTTGTATGTCAGGTTAACATACTTCTTAGTATTAATCGTATGACTCGGAAAGCAGAATTCGCCTATTCTACTCTCTGAGTATCCGATTAGAATACCTGTAATTACACACTCAACCATTAAATATCACCTTTATAGATATGATGTAAGGTTCCAACTCACGAGCAGAAAGAGAAAAAGAAGTCACGAGAGTGCTTCGAACGTTTTGGTTGAAATCGTTGGAAGTTCCAATTCAACGTTTTGCCAACTACCGGTTGGTTCTTGGTTCACAAACCAAAAAGCACATTTACCAAACAAAATCGTTTTAATTTTTAAACAAAGAGAAAATCTTCGTCAATTTGCTTGTTCAAATGTCGTGCACTTTCGTAAAGTTATTGCACTCCGAAAAGTTATGTCAAGCCGCGAACAGAATTTAGAACATGCATTGCACATTTGGGTTGCTGTACAAACATGGCCCCCCGCAGAGCTCGAAAGATTCATGGGGAAAGGATCAGCAGCAGCAGTAGCAGCAATGCCAATGATAGAGATCCTGGGGCATCAGCTTCAAGGCCTTCTCGAGCACCAACTCGTGGCAAAAGAAGCCGCCTGGACTCAGACGATGACTCAGATTCAGACCCAGCCTTCCAAGTTGGTGCTCGCCCAAAACGCACGAAAAGACGTAGTGGTGCTCTCAAACATTTTCCCGGACACCACAACCGGATCAAGATCACCAAAAGAATTGAAAATTCAGACCCAAAAAATGTAGCGGTAGCAGACCCAGAAACAATCAACAAAGCAGTAGCAGAAGATAATGCAGAAGCACGAAAGAGAGTTGCAGTTTCCAATACAAATTTGAAGCCGGCAACAAAGCGAGTTCAGGGTTTAGGTAAAGCCCCGAGTTCAGGATTTCGGGAAGGCACTGGTACCGATTCCGATGAGGAAGGAAGGAGCGCTCACAAAAAAGAGAAAAAAATGACAAAAAATGACGGGGAGGCTTTTCTTGATGTTGTGGAGGGATTTAGACCAGGGACTGTGAAAATGAACAAATACTGCATGCCGTTACTGAACGATCTGAAAACAATGCCCTACTACTGGGTCTTCAACCAACCTGTGGATCCCAAGGACTGGGATAACATCGACGAATATTTCGACATAATCGACTTTCCCATGGATCTTGGCACAGTGGAGAGAAGATTGGCATCCGGTGAATACCCAAGCTATGGCAGTTTTGCAGATGGTGTTAGACAAACGTTCCAGAATGCCATCAAGTTCAACCCATCAGACACTGAATTTCACATTGCTGCCAAGACATATCTCAGGGAGTTCGAAAAGAGTTGGAATAATCTCATACTGGAAATTGCATCCAAACTTTGGATACGTGGGAGAGACTATTTAGAAGAGGATCTTCCGCCTACGGAAACGCAAGCGGCGGAGGAAGAAAAAGAAGAAGAATGTGATAGAAGTGATGATGTGGAAGAGAATGAAACAGGTGTGGACGATTCTCTAACTGACGAAGAAAGAACGAGAGCAGAGCTGGTTGAATTGGTTGAGATGGTTGAGAAGTTATTTGAGGATGGTGGTTGTGACAATTCTGAGATTTTGGAAATCGTTTCAAGGAACCCAGAATGCATTGAGGAAGAAACGGTAGATGATAGAACCCGGAGCTTTGACGTTTTTGCCCCTGGGCTTCCTGTGTCATCGTTGAAAGAAATTATTGCAATTGGTGAGAAAATGCATCATACCCCACAGGAGAAGGATAAAACAAATTCTGATGTATCATGCTCTACTCCATCAAAGGTCCAGGACGCTAAAAATATAGAAAAGCATGGAATTGAAGAACCTAACGAAATATAGATATCTCCAGCCAATGAATATAAAAGCTGCATGGATATACAAGAGTTCCAATTAATGCCAAAAGCTTATGCCAGTGGAGTTTAGTAATTTCAAACCAAGCCCTATCCATTTATCTTCTATTGGCCATGCATTGACGAGATAGTTGGGAAGGGCCAAAAATGAAGTCTCAAAACCATCAAATTAATTATTAGTATTGATTATATTATTAAATATAAAAATGAATAATATACATTAAATAAGATTTTCAATATTGAAGGTTAATTTTAATTTTTGGTCAATAGGCTAATTACCAATTCTTACACAAGGGTCTAATCCTATAAGGCAAAATTATATTCCATCTATAATTCAAGCTAGTGGATAACACCAATTAAAATTCAATTTCATAACCCTCTCTAAGGTCCCTTTATGTCACAACAAATTATATCTCCCAAAATTTTTATCCTATATTATACCAAATCTTTTCAAAATCAGTCTATTAGTCCCCTAGAAAAAAAGTAGTCTTGTCTTAGTTATATATCAAGGGTACATATCATCTAGTTTTGGTTTCAAAAACACCTTGCAAAATTAGAATTTCATGCATTTTTAATTAGAATTTTAAAACTTGAACACAAGAATTTCATGTGTAAAGAAAAATTATATTTTGTACATAATTCATATAATGAGCAATAAGTAAGCCCAATGCTTACCAATATAGTCTACAAGCATTCTAGTGGATTGCGTTATAATTTGTGGATAGGATAGGTTTAATGTTTAATGTAGTTATGTTAGTTTACAAGTTTTTGTCTTTCCATTCACACTCATGGTCTTTAAATTGTGAAATAAAATGAAGCTTTATTACATTGGAAGACCCATAGGATCTATTAGACAGACATTACATTTTCATGAAAAATAAAAATAGACTCTACAAATTAACCAAGCATCAATGGGGACATTAAAAATAAATACTATACTCTTTTTGGTATAACATGGTAACATTGTCTCAAATAGTTAATAATAGTACAAAAAAAGAAATAATGTAACTCATCCTTAAGGGCTCTTGATCTACACAACCTACAAATGTGTTCTACTTGAGGGAGTTAAATCCATCTTCAACTTTCAATTCTAACATAATGGGAACTTAGGCAAAGCCTGTAATTGCATTTCAATACTTGATAGGAATAACAGTACAAAGATAGTAAGCTTCCATATCTAGGTTATTAGATCTAATGTTATGTAAATAAAATGGCCTCTTGCCTTCCACATTAGCCTACATTTGTGTTAAAAACTTTGACTTGACTAGTTGGAAAATATGATTAGGCTTTGTTGTAAATCCTTCCAAGAGATATTCTATTTTCTCAACCACTACATCCCCTGAAAATACCAACTATGGTCTCATGAATCCTCAAGAATTGTTGTAGACATTTTTTCTTGCCTTGAGATATGTAAACTATGAGTGTATATAATGAATTGGCACAATGCTTTTTCTTTTAAAGGCAATAAGTCACATTTACATAATAACATTAAGGAAGGTGTTTACACCTTTACATTTAACTCATTGAGAAGAAAAGTTTTTTAACTCTCTTTTAATTTCTTTCTAAAGTTTAACATTGATTCTAGGTCCCTAAACAACACGTCCATACAATATAGTAGGATAGATGATAGAAAATTTCATTTTTTGACCTTCCAAGCCTAGAGTCCTAAATCCTTGCACTTGTTTTTGAAAGCATACAAAGCCTTGAAACCTCCTACTATTTTTTCTTTGGTTCATTTCTTCCACATGTAATTGTTCATATGAGACCCAAATATTTAAAAGCATATACTATTTGCACATTGGTACCTCAAAAATGGAAGTTTATAATACTCATTTCTTGTACCCTAGATCATCAATTTGGTTTTATCTATATTTACTTGAGGACTAGATAAATGACAATAATTTTCTTAAATTTGCAATATATTTTTCGTACCTTCTATAGTAGTGGAGATCAAGGTAGCATCGTCTACATATAAAAGAAAATTCATTACTTGGAATCTAATTTTGATAACTTGACTATTGATGGGATGTGATATTGCATACGCGATATCATGTTGTCCCCCGCGATATCGCGGTCCGTCACCAAGTCTATAAATAAGAGGTGGCTCTCCCTTTGTTTCACATCTAGATCTAGACCCTTAGCAAAACTCTGGTAGTTTTACCTCTCTAGATAGATTAATTTCCATGTGCCCGCAGTAGGAGCTCCAAAGTGAATGGATCTTTATTCGAGCAAATATTGTAGATGAACACATGTTGTGTACGGTAATAAAGACAAACTTCTTGGATAAACCTTGTAGTGCATGGAATAGGCTAAATAAGATTTTATTTATTGCTATTTAATGTTTATCATTTAATCACTTTATTAGTCATTAAATCTCTCTCAACCCTTCTCTCCTAGTTAAGTGCCTCAGTATGACCACTTCGAGCATGTACGTTACGCTTGGTGATCCTAGCAACAATTAGCGTGTAACCAAGGTTGCATTGGTTTAGGGTGTGAATGGTAAGTGGGAACGGATGTTGACGCTAGGTTAATTAAGACTTAGTTAAGTGCCTCAGTACAACAGCTTTGAGCACGTGCGTTACGCTTGGTGATCCTAGCAACGATTAGCGTTTGGTAACCAAGGTTGCATTGGTTCAAGGTGTGCACGGTAAGTGGGAACAGATGCTGATGCTAGGTTAATTAAGACTTAGTTAGTTAGCTAAAGTTAGTAATTAGTCTCTTCACCCTTTATCTTATCAGCATAGGAGATAAAACCGAAAAGACATAAAAATCATATACCTTAGACTTACTTAACCATACACCCTGACAACTACAAGTAAGTCTGGGAAGACAACGAATAATTAACCTTAAGTGTTCCATGAGGTGTGTAGGCACTTAGTCTACGAAGTTCGACTGGATCGCACGTGCTACGCTCGTATTCGTATGGTTGAGTATAGGGGTACCTCGCCACTCATCATTGGTGTTGTTGTCGGGGACTAAGTGTTTGTGCACTAAGTAGAACATAGGAAATCACTCACATCGTTGGGAGCTTAAATGAACCTTAGGGTTAATTAAACGAAAAAATTATATAATGGTTAAATACCACACTGACAAGACACAATGTATTCTTCTTCGAAAAAAAGCAATTCACCACCTAGGGATCATACAAGAAACAATCGGTAGTCTAAAACACATAACCAAAATCAGCCAGTTCCTCAAAAATACCGAGTGGTATATACTCATCCCGATGAGTACATACCTAATTTTACTTTTATCCTTCATCAGGATGAACAGATGCACTAGAGAGACTTGCAAGGTAGCATAGTGTTACCTCCAGATTGTGTAGTCCCCAACATGCTCCTCTGTGCTCTAGCACAGATCGGCATGACACAGCTATATGCTAAGTATGTTATAGGTGATTTTGACACGAGGGATTACCATCCCACATCAACACAATGTTTAAGGGACTCAAGGCAGGAGAGCCACCATACATTGTTGAAGGGCAAAGGGGTCCTGCACATCGTAAGTGAAATTGGAGATGGTGAACCACTCATAACGGGTTCTCCATCAAATGATGTTTCCCCTCCTAACAATAGTGAGGAGGTGGGGTATCAGAACCTATGCTCCACGATACACAACCTTGGTTCTGATCCCCGTGAACGCCAACTGTTCACTGAGGGAACAACAACACATGACAAGTACGGGCATGCAAATCATCATCACGATCAGGGCGAGGCCACAAAAGAGTAGGTAGGAAACATCATCATGGCGATGGTTCTTCTTATTCTTCCCCTTCATCTCATCATTCACCCTCTCCTTCCACATTTGGGCATAGTCATAGAGAGCATAACGATGAGGATAGAGGTAGACAAAATGAGAGACCTCAATGAGAAAGTCGAGAGAGAGGACAAGGGCATGAAAGAAGGAAAAGTAGGGAACAACATAAACATCATGAAAGAGATGATCATGAAGAACCCCTACTTGCCACCCAAAGTATGCTAGATATAATGAAGGTAGTGAGAATACTGACAAGGAATCAAAAGGATAGTCGGATCAAGCACTTAGACATGAACAATATCCCACGCTTCGAAGGGGGATACAACGCAGATTCGAAAAATCATTTACAAGCATTCCACGATGCTTGCGCCTTCCAAAACATAGAAAACGAGTGGTAGAAACTGAAGTTGTTTTCTAGGACATTCATAAAGGAAGCAGAGAGTTGGTACCGGTCCTTAGAATCAGAAACCATTAGGAGGTGGAGTATGATGTTAGAACTCTTCAACGATAAATATCAAACGTACTCCAGAGTGTCTCATTTGCATACGCAGATCCAAGGATGGAAGCAAGGTACTCATGAACCCTTGGATGTTGCCATCGGCCGCTACTATGCATTGTTACATCGTTACCCGAGCCATGGTTACACACAACGGGATCAACTCCGCCATCTCGTAGATGGGCTAAGGTATGAAACTAGGAGAACCCTTGGGACTTATGCCCAAGGGAGACTATCAGAACTTAGATCCCATGAAATTCATCGCTTATTGGAACAAGTAGCTAAAGAAGAAGGGGAGCTACGAAAAAGAAAGAGTGCGGAAGAATATAACTGCGATCCTTCCCTTCAGAAGAGGGAAGTGAGATTCTGTGATGAAGAGGATGAGTCACCACTCGAAGAGTTGGTGAATAGGAAAACCTTGCCACTTTAGAAGCTAACAACAAAAGTGGTAGCTAAGGTAGATTAGATACAAGACTCCTTGGATAGTAGACTTGAACTTGTCCTGAAAATTGTAGAGGAGTCTAAGGAAAAATGAAGTAGTGACAAGGACAAGAAAAAGCAGAGAGATTTAGGCCTTGCACGTGACAAGGGTAAGGGGAAAATAATTATCTTTGATGAGGTTGTGGATTTAGATACAAACAATGATGGTGGATGTGAGATCTACCAATATGACTATCCTAAGGGATGTTGTTCAATCATCTCACATTTACAAGAGTTTGGGGTGTATGCACTCAACCCGAGACTCAACAGACGGTAGACACCCCGAAGGTTACCTTATCCCCAAGGTAACCCAAGACAGTTCGACCAACCGTTGATGTACTATCCAAGTGGAACTCCACCACAATCCATCGGGCAACATCAGCAGTGGAAATACCCATAGTCATGGGGGATGCCACCGCCTAAACATCAATACCCTTACCGGCAACCCGATCCTTATGGCTACTACGTGCAGCAACTGGTTTCTCCAAGTGACTCCATGGGTCACACAACTCCCCAACATTACTACCAAGTTTAGGAGTACTTTAGAAGGACTCCTTCTCCTTCAGGAGATGCTCCACATCCATACCATCCTCCTAATCCATCCGCCTCTCTTCCACCAGTAGTTCCCATACCACCCGCTCCAACAATGCAAGGGGAACTTCCCACTCAATCGCAGCAACATAACACTACGAGAGCCGTAACCATTCAACCCATTGCTAGTTCTAAAAACCCCAAAAAGAGAAGACCTTTCTTTAGAACCAAAAGCCCAGACAAGCTCTCACAACCACAAGCGGTTGAGTCTAGGTACACTCCAACAAATAAGGCTTCGGAGCACCCTTTAGTTCAACACCAGAGCTTAACGCAGATGGTTATGTTAACACATACCATAACCGATTGGATCAAGGTAGGCCATCTTCCCAGGAAACTATCTAACCCTGGAAGTCCCTTAATTTATCTCCAAGTTGCTAGGAATGAACCACACAAGGCTCTTCTTGACTCAGGTTCCAGAGTCAACTTAAGCTCACGAGAAATGTATCAAGCCTAGAACCTACCCCAACTCAAGAAGAGCAACATTCAACTAGAGCTGGCTAACTAGTCCATCACCATTCCCTTGCGATTGGTGGAGGACATAGTTACGACTATGTATGGTTGGTCATACCTAGCCAATTTCTTAGTGATAGAAGTCAACAGTAACAATGGGGGCTTCCCAATTATAATGGGAAAGCCATGGTTGAGTACAATAGATGCGTATCTAGGGTTCCGTGATCTTTCCTTGGAGATATCTAAGGTAAATATTTATGGAAAGATTGAGAAGAAGAAAGTTCCATGCATCACATACAGTGACTCAGAGAATGATGACATGTAGGAATAATGGGTGATGCAAAATTTAACATCTCCTACATGTAACCGATGTGCACCAGAGGATAACATTCAAAGGTGCCTGTATGTAGCAACCACACAACAAGTGGATATCCCGTGGTTGACAGCTAGTCGAAAGAGCAAACCAACATGCATGGAATGAACTGGGGAAATAACCCACGCTCATAATGAAGGCATAGACATATTGGAATATAAGCATCGCCAATTTCCACCCCTAAACTTGAAAACACCAATCGGGAGAAGTCGGACACTTTTGAAAAATTCAAATAGGCACTCATTATTTTGGATCTCTCCCTTTCCATTCAGTCATGGGGGAGATGGCCACCTATGCTAATCATTTGGGGCCCTCAGTTTTTTTTAAAAAAATTTTTACATGTTTTTTTCTTACACATTTTTGTTTTACAAATTTATTTAACTTTTCTTGTTTTTTATCTTACAACGTCATTATACTTTTTCATTTTGTGTGTGTGTGTGTGTGTGATCCATCTTGTAAGTTTGTCATTTAATAAGTGTTCTTAATGGTGGTATGAACTATTTTTATATTGATTGCTAATGTTTGGTTTTTACCTTTAAGTTATGATGTTGATATCAAGGTATGTTTATTTTGATATAGCAGGAAATGAGTCCACTTCATCCATACATCCACAACTTTCTATGGTCTCTCTTGGCTCAAAAATGTATAGTTTCTTTCTTAATAAGACCTATAACAAATCGGTGACTGGGCATTTCTCAAACTAAGGAAGGACTCAAGGATTGAAAAGGGTGTGACTTCAAGGGAACTTGATGCTTTTGTGTTGGCCGTTCTCTTGGGTGCTTGGATGCTTTCTTCTTGAGTTTTTTCTTACCGTTTTGACGTTACTCAATTATCGGGAAGGTGAGCAAACAAAAATAACAAAGTATTTGCATGGTGTGTGATGAGTGGCGAGGTACCCCTACACTCAACCATACGAATACGAGCGTGCACGCGCGATCCGGTTGAACTCCGCAGACTAAATGCCTTAACACCACAAGAAACACTTGGGGTTAATCGTTCGTTGTCTTCCCAGGCTTGCTTGTAAGTGTCACGGTGTATGGTTAAGCAAGTCTGAGGTATGTGATTTTTTTGGTATTTTCAGGTTTATCTTCTATGCTATCAGAGGAAAGGGTTGAGAAACTAACTAACTCTAACTAATGTCCTAAGTCTAAATTAACTAGCGTCAGCATCCGTTCCCACTTACCGGACACACCCTGAACTATGCAACTGTGGCTTACCAAACGCTAATCGTTACTGGGATCACCACACGTAACGCAAGTGCTCGAAGTGGTCGTACTGAGGCACCTATTTAGCTTAAGTGTGATAAGCAGCCGATTCCTTAGCTAGCCGTACACACCCGTGGGTGCTCGTAACTAAGTCGTACTTATCACACGTTCTAGCCTAGCAATGAGTAGCCGATTCCTTGACTAGCCGTACACATTGGACTACCACTGGGATTACCAAGCGCAGAATCCTGGAATACGCTACTGGGTTACCAAGCAGCCAATGCTCGTAATCAAGTCGTACTCATGCGTTGCGACAAGCAGCCGATTCCTTGACTAGCCGTACACGTCCGTAGACGCTCGTAATCAAGTCGTACTTGTGCGCACTAGGAAAGCAGTAAATAAACAACAATAAAACCATGTACTGCAAGGTTTATCCAATCAAGTTCGTCTTTATTGCCGTACACAACTTGGGTTCAGGTTACAAGCTGCTCGAATAAAGAGCCGTTCACTCTAGGACTCCTACTGCGGGCACATGGGAAAAATTCTAACTCTGGAGTGATCAATCTGCCAGAGCTTCGCTACTTCTAGCCAGGATTGGGAAATGAAGGGAGTGCCGCCTCTTATTTATAGATATGGCGGCGGACCGCGATATCGCGTACGCGATATCGCAGGGAAAGACGCGATATCGCGTACGCGATATCGCATGGGATGCGATATCGCGGCACATGCAGGTCGCGTCTCATCATACCCCCATGACTGAATGAAAACTCGTCCTCGAGTTCCTTACAATGATATCAGGTAGGTATGGGATTATTAGGGGAAATGGAACTAATGGGATGACATGTGAACGGTCTTTATTACAAGACTTGACAAAAACTGGTGTTCATGACAACATGGGTGAACACCTTATTACAATGACATCAGGCCACAGTTGGCAGCTGAGAGAAAAGAGGAGAGAGAATAGAAGAGAAGAAGAGAGAAGAGTCTTGTTGCTGCCAACGCCTAGATTGCGCCTTTCGTTGTCCATCTGTAAGCGCATTATCAATTCCACTCCTTGCATAGCGGCTTCAATGCTGCTCCACTCCAAGTGTTTGCTCCAGATCCATTCCATTGTTGTATGAGGGACATTTGCACCCACAACACAATCATATATTAGCAAGGGTAATTGAATTATGAAGGAAATCATACCTTGCTTCGGTTTAGGTTCCTTGGCTAAGTTGTGGTATGGCTGATATGGATCTGGAAGAATGTAGATGATGACTACTGAAGGTGTAGGGGTTAGGAAGAGAAACGAAAAAATTCGGGGCTTAGGGTAAAAATCGAAAAAGCAGGCCCCGTACCCCCATGACTAATCGCGGACCTTCGGTAGCGTTAGAATGGAGA
>MNCI01011487.1:75668-139451 GCA_015680685.1 Gnetum montanum | reverse complement strand
AAAAAAAAAAAAAAAAAACAAAACAAAAACAAACTATGAGAATTCAAAGCACACCCCTTAGATGAAATAATTCTCTGGGCTACAAGCACTGGTTATGAAACTAAAATAAAAATGTTTCCTCTAACTAAGGCCCTTCTTGCTTCTCATTCTCTCCTCCTTCATTTTTTCGGAATGGTGGTGACTCTTTGGTGGAAACATTCTTGTTACTTCAAGGGGATGGATTGGTCAAACGCATTAATGCAAATTCACTGGATGTGGTTTGTTGAGGCCAGACTTGGAATGGGATATGCTAAGTCACATTAATCATGAAATACTCAAGGGGCTGTACACCACCTTATTCTTGAGACTCCATTCCATTCTCTCCTCTCCATCCTTTCCTCCATTGTTCACCTCATTACCGATTGTATCATTAGTGCATATTTTGGTTGATGCATTATTTTCTTTTTGGTAAATTCTTGCGATTAAGACTTTAACCCTTGTTCCAAATGACATTCCCAGAGCCTACGGACTCTTTGAATGTGGGTTTGTCAAGGCATTAAGGGCATGAGCCTGCTTTGGGGAGGACCCATTAACATTCCTATTTGGTGCATCCATTAAATTATTTTCCTTAACATCTTTGCAATACACTCTATTTGTTCATTTCCATCTTGACATCCATTTCATCAACGTTACAGTTGTCTCTTTTTATCCATCTTTCTTGTTCGTTCTTCTTTCTCCATTCTATCACTACCGGAGGTTCGCTCTTAGTCATGGGGGTCCAGACCCAAATTTTTTTGATTTTTCTCCTAACCCCTACACCTTCGGTAGTCACGACTATTATATCTTCAGATTCATATCAGCCATACCATAACTCAGCCAATGGACCTTCCACCGAAGCAAGGTATCAACTGCATTGGAATTTATTTACCCTTGCTAATATAAGACTGTGTTGTGTGTGCAGATGACGATCATACAAAAATGGATTGGATTTGGAGGGAACACTTGGAATAGAGCAGTGCTAAAGCAGCTATGCAAGGATCAAGATCGATAGCACGCTTACAGATGGATAACGAAAGGTGTAATCTTGGCATTGGTAGCAGCAAAACTTCTCTCTCTCTCTCTCTCTCAGCTGCCAAATAAGGCCTAATGTCAAATGTAATAAGGTGTTCACTCTTGTTGTCATGAACACCAGTTTTGTCTTGTCTTCTAATGATGATCCGTTCACATGTCATCCCATTAGTTCCATTTGAGTCAATAATCCCATACGTCCCAATATTTTGTAAGGAACTCGAGGACATGTTTTTATTCAATCATGGGGGTATGATGGGACGTGATATCGCATGGGATGCAATATCACGGTGGACATGATATCCCCTACGATATTGCATATGTGATATCTAGATCTAGACCCTTAGCAAAAATCTAGCATTTTTACCTCTCTAGAGATAGATTAATTTCCATGTGCCCATAGTAGGAGCTCCAAAGTGAACGGATCTTTATTCGAGCAAATATTGTACCTGAACACATGTTTGTGTACGGAAATAAAGACGAACTTCTTGAATAAACCTTGTAGTGCATGGAATAGGCTAAATAGGATTTTATTTATTGGTATTTAATGTTTATCATTTAATTGCTTTATTAGTCATTAAATCTCTCTCAACCCTTCTCTCCTAGTTAAGTGCCTCAGTACGATTGCTTCAAGCACTTGTGTTACGCTTGGTGATCCCAACAACGATTAGCGTTTGGTAACCAAGGTTGCATTGGTTCAGGGTGTGCACGGTAAGTGGAAATAGATGCTGATGCTAGGTTAATTAAGACTTAGTTAGTTAGCTAAAGTTAGTAATTAGTCTCTTCACCCTTCACCTTATCAGCAGAGGAGATAAAACCGAAAAGACATAAAAAAATCATATACCTCAAACTTACTTAACCATACACCATGACAACTACAAGTAAGTCTAGGAAGACAACGAATAATTAATCTTAAGTGTTCTATGAGGCGTGTAGGCACTTAGTCTGAGGAGTTCAACTAGATCGTGCGTGCTACACTCGTATTCGTATGGTTGAGTGTTTGGGGTACCTTGCCACTCATCAACTATCTAGCCCCTTGCACAACCATTCCTGCATTTCATCAATAAAGATGCCAAATAGAGTTGGAGAAAGTAGATAACCTTTCTTAACTATAATTTTGCTCTAGAATTTAAGTTTTTTCTTTGAATTGCTATTTGTAATTTTAACAATATAATCTTTGAGTTGCTGTAATCAAATCTAAAGAAAGGTCACTTTTATGCAAGCATAACCATAGTTTTGTACAGTTAAGTATAATTGACTTGTATAATTGATGGTGTTTTTTTTCCATGGTTACTAGTTATAAATTTACTAAAATAATAAATAAATATTAATCTAGACTAAGGTGATAAATGTTGGCTCTATCAATCTTCTAGGCTTGTTCTTAGATTTACACATTAATTGTTAGGCCATCAAGCTAACTAACCACTAAGTGAACTAAAATAACTAACCACTAGGATTAGTAAGTTAATATGTGTTTTAATGTTTGAGATCTTGATGTGCTTATTCTATCTTAATTAATATGTAAGAAAACATAAACATTATGCTAATTAATGATACAAAAAATTGCAACAGAAGTAAATTCTTGAAAATAGAATACTAATCTAAGTTAGAGTGTTGTCATGAGTATGAATCAATTTGCATCTTTATTATTTGTCATAGTCACATCTAAGAATAACTACCTAAATAAAAAATTCAAACAATGAACTCAAACACATGCTACAAGAACTTTTTGATTGCTACAAAATCATGGAAAAAAAATGTAAGAGCTTCACATACAAATCGAGAGTAGCATGAATTTCTCTTAGAGAAAGAAACATCATTCTAATAATAATGAATGATTCAAAATTAAAATGAATGAGCCTGACCGAGAGGTGCAACGCACTTGGATCAGTTGCCCAATACCCACTAAAGAGTATCAATTTGGCACTTGTTATGCAACAATAGAGCTCTAGAGCTAACTAGCTTACACCATTGAGTCATATTCACTTAAGAATACTTCAATCACTAGGGATTTCCACAAGAAGAAGTTCCTCATAAACTTTAGCTTCTATTGCAAATGCTTTAACTTTAGATGATTACATATGAGTAGAGAGATGCTATTTATAGTGAATGATAGACCCTTATGACCTGCTATAGTCATCTTCGAATGGATAAGTATTATTACAAACTAGTTCACATACACTACAAAGACATGATAGACTTGGTACAAGCATGCGACAATGACATAGATATTTTTACAAAGCTTTGAGGATTCCTTTGTGAACATTATGAATCTTAGCCCTTCCTTTTTGACAGTTGCTGCAGCTGCAGATAAGCTTGGTCATTTTTTCCAGTAGTGTTGATGGTGATGTCATGGTGTCCTGGGAATCTTTAGGGACAAATGAAGGCCTTTCAACATTTTGTTCATTTTGGTAAAGGGTGACTTCTTTGTACAGATTGATCCTTTGAAACACTTAACATAATGAAGTTTCCCAGGTGCTCCATTCTAACAATGTATTGAAATAATTGTGGGATGACTAACAGTTATTGGTGTGTTAGTAAATGATGTTATTTAGGACCTCATAAAGTTGTAGATGGGCTAGCATGCATGGTTTGATCTCGAACCACTTTAAATTATTGATCAGGCAATCAATTCTTCCAACCATGTTGACAAAGAAATCTATGGTAGGATATAACTTTAACATACTGTTGGATGGCTCTTGTGAAAAGTACTTGATGATGATCCTACACCACCTTTGTTCTCGTGTATCTAGTGGCCAGTTCATCTAGTCTTCTAGAGGTGGTCCTGTTCTATGTAAACTTGATAGTTAGGCATGCAGCATACAACTTTTTAGCTCTCTGGTCAATGCATTTGGAAAACTATTGATTTCTTCTGGAATATGCTCAATAGAAAAGTCATATTGAGACAAAAGAAATTGCTAGGAAAACCTTTGGAGTTTTGGTGAGAACATGTTCTTTCTTTTCATTGACATTACTAGATTTGTAGAATCAGTCCTAAGAATAAATGGTTCTTTAATGAGATATAGATGAAATTTTTTCAAATCTCTAATTGCTAATAGTATCTCATTTTTTACAAGCCAATATGCTAGTTCATTCTTTGCAAAAGCTCTCGAGTCATAAGAACATAATTTTTCATCTTCTTTGGTTGGGCCTACTTTAAGTATGATCATAGTCAAAGCTTCATAGCTTGCATCTGTGTTGAGAATAAAAGGTTCCTTGAACATGGGTTCCAAGGGTGGTAAATTTGTGCATTCCTTTTTTAATGCCTAAACTTGCTTGGTAGCTTCACTAGTCCATTGGAAGGATGATGAGTTCTTACATTTTCTAATAGTCATCATTTTTTAAGAAAGCTTTGATATATATTTCAAAACATAATTTAAACATCCTAAAAATCAAAGACACTACTCCTTTGATTAAAGCTTATCAAGAAACAAAGAAATCTTTTCTAAAACCTATGGATACATATGTATTTTTCCATCCTTGATTAAAATCCCAGGAAACTCAATTTTATTTTTGCAAACTTGAAACTTCTTCAAATCTCTTGATAGTCCTATTCTATGTTCTTTCAATAAAGTAGAAAATATGCAAAGATGATCATAGTGTTCTTCTACGGAGGATGAATAATTCAAAAAGTCATCTATATAATTTGTAATGAAATCTTTATGCTCACTAAAAATAACATCCATGTAACACTAGAATTAGGATGGAGCATTCTTCAAGCCAAAGGGCATTACAAGCCATTCAAAAAGACTAGTTAGCATGCTAAAAGTAGTTTTGTGGATGTCCTAATTTGCAATTTTAATCTGATGATAGCCAAACTTACAATCAAACTTAGAAAAGACTTTCTTGACTACCACTCTTCAATTCTTCATTATTGGGTAGAGGTCATTTAATGTCAACCATTATCACATTCAATGGGATATAATTTATCATCATTCTTGCCTTGCCTCTTTTTATTTCTACATGATTCCTAACAATAAAATAGACACAAGAATAACTCTAATTGGATGGCCTTACTAACACTTTCTTTTCAAATTTTGCCACTTATTTTGCAACTTTTGCTTCATCCTTTCTAGTAATGGAAATTGCTTTACTCTGCATTGGGATTGGATGGAGTGTAGGAATATAGGCTATGGGGCTATCCTTCAACTAGAACTATAGTGGATGTTCACAGAAGCAACTCTGTAGAGTTGAGGTGATCTCGTTGACTTGTTTTGCACTAAGCTTTCCTTGAAACTTTAGAATATTTTGAACCTTTTGATACTTATATCTCTACAATTCTTGCATCATTGTTTTATTTAGAATTTCTTCAAGAGTTGGATTGGAGGTATAGAACCTTGTTTGTTTAAAATGGATCTTATGAATCTCTAGTGGGATACATCATACTATGATCTTTCTATCACCAACTGAACATCCGAGCAATTCCTTTTCACTTGTATATGGAGAGATTGACTCCATAAAATTGGCTCCCAACCCAATATCACATCTACTATTACTAATTTCAAAAAATTCCATTTCTCCTATGAGCACATCATTAATGCAAATAGGGGCATCTAGAGCAAACTTGTTGAGATGTCTTACCCCATTCATGATTTCAATCTTGGACTGTCACATACATTCCACCCAGTTTTCCATAATACTATGATTAGAAAAATTTAAGGTTGCTCTAGTATCAATGAAGGTGTTGAATTTTCACCATTTGACTTTGCCATCATTTTCCACCTTAATTGGGATGATGATGATGCACACTATAGAAATTGTCTTCTTTACCTGGTACATGATTGATTTTGGTAGAGCTGAATTTTTGATCCTGATCATCTTTGGATGGTCTTTCTAAACTAGAAATATTTTCTCATAAGGAGTCATGAGAAAATTTTCTGGAATTTTAGATGTAATAGTAGCTTTACCTTATTCTTTTATCATTGATTCATCTTTGGATAAAAGCGATAGATGTTCTTGACAACCTTCAGTGTTAAGGGTCTATTCAGAGTTGGCAACATTGCCATTAATACTTACTTCTTGATCCTACAAAATAGCAAAAGGGTTAATAAAACTTGCTACAAATGAGGCTAAGGAGAATTCTCCTTCATCAAAGCTTTAGTCTTGATATGTGTTGAGAAACTAATTTAGTTCCTCTAAGTCTTCTTATGTCTAATCAACCTCTTTTTTTTCTTCATTTTCTGTTCAAGATCCTTTGATCATAAAAAGCTAGGAAAGCTCTTTATCTTCTTCATTTTCATCCTCTAATTCATCATATTTTGAGTCTTATTCTTCATCATCTACAAATGTTAATTTATAAACAATTTCTTTCTTTGCTAGACATTCCTCCAATTTCTCTTTTGATTTAGTTGGTTCCCATTCTTCTATATATACATCAAAGAATGCCTTAACCTTTTCTAGAATTGTTTTCTTGGGACATTCATACCCATAATTTCCTCTCTAGTTATAGTTATAGCAAAAGATACTCTTCTTATTTGTAGGCTGCTGTATTCTCCTTATGTGGTGGTTAGGTCTAAATATTCTAGGCTTTGCTAGAAATATCCTACTTCTTCATTTTCCAAATGATTTCCTTGTAGGGAATCCTCTCTTGGTCTTCTTCTTGAATGGTTTTATAGGCTTTTTCCCAAAAGTATCAACCCCATATACTTGAGCACAAGCTTCGATAGAAGGAAAATTCTTTGATAGACTAATTTGGTAACATGATTTTTGTAATTCTTGTCTTGCCATGTGGATTATATCCACAAAATAAATTAGCAACAAGTCAAGATTTGTAGCCATAGAATTATATAATACTAACTATCCTATCTTATTTGGCAATGAACCCAAATACATATAAGCAATTACTTGATCTCAATGCAAGGCTAATCTATACACTTCTTTGCTATAGTTAGTACTATAGTGCTCAAAATCTTTCAAATTATATAGCTTCCTTTGGCTAAGTAACAACTTATCTTGTAGCCTTAAATTAGTAGAAATATCTACAATGAATTTAGTAATGAGTGTAACAAACAGACCTTGAAGCCCACTTTGAAGAACTTATTCTTAAGCTTTAGCCTTTGAACTTTTTCACTAGTCCCATATTTTTCCCATAGCTCTAGTCATGCCAACATTAATAACAATGCATTCATCTACCCTTAGGGACATTTTAGCAACTAAAATATGATCTACCCACAATCTAATTATATGTAGTATTTCCTTTGGTGCTAGGTAGTTGATGTTGATTAGTGGAGCTAAGGCCGCTTACATTTCTTGGAGAGCTATGAAAGTTGGTGGTGGCTCATACAACTTTCTTGGGTAGAACATCATAATTCTACCTTGATAATTTTCTCCTTCTTTTGATGAGACTGATGAAAGTGGTTTCTTCAAGTGCTTTTCTTTCTTTAGATTTTCTATCTTTTGCTGAAGATCATCCATATCTATCAATTGAGCAACATTTGTTGTTTTTTCTAGAATTATCTTTATTGGAGGAACCTTTAACTATTTTTCTAAGGTAAACATTCTTTCAAAAAATTATTTTTCTTTAATTTTTCTTTTTAAATATATCTTCATATAAATTCATCTAACTGAGTACCTCATCTAACTTTGATTCTATATTATTAATATTTCTACTACAATATGAAGATTAATGAAACAAATAATTTAACTGATGAACCTCTTCCTTTTGATTTTGCCATGAGTCTATTGAATTTTTAAGTGAATAACTACAATCTACTCTGGTGTCTGAAACTAGATCTTCTAAGACTGTCATGTAATGTGATCCTTATGGAGGCCAATTTCCACCTTGCACCAGCTTTCTTCCTTTCACTTCGCAAGGCTACATCATAAATAAAGTTCATTTACAATCAAAATTAGGAGATGTGGATTTACCCTTTAATGAAGATCCTTCTTCAAACTTGGTAGTAGGTAAGACCAAAGATAACATTGGTGATTCAATTATAGTTGAGTGACCAAATTGTTGGATTGGATATTTTCTCCACCTTTTCTTTGCCCTTTTGGATGTTTGGAATTCTTAATCTCATAGAAACTTACGGATTCTAGGAAATCCTTGGACATAATTATCTACTTCTATAGATCTTCCACATGCTAGAAAATGTTTACTTTCGATAGAAAACTTAAGTTCCCACTTCAGATTATGATTCATGAAGATTGTATTTGTAAGTTGAAATGTTCCTCTAGCACCAATAGTAGCATATACTAATCCTAGTAATAACTTGACACCATGAATTTCCACATAAAGTAATAGAGTAGAGGATATATGTTCATCATATAGAGACAACTAATAATTTGGTTGAACTGAACATAAGGCATTGGCATTTAGAATTCCATAAAACTAACAAACTTTAGCCATATCCCATACTAAATCTTGATTCTCATTCATTCCATATCTAACAACTTGACTATATAAGAGCATAACCAAAAATTTAACATTAATATTGTAATTAAATTTTGGACTTACTAGAATATCAATATGTTCAAGGTGAACATATTGATATCCTTGTTGCTTTGACCTTATGACTTCTTCTTCCACAAAGAGCGGGAAAAAGATTAGCCTTATCTTGTTACCCTTGATGTCTAAAATTGCTTTAGACTATTTGACAGAAGTGGTGAATCTAGCTAAAAACATATTTAAAAAAGAATATATAGATTCTTTGGGAATTTCATGAAATTCCATCTTTTCATCAGGAGCAACAAAAGACTTGTGACTGAGCATGGCTTCATGAAATGGGATGACAACCTTTTGATCTTCAGACATTTCTTCACCAATTTGAGATAGGAGGTCTACAAATTTTCCTGTTATCATGAAGGCTTGATGGGTTTCTTGATCTATTTCTTGTAGGTCATCAAAGTCTTCTATGATACCTACTTCATGTGTGAGTTTATACCTCCAATCTTCAAATCCTCTAGTATCTATGTTAGCAGCTCTCCTTTTTGTAGTTTCTTCATCATTGATTGCTATAGAATATTTAGTGTATACATCTATATCTCCTGCTTCAATTTATGGAATGAGCTTAGCATCCTCTTCATCAAATGACTCATTATCTTTAGAATATCTAGATAATTGGTTTGACCAAGGGATAGGCATATCCCACTCATTTGATCATTCTTGTCTATCAGATAGATCATAAATTGGAAACTAAAATTCCTCTTCAATAATACCTTTGCCTTTATCATTCTTTTATCCTTTAATAATACTTTTTATTTGGTATTATCACTTTCCAAACCACTAAATGCACTTCCATGTCTCAGATGAACTTGCACAAATTCATCTAAATTTTGAAGACAAGGGTTTAAAGAATAAGTGTTATCCATAAGATAATAATACATTTATATGATCCTTAATCTTTCTTCAATAGTGTGTAGCATGCTTTTCCATCAAGTTTAGCTAGAATAGAACCACCTCTAGAAGACTAGATGAACTGGCCACTAGGTACACTAGAACAAAGGGTTATAAGGTGTAGAAACATCATCCAGTACTTTCCACAAGAGTTATCAAATAGTATCTCGAAGTTGTATCCTATCATGAATTTCTTTGTCAATATGGCTGGAAGGATTGATTACTTGATCAATAATTTGAAGTGGTTCAAGATCAAGCCATGCATTCTAGCACATATGCAACTTTATGAGGTCCTAGATAACATCATATTGACAAGCCAACATTTGTTTGCCAATCAATTATCTTGCAATTATTTCAATACATTGTTAGAATGGGATGGCTGTGAAATATCATTATGCCAAGTGTTTTAAAGGATTAATTTGTATGGAGAAGACATCCTTTACCAAAATGAACAAAAGGTTCAAAGGCCTCTACTTGTCCTTGAAGATTCCTAGGACACCCAGACATCACCATCAACACTGTTGGAGGAAATGACCAAGCTGATCTGTAATTGCACTGAACGTCAAAAAGCAAGGGCTAAGATTTGTAGTGTTTAAAACATAATCCTCAAAGCTTTATAAAAATATCTATGTCATTATTGCATGCTTGTACCAAGTCTATCATGTCTCTATAGCATATGTAAGCTAGTTTGTAATAACAACTGTCCATTTGGAGACAACTATAGCTAGTCATAAGGATCTATTGTTCACTATAAATAGCATATCTTTGCTCATATGTAATCATCTAAAGTTAAAGCATTTGCAATAGAAGCTGAATTTTTTGAGGAACTTCTTCTTGTGGAAATCCCTAGCAATTGAAGTATTCTTAAGTGAATACGATCTAATGGTGTAACCTAGTAAACTCTAGAGCTTCACTGTTGCATAACGAGTGCCAATCAAGACTCTTCAGTGGACATTAGGTAATTGATCATAGTGCACTACACCTCTCAGTCAAGCTTTCTCATTTTAATTTTGGATCATTTATTATTATTGTAATGGTATTTATTTCTCTAAGTGAATTCCATGCTGCACTTGATTTATATGTAAAGGAAATCTAATCATATTAGGCTCCATCATCATTGTGTAATGTGATCCATCAAAATGGTATTAGAGCCATGGATGAAGCTATTTATTCAAATTCTATAATTCCTTGCAGTGCTTGGAATAGATTAATGATTTATTTCTACATTTACTATTTTCATTAATTATGCAATCAATTAAGCTAAAATAAAATTTAATTGATTAATGAATTAATTAGGCTATATAGATTAAATGCATAAGCACAACTACTTCGAGCATAACATATAGCACTTGGTAATCCTAGCAGTGCTTAATGCTTGGTAGCCTAGAAGTGTTGTATGCATTCAAGATGTGTACGGAAAGTGAGACCGAATACTTATGTTAGGATTAGTTAGATATTAATTAATTAGATAAATTAAATTAGCTATTAAATTACTTCATTTCTCTCTTGTAAAGCACTAGGAACATAAAACATAAAATAATAAAAATCATATGCCTCGATTACACTTAATCATACCTTTTTACATCACAAGGGTAATTGGAAAGACAATAAATGACTATTATGGCAAGTTCACTTCCTAGAGGCTAGTGTATCAAAAGACATAGAGTCCGTGAAATTTGATTGAATTGCATGTGAATGCTTAGTGATTCATATGGTTGAGCATACGGGTACTCACGACTAATCATTGGTGCTATTATTGGGTACTCTTTTTGTTTGAAACATGCACTATTGAGGTTTAGTGAACATCATTAACATTGTTGGATGAACCCTAATGTCAAAATCATTCTCATGATAAATATAGTCACATAAGCACACTGATATCTTATTTGTATTGAAAAATTTCTTATAATAAACTGCTAGTCCCTAAAAAATGTAAGATGGTGTATACTCTTCTAGATGAGTATGTACTTGACTTGACCTTCATCCTACATTAGGATGAACATATGTGATAGCGAGGTATGAAAGGCAACATTGTAATGCCTCTCAATCAATCTATGCCCAAGATGCTACTTCAAACTCTTAGGAGGTTAGACATCCAAGATCTTCAAGAGGAGTACCTTGTGCATGATTATGACTACCGAAACTATCATTCCATTGAAACACAATGTAGGAGAGATCGACACTAGGAGAAGCACCATGAAATTATGAAGGGAAAATAGTTCACCAATCCCTTGTTCCTACTTTAAAAAATGATAGTAATAATCCATCCTCTAGGAGTTCTTAACATTAAGATTCCCCATCCCTTATTATTGGTGATGGGGGTGCGACCCTGAATCTATAGTCCAATATCAACAATCTAGATTTAAGTAAAAATGGAAGTCAAGGAAGGGGCTCGAACAAGCATCAAGATGATAAGAAAACTAACAAATGTGACCATGACAATTGTAGAGAATTTGGTAGATACCATGGTGGTGGTAGTGCTCCTCCCTCTTTGCCCTCTTCATTTGCATCATTTTCTTCCTCATCTAGTTCTAATAAACACCACAAAAAGAACAATCATGATAAAGGGAAACAATAGGACAACAATGATGATCATTGGGTCCACCATGAATGAAGGGGTAGTAGAGGACATCATTAATACCATCTTAATAATGATGATGATGAGCCTTTTCTAGCAAATCTAAGCATGCTAAATATTGTAGAGGCTATAAAAATTTGAACCAAGCATGTGAAAGATAATTAAATCAGACAACTTGATATGAACAATATTCCCATATTTGAGGGGAATATAACTTTGATCCAAAAACACATCTTCAACCTTTTAATGATGCTTGTGCCTTACAAAATATTGAAAATTTTTGGTAGAAATTAAAGCTATTTTCCAAGACACTCATTAAGGAAGCAAAAAGCTAGTATCGGTCCTTGGAGCTGGAATCCATTTGTAGGTGGAGTACAATTCTAGAGCTATTTAATGATAAGTATCAAATGTACTCCAGAGTGTGTAATCTGAGAAAGAAAATCCAAGGCTGGAAGCAAGGAAACCATAAATCCATGGATGCCACATGGGTAGATACTATTATCTCATACACTAATGCCCTAGCCATGGTTATTCTTAGCATAAACAACTTTTCCATATCATAGATTAACTTAGTTTGAAAACAAGAAGAACTCTTGGGATCTTTGCCAAATGGAGACTATAAAAACTTAAAGCCCATTAGATTCAAAGGCTAATTGTGTAGGTAGAAAAATAAGAAGGAGAGTTAAGAAAATGGAAAATTCTGAAGAATACAACTGGGATCCTTCCATCAAAAAGAGGGAGGTTTGATGTTGTGACAATGAGGAGGAGTCACCACTTGATGAGGTCGTGAACAGAAAGACCTTGCCAATTCAAAAATGTATGTTTACAATTTCAGCCAAAGTAGGTAAAATGTGGGATTCATTGGATGAAAAATTCTAAACTACTCTAAAAATTGCTAAAGAAGCAAGAGTGAAACACCACAAAAATTTGCATATTATAACCAACCTTCATCATGTAGCTTTCACCCTATGAAACCTGAGGCAAAAATTCATTGAAATGTGAAAACTATAACCCACAATGGGCAATTTCACATACTTTATACTTTTGGGTATAAAAAATGCCTCATAATTTATCAAAGCCTCATTCCCCAAGTGAAAAAAGTCACCTAGTGTCTATATTTAGGCTTGGGGAGTCAAAAATGCCTTTGGAATGGCCAAAAAGGTAGTTTGGTGGGTTTTATGGGGGGTATACATTTTTCTATGCTAGACACACATGCAAGGGGTAGATCTCACCTACCCCAATGTGGAAGGGAGGGGGTTTTGGAAACTTTCACTCCTTGAATGTGGAGACCACATGCATAGCTTGGAAACTTTCTCCCCTCAATGTGGAACTTCCCCTTCCCCCCAACCTAGAAACTCTCCTCCCCTCCAGCCTAAAAACGTTTTCTTAGCATGGAATTTTTCCCGTAGCATGGAGGCTTCATTCCTAGCATGAAAAATTTAATCCCCTAGCATGGAAGCCACAAAAGCAAAAAAATTCATTAATTCATGCACTTCAACATTGACCAGCCACTTCAACAAGCATGATGGAGAGCTTAGCATGGAAGATTCATTTCTAGTGTGGATGGTGTGCCCTAGTTACTATTTATAGTAAATGGAATGTCCATGTGGGGAAATACTTACTATGTATAGTAACCCCCCAAATCTGGGCATCCATCTCACCTAAATTTGCAGCAAATTTATAGCCATTTTTGCAGCCAAATCATAGCCAATTTGTAGCCCCATTGATGGCCCAAAGATCTTATAAAAGCTAGCCTCTAACACCTTTTATAGGTTTAGAGCAAATTTTTGACAAAGTTCAACTATTTTTAAGGACTATCAAGCAATTTTCATACACACAATTCCACACTTGAGGCATTTACAAGCACTCAAGAACTCTTGCAAGTTCCCATACTTGCATTCTCTTCAACCCTATCATGGAAGCATTGTGGCCTTAAGATTTGATGGATTTTTTGTGTTAAGCCTACATTTTTTGGATTTACAAATATTTATGTGGGGCAACTTGGTATCTAAAATTTCCACATTTCTCACCCCCTAGCAGAAAATCGACTTACATGTCCAAGGTTGCAACAGAGAAGGAAGGTTTAATAGCATCAAAAGTGGCTTAACACCTAGAATCCAACACTACCTTTACCCCACTATAGCAGAAACCTCAGTGTGGAAGTTGCAAGCATTTTGGATGCTAGAATTTCACAACATTTGCTATGAATTCCTATAGGAATGCTAACATGGAAGCCTTAATAACTAATTAATTTTTGTTGCTATATTCTTTGCCACTAAACTAACGTTGGTTTCCATAGCAACCAAGCCTACTTTTTCCTCCTTTTTGATAAAAGTTGGCAGCTTGCCAAACCTATCTTTGAAAACTACCAAGTTTCCATTTTGGTCTTCAAAATTTTTGCACTCTCTCCAACGTTGGAATGAGAAAGTGAGAGATTTTCATTATCTCACCCCCTTCTTTCCCCTCCCTAACATACTCAACATAGAGGTAGTTGGGAGGCCAACTTGGGTGAGATTTGAAGCCAACGTTTACAATATTTCATTTCTAGTAATGGGGTAAATGTCCATCACCCCCCACTTAATAATTATAGTAATTACATCATTTTTTCCATTTTTATTTCCTCTAAGAGTTTTTGAATTCAATTCATTCAAATTTACTCCTATTTTAACATTTATAGCCTATGTTTTAAGCAATTCTTAGCACTATAGCCATGCCTTTCTGAAAATTCATCGAATTGCCCTTCACCTTCATTGGAAAAGATCTTAACCAACAAGTCATTAGGGTGTGTGATCCCAAAGACCCTACTATCATTGAGTTTAGAAAATCTTTGAGAGTTAGAGGAGAAAGTCTTGATTTTGCAGCCATTAATGAAGATCGTTATAACTTCACTTGTGCCAAAATATAGGCAGGTATGCTAATTTCATGAATTGAAGTCAAGGTCAAAAGGGAGTTTGAGCTCATACACAAGGGTGAAAAAGAGTACATCCCTTTCCTATATAAAGAAATTTTTCTTAATGATGTTTATTCTAGCTTCCTAACCTAATTGATTGCTACAAAAGAGGAAGATGACAACCCTATCTTTAGGGAACAATAGGAAGAGGAGAATGAATTTAAGGTAAAATCTAAGCTTGAAAACATCCTTAGAGGACTGTTCTAACAAACATCACCCAATGTCACAAAAGCTTTTCCTAGTGCTTTTATTTTCTTCATGGGCATGGTGCCATCATCTTGTAGTCCTCCGTACACTACTATGGTAGATCCCACACTAGTTGTAGCCACACATCACACTCAGTCAATGTCACAAACAACAAACTATAACATAGGAATGCCATTTACAGCACAATCTTGATATATAAAACCATAAATGGTGGCTTTTACCACTAAAAATCTGTTAACTACTCACATCAGGTCCATCATGAGACCTGTAGCAACACAAGGGTCACACACTACATTTGTTTTGTTTGTGCCTCAAGTACCATCACAAACATCTTTTTCTCTATTTGGCCCACAAGCCACAACCATAGTGCAACCTTTTTCTTTTTTCATGAAACCCATAATGAGGCCACAAGCCTCACAATAGATGCTACAACCTTATGTACAAACCTCACAAATTATGGGGCCACTGCAAGGCTTGGATCAAGCCTTCCAAATGATCCAAGACCTAACATAGGAGATGAAAAGGCTTAAAGCCTCTACCACACAAACTGTCAAGATTATGAACTTTGACTAAGATAATTCCATAAGTCTTATAGTCCCATCCTTGACACTTTTAATGTCCCCATTCCCCAATTTAGCAAATATAATGAAGAAGGTGACCCTAATGCTCATCTTATTACCTTTTAATCTAAATGTTTGCTCTTATATCCATGACCTCATACCATCATGAGGATTTACCTTATGTCTTTGACTGGGAAAGCACTTGATTGGTATCTCACATTGCCTAGAGGATCTATATCCTCTCTGGAAGACTTAGTAGCCTAGTTTATCAACTACTTCAAGTATAACTTGAAGCTTGACACAATGCTTGACCAACTCATGAAGGTTAAGCAGGGATCCTTAGAACTTGTACAAAAATTTATTTAGCAGTGGAATGGGTTGCTAAATGAAATGCTAGAGACCATAGCCAAAGTCCACTTGTTAGCCATATTCAAGGGAGTAGTTAATAACTTCATCAAGTCCAAGCTCTACTACCTTGATCCATAGTCTCTTAGCCAAGCATTCTTGCAAACTAAAAATACAGAGGATGTCATAGAGGCTAGCCATGATCTAGCCTATATATCATATAAAACCCAACATGCTCGAAGAGACAAGAAAAAGAGTAAACAAAACAACACTACCATAGCAACTGTAACCAAGGAAAACAAGACCATGAACCAAGGGTCAAAGATCAACCTACCCAAGGCCCCCACCAATGACCATAATAACCAACCATCAACTTATAGGATCACTACATTGACAACTAATAGACCTAACTTTGAAAGGAAGGATAGGTCTAAATACACTAAATTGCCATTAAAATCATCCAAGTTGCTAGACTAACTATTCAGAAGTGAATGCATGCAAAACAAACAAATGACTAGAGCCACTCAAAAGAAACATGAGTGACTATGCAAAATAGCCAAAGATCCCACTTGGTCAATGAAGGATGATGCCTAGTTTCCTAAATACTTCAAGTTAGACCAATTCTACCATTATTATCAACTGCTTGGTCATGATATAGATTTCTACCTTGCGTTGAAGGATGACTTGCAAAGGATGATAGATAAGAGGGAAATTGGTCTTAGATGCTTCTAACCCAATTCATCCAAAAAACTAGTCAATGTAGGTATACAAATACCCATTGAATGCTAATGATAGCCCTTATGTTATTTCAACATTCAACATTGATGAAAATCAGAGACCTATAAGAGAATCATTCATGATTCAAGTACTCCTCTACAATGAAAGTCTTATTTAGCTTCCCATAGCTCAAGATCCCTCTTCATTGTAAGAGTACCATCATGAATTCCTCTAAGGGAACATTTTGTTATCAAGGTCTCCCAACCTGATATAACTCAAATAGCCATAGCCTGACCAAATACACAACAACCTCCTATGATGGCCAATGCTACTACCTCTTCCTTATAGCCAACAACTAAAAATCAAAAAACTACAACCAACCAAAGGAAGAAGCATAAGTAAAGGATTGACAACAAGGAAGATAAGTAGATAAAGGCACGAAAGAAAGTGGGCCTACCAAAGCCCACTCCTATTTCGACTATGCCTATGACCTCCTTTGCCCCACCTCCTTTAATCAACAAGCCATAGGAGTACACCAAAGCCCATGACCAAGACAACAAGGAAGAGCCACAATAGCCATAGCCTAAGTTGAAGTTTGCATTTTCGGATGCATGGAGGAAGTAAAGCATAACTAGGGTGATAAGCCCATGGCCAATGAAAAAAACTTCCTTAGTGCAATGGACCAAGTCAGGTAATTCCTCAAGTAGAAAAACATAACCCTAAGCTTGTATGACCTAATCATGACTTCTACCACACATCGTGAGATGCTAGTCAAATGTTGACCTCCATACTTATTAGGCAAAGTATTCCTACTAACGAGAAAGCCATCCATGTAGTGATGATTTCTCCTTCTCCAAGGGAGGAGAACTCAACACCCTTAATATTTTGCGATAGTGAAATTAAGGTTAATTCCCAAAATGGTGAGGTAATGACAACCCCTTTATTCATAACCATACACATAGGACAATTTAAAATACATCGAGTGAATTTTGATTATGGACCTACAACCAATGTCATCCCATGCACCATCATTGAACATTTGGGCTTAACTGAGCAAGTACAACCTACAACCATTGCAGCTCTTAAGACCTTTAATGGATCAAGAGTTATCGTCAAGGGGTCTATCTCCTTGGATTTTGTAGCTAGAGAATAATTCCCTACAAGTGTAAACTTCTTGGTGGTGGAAGAGACACCAAGATTCAACCTGATCTTGGGAAGACCTTGGTTGGCTCAATTACGAGTTGTGTCCTTTCCCATCCATTAAGAAATTTACCTTCCTTATGAAGGAGGATAAATCATCATACATGGTGACAATGTGGCTCCCATAGTTGTCAACAACATAGACATAGAATAGGGGTCTAAAGTAGAGCTTCAAGAAGAAGCTCCTAGCCATGAAGAGTAAAAACCCAAGATAACCAACAATGACAATGAAAGGCAATGGGATACATTATGGGATGAACTCCCTTTTACATCGTAAGAAAAAGGGATGGCAAGTACAAGCTTAAGTAGAGTAGGCCCTACTCCTTAATCTTGCTAAGATTAGGAAGAGTTTGCACAACTGAAGCTTACTTTAACCTTTGCATGCCTATATGACCAAGATGCAACGATAGGCAAATAGCCTTAGTTTTCTTCTATAATTTATTATATCTTTGTTATTTTATGCATGTAGCCTAAGTTTATTTGCATTGCTACCTATTTTCTATAACCTTTCTTTATTTTTACTTATGTTTTAAACATTAAAAAAGAATCTCTTTCAAACACTATTTGCTAAGACATTAAACTGGCACCATCATCCACTAAGACATTAAACTGGCCATGTGTTCGCTAAGACATTAAACTAGCATTATGATCTGATAAGACCTTGAACTAGCATTATAGCCCACCATGGCCTTAAATTGGCAAAACTATATAACTTGTGCCCATGATGGCCTAAAACTAGCAAAAATTCCTTTTATTATTATATTTCATTTTTTAGGCTATTATTACATCGATTTAATGTTACAACCAAAATGTCAATATAGTCATGTTTACAACATTTACTACTATAGATGCATATAGCCAAAAATAAAGCCAATAATTTAAATTTTAAATTAAAATGTCTATAACATACATAGCCACACTATGTGGCAAAAATATCAAAGAATAACAACCATACATAACATAGTCTTAGCTAATCATAGCCATCAACATAAAAACAAATATCCAACAAGCTAAACTAAAGGAAGCTACTAAGTGGCATTTAGAGGAGGAAGTAGTGGGTCATTTCCACCCTCACCACTAGGGCTACCAATGTCTCCTAAGGCTTGAAATGTAACAACATATAGCTAGTTAGTAACCCATAGCCAAAATCATGATTTAAAATAAAGACTAAAACATAAAATATATCAAACCTGTGAAGATTTTGGCTCCATTACTTCCATGGATAAATGGGCAAGGCCTTCCTCCAAATGATGGAGGATTTTGTCCTCTATCATGTCGACCCACTCAACATCCCAAAGATCAACACTAGAAAGAATGTTGGACCTATCTATAGGAGTCCAAGTAGGAGGCTCATGAGTAGCAATAACTGTAGAGGTCTCACCTGTAACCATGGTGATTTGAAGAGTAGGGGATTGCTCCACCTTGAGGGTACTTTCAAAGAGTTGATAAGCACTCTCTAGCTTGATTCCTTGAATGAACAACTCTTTCTTGTGTCATTCAACCAATTTCTCCTTAAACCCCTTTAAGTAGGCTCCACTATCAACCTTATACTAATCCTTGTGGGACTTTTGCATCTTGCTCCACTCCAAGACCCACACATAGTGATCCTTCCAGTCCTCAACCTTTTGGGAGATGAGGTCCATCTACATATGTTATTTTGCCATCTCCCATTGGACTGCTACTTTTTCCTAAACAACATGCTAATAATGGGCCCATGTCATCTTCTTAGTCTATAACTTCCCGGAGTTAGCCAATTGGGCTTCTGCAAAGTCTTTACAGTCTCGAAGACCTCTAATTGTATCCTCCTACCTTTGAGTCTTTTCCCTCAAGGCCACAACTTCCTCCCATAGGGGTTCGTTGGACCTCTTAAGCTCTCATGAAGCTTTTGCGCATGACATTGCTAAATTAGTGGTAGTCTCATACAACTTCATGGATATAATAGACACATTAGAGGAACACTTAGGTAAAGAGTCTACCTCCATGTCTCTATTGGGGTTACACTCCATGGATAATACTACAGAAAGCATAAAATACAAGCATAATACAAAACCTAAGATAGCCATAATGCAAGCAAAGACCATAACTGAGATACATAAAAAAACCCTTACCTATCTCAAGTGTAACCTGATGCAATTGATTGATGATGTCCTTAGCCATTCCACATAGGAACTCCACTTTATTTGGAGTATCTACCCATGGTTTCACATGAAACTTAGGGGTGGGAGCTTGCATTGGTGGCTCAAGAACTACAGTAAGCATAAAAATCATCGAAAGGTTAAGATGACAACCAAAGATAAATAATGAGATATAACAAAAATATTAAGGCATAGGCATACCTGGCTCCTCCTCCTCTTCCTCCTTTGGGATTATGATGGGAGAGGTATTTGGTATTGCCTCACCAAACAAGGCATCTAGATCATCTATACTTGCATCGACAAGTCATGTGATGGATTGCAATTTTAAATAAAGCATACTTGCAATAGTGTGTTGTGATGGCTTAAGCTTAAACTTAAGCTTCTTTGGGGAAGGTTAATTTGATTCTGGGGGTGCCTCCTTCATAGGCCTCTTGAGTTTCTCTCTAGCTACCCCTTCAGCCTCCATGCAACATTATCTAGTATCCTGGACACTAACGGGAAATGAGAGGGGCTCATCATCATCAGTCTTGTCAAGAGACTCATGGTGCCTAACATCAAGATTCTTAGTGGTGATAGATAATGTTTTATCCATCCCCTCTAGTGGGTTTCAGACTTACACTATTGAATAAATGTGCTTTATCTAAGGCCTATAAAGTTGGCTTAGGTCTTGGGAAACCCATCGTCCATTCCTATACACCATTAGAAACTCCACAAACCTCTTTAGATAATATATAAAAATGAAAAATGGATTATTGTAGAGGTGTTAGCATGGAGTCCAAGAATATCCTCTTGAAGCCTAGTAGCCAAAGAAATAGCCCAATCAAATTTGATGCCCTCCATTAAGAACTTCTTAAAGGTCCACCCCTATGCTAGTCCAATTACCTTCTTTTATGATAGTAATTTGGGAAACGCATGAGACCTAAACAAAGGATATGATTTCTTTGCATTAGGATCCATGAAGCTATCCATCAAAACTCTAGAGTGGCCCATGCTGCCACCAAGCCACTTTAGAACTTCCTCATGATGCCCTGATTTCCACACTATCCTAGTGGAAATGTTTGCCCCATTATTAGGAATACCAAAAAAGTCACGAAAAAGGCCAACATGTATGTCCTATGTCCATCCTTTGACATGAACATGAAAGTGGTATAGTAATATTAGCTGAGGTGGAAGGTCCTAAGAAGCAATAACCAAAAGTTAGCATCCATATGAGCAATTTCAACATCCAAGAAAATTAATAAAATACTTAAATCCATAAAAGACTAGAAGATAGATGTTCACCTTTACTTTTTTTTGTGGTGTGGACGTTCCAACTACTAAGGTCTAATCCATGCTATCAGCATCTACCCATCAACTGTGCATCATTCCATCATCCTTACAGTTCTTGTATACAAAGTTAAACCTGGTGGCGTATTCATTAAGGTCCCTTCTTAACTATTGATACACAATAACTCTAATTTTAGGGCTCTTAGTGAATTTTTCCAAAGTAGTTTGAGCCATCGCTAGGATTTAATCATTGACAATCAAGCCCTAATCATTGACCTTGTACTTGTAAGAAGTTAAATTAATGAAGTTAGGTAGGTAATCAAACCAAAAGCATAAAAGAATTACAATAACCATGTTTATCCCTATAGATAGTACATAGTGTTAAGTGGGTTTTGGAACAATGTATGGGATCTATGCACCACCTTTAGAGTATTGTTGGTATTATACTGACTATACTCTGGCATCATCTAGATCTTTGAAAGGTAATGTAAGCTTATGACATTTGTTGGTCTCCTTGTAGTCTTAGGAAGTAGCTTGTCAACAATATACCTAGTAATCAAGCCAGATGCCCAAGGCAATAGGGTCTCCTCAATGATCCCAACTACATTTGTGGACGCGTGTGACCACAACATCACACTAAAGTTCCTAAGGAGGTAGGTAAGGAAGTCCCTTGCCCCAAGCTAGAACCACAATGAAAGCTTTCCAAGAGGCATGTCAAGTGGTGGAGTATTGATCTTGGGATGACCAATGTAGCACAAAATACCAACCAACTTCATTATGATGAAGATAGGCCTCAAGAAGACCCTACATGAAATAAAACAAAATAATTGCAACCAATTAGTATTTCTTAATAGGTTAGGAAAACATCCTAGTCAGAGGTGAAATCAACCTTTGTAAAAAGATCTAAGGTGTTTATCTAAATTGGCATAAGGAATTCCACAAAAAGGCACTACCACAACCTTTATTATGACCTATTAGATTTACTTAGCAAATTTAGACAAAACATCTAGTTGGAGGTGAAATTAGCCTTTGTAAAAAGCTCTAAGGTATTTATCTAAATTAGCCTAAGTAATTTCATAAGAAAACATTATTAAAACCTTGCATAACCTTATATCATGACCAATTGAAATTTCTTAACAAATTAGAAAAACTTTCCAAGTTAGAGGTGAAATTAGCCTTTGTAAAAATCTCTTAGATGTTTATCTAAATTAGCTTGAGAAATTCCATAAAAGCATTATTACCATATTTTATAGCCTTAGCCAAAATTTCATAGCCCAAAACTATGTCTTAGTATAAATTATGCATAAATTTGGAAAAAAGAATGCATAAGTTTAGGAAAAAAACATCTAAATTATGCAAAACATGCATAAATTTGAAAAAAACATCTAAACTATGCACAAATCTAGAAAAAGAACGATAAACTTAGAAACAAGTCATGTAGCCATAATAAAAGCTTATTTGAAATAGAAAAAGCTTTTACTCTTCTAGAAAAAATAAAAATTAAGCATTGATTTTACATGTTCGCAAAAGAAAAACATAAGTTATACATACCAACCACTTATATTTTGGGTAATGTATTGCAACTGTGAGTTTTGCCTTAATCCACATAGCCATAGCAAAAAAAATCATAAAAACCTCATTTGAGCTTCAAACAGAGTGATTCCACCACCATTTGAAAACCTAAGTCAAGTCCTATGCAACCATGCTTAGAAAAACTTCAAAACCTTTGTCATTTATGCAGAAAAAATTCATCAATTTGGACTCTAAAAATGGCACAAATGTCCTTATTACACATGCCTAATAAAAAATTCATTTTAAGTTCAATATGAGTGATTCCATCTCCAGTGGAAAGCTGAAGGGAAAGCCTATGTATCCATGACTAGAAAATAGCAAAAAAATTTGTCATTTTATTAAAAAAAAATTCACAAATCTACATGAAATTACAAAAGTGGCACAAATAACCTAACTACATAATGTTAGGAAAATAGCCATAACTTCCACATTTCAAAGTTAAATTAAACGAGAAAAAAACCATTAGAAAGCTTAAACATAGGGCTACAAACCAAGAGCCTTTAATTTTGCAAGTATGCTGCTATTTTACCAAGAAAAAAATATACAATGTCTTTTACTTTTTTATATTAAAACCTCAAAAATCTCAAGGCCTAAATTTCATATAGCCATAAAAATAGTTGAAATAGCCAAAACCATTGTAATCCATTTAAATTCACATCAAAATGATGGGTATGATTTTGTTAAAATTTCATTTTAACAAATCCTAAGGCCTAGATCTAAAAAAATGGCCACACTCAAAAATTTTGGAAAAAAAAAGCATGAAACAACAAGCCCTATTTTCAAAATCAAATCTACAAAAGCTAAAGCGATGAAAAAACTATAGATTTACATGGGAGAAACCATAATGGGAGATGGTGTTTTGTCAAAATCCCATTTTAATCCCTCTACTAAAGTAGATATGAAAAAATGACCTCCACATCTAGAAAGTAAAAAAATAGAAAAATAGGTAGAATTACCTACCTAGGAGCAATGATAGATTGGGCCTAGATAGAGATAGGCCTGGGAACCTATGGAAAATCCCTGAAATGCTTATCCATCCTCTGGATCTTAGGATTCTTGCTTTTTCCCCCTCACTACTTAGGTGCCATGGTAGGCTCAACGTTGAGGATGATGAAAATTATGAGAAAGAAGTTCTAGGCTGGCTGTAGGGGGGATGGGAGGCTTCGACACTAAAGATTGGTTGTAGTTGCCATAAGAATCTTTTCCAAAGCTCTCTTCCAATGTTCTATTTCTATAGAATGATAGTTATGATCAAAAATTTCAAATTTTGACATATAAACCCCATTTAAAACCTAAACAAAATCCCAGCTACTAATTTGGTGCACCATAACTACAAGTGCACTGAAGTAAAAGGGGGGAAAGTATAGTTTACGTAGGGTTTGGGTGGGAAACAACTTCACTTTTCAAAATTTTAAATTTTTGGTTTGTGGGGCCCACCTTGTGCCTTCACTTTTGACCAAAACTTGCATCAATGCTTAGAATTTTGGCAATTTTGACTCTTAAAATATTATGGCAACCTTAACCCCATGCATCCATGCTGGGAATACCATGCCTAGCATGGAAGCATGCCTATTATTTATAAATTCATTAAAATTACCAATATTTTGCTATTTTTGGCAACTTGAACCTACCTTTTTTAACCTTGGGTTTTCTAAAGTGGGCAAAACATGGGCAAGGATAAAGAACATGGATTTCCACACTAAAATAGTAGTTCCTAGCATTGAAGAAGGGGGGTAACACTTGCTCGTACCTCCCAACACTCATCTAGCACAAGTTTGATCCCAACGTGGATCCCACATGACTTAGAACCCCTCCAAGCATCTTGATAGCCTCGAAACCTCACCAAACCTAGTCAAAACTAATCAAAATTAGTCAAAATATAGGATTTTATGTGTTCCATGTTAGGGGAGGCTTCTTCCATGTTGATCCTTTCACCCTTAGTGTGGATGGAGGGATGCCAAAAATAACCTAAATTAATGCTCTAATGACCATTTCTTGATGCTCGGTGACACCTAGACCTTGCTGGAACCCTCAGGAGGTTCCAAAAGCCCTAAAAGTGGTCAAAATGGCATAATCTTGTCATTCCATTATTCTCCATGCTAGGGCCACCATGCCCAACATGGATGAAAGGGGGAAGATTACATGATGCTCTTAGAAACCTCTAAACTATCAAATCTTAACACCCAACATTAACCATCAATACCGACAACCCCAAAGGTTAACATGCATGGTCAATCAATTGTCGATCTGGCCTAGATCTAACTTTCTTGATTGGGGGAGAACTATTCCACATAACCCTTCCATCCTTAGCATGGAAAAAAGAGGGGAAGCCTAAAAACCCCCTCACAGCCTCCAAAAATGGCAAGATCTTAACCTTAGACACTAATGGCCAATGTCAGCAACCCTGTTAGCACTTATGCATAGCCAGATCGATCAAAAAAAGATTTGTCCCAAATTTTCCATAATAACCATGGAACCTCTAGCATGGAAAAAGGGGAAAAAGCAAAAAAAATGCATCATGACCCCTAAAATAGTCAAATTTCAATGTCAGATGACAATAGTCAATATTGACAACCTTGGAAGATTGCATGCATAATTGAAAGAAACCAAAAATGATCAAAAATATTTTCCCCTAATTTTCTACACTGAGTATGGAAGCCCTGGAAGGGAAAAAGGGGGGAAGTTCAAAAATTACCTAACAATCCTTGAAACAACCAGATTTTGACATCAAGTGGTAACAGTTAACACCAGTAACCTTGTGAATGTGCATGCATAACCAAGAGTGATCATAAAGCACTAAAAAGCTTTCCCCCTAATTTTCCATGCTAATCATGGTAGCCCTAGTGTGAGAAAATGGGGGAGGAAGTGTAAAAATAATTCATCAACCCTTTAGAGAGGAAAATTTTAACACCAGGCATTGACCATCGTCACCAGCAACCTTAGAAGATTGCATGCATGGCCAAAAGTGAACAAGAGTGATCAAAACAATTTTTCCCCAATTTTCCACACTGAGCATGGAAGCCCCAATGTGGAAAAATGGGGAGAAGCCAAAATACCACTTATCAACCTTCAAAATAAAAAATTTTTAACACCAAGCATTGACCATCATCACTAGCAACCTAGTCAATGTCAAACCCTAGTCCTGAACCCCAATAGTCCTAGAGGCTAACATGCATGGTTAATCAAAGTTAAATATGGGCTAGATTTGAGTTTTATTGTGTCTCCACATTGGAATTCCCCTACTCCATACTACTCAACATGGTAATGAAGGGGAATACTCATTTGGAGTTCATAACTACCTCAAAATAACATTAATTAGGCTTGCATGTGCTCTAAGACCCTGCGAGCATCATTTGGAGCTTTCAAACTTCAAGAAACTAATGTCAGAAGGTCAAAAATTAATTTCCCATTGTTTTCCATGCTAAACTCTCCATCCTTAGCATGGAAAAAAGTGGGAAAGCTCAAAAAACATTTAGAAATACTCAAAATGGACAAAATGTGACAAGAATCTCTAGTCCTTGACTCTGGTAGCCTCAAAGAGTAACATGCATAGTCGATTAAGGTCAAAATTGACCTAGATTTAAGTTGCATGATTCTTCCATGTTGGGGATCCCTTTTTACACATTGAGGATAGTATCCCCAACGTGGAGACTCAAGGGGAAAATTTTTTGGGACTCCTAAACACCTTAAAATGACACCAAACTACCTTTCATGCACTCTAGAACCCTAGCAATAGCCATCAAAGTCCTTAAACTTTACAAAACTAATCTGAGATCACCAAAAACCCATTCCCCCCTATTTTTCATGGTAAGATTTTCATCGCCAACATGGAAAAAGTGGGGAAAGCTAAAAAATAACTTAGGGATGCTCAAAACTACTAAATTTTGACATGGATCCATATGCCTTGACCTTGGCTTCTTCCATGTTGGAGTAACTTTCTTTGTGTGGAAGCAATGGGGGGAGCTACTTTTCCACTTTTGGAGGCAAGATGCCACTCCCAAAAGCCAAAGATCTACATCAAAAAGCCCAGGACCTCACAGCCTCATGATTTTTCTTATCTAACCTCATTTCAACATCTAAAACCCATTCCCTCCATTCTTCCACGTTGGAGAAACTCCCCTAGCATGGAAATAGTGGGGGAAGATCTTAAGTGCCCTTAAATAGCCTTCAAACATGTCCAAAATTAGCTAAAAACTTGCAAAATCAAAGTCTATAGCCCTAGACTTTAAGAAACTTGGTCAAAGTGCCCCTAAATCACTCTAAATTTATAAAATAAGTATCCCCCTATTTTTTCACATTGAGAATACTATGCCTAGCATGGAAAAAAGGGGGGAAGCCATTTCAACACCTATTGACACTCAAAATGGCCTCAAATTACCTTTGAACGAAGCCAAGAGATGCACAAGTTCTAGATCTTGACTCCAATCACCTATTTGAACGTATTTGATCTTATTTTTTCTTTGATTTTGGTTCTTCATGCTAAAACCCCTCTTTTCCATGCTGGTCAACATGGAAACAAGAGGGAAAGGCTTTAGAACCTACCTTTTGGCCTTTATAGACCTCTAAAGTGTTCAATTTTGAGGGATATGACCTTGTGCTACCTTGGGAAGTTCTTGGAACCTCACTTTTGAACCTCTGAGCTATCCCAAACCTATTTTCCTTAGTTTTTCACACTAAGGGTCCCTATTTCCATGCTGAGCCTAACATAGAAGCCTCAAAACACTTGATTTTTGAGCCTAATAGCCTTGTAGCCTTAAAACATGGCCCACTAAGGCCTAAAACTAGTAAAAATCTAATCATTTTTACCTATATTAACCAAAGTTTATTATATATAACCTATTTTGCTTGATTTTTTCCTTATTACATAATGTTTTGGCCTGATTTTGGACTTATGTTACCTTGATGACATGGTTGACCTTCTATAACCTTTATACAACCTTATATGTTCATTGTTTGTCTTATTACAACTCTATTTTCCTTTTTTTGGCCTTTAAATGATATCAAATAGTAGGGTTTCACCTTTTGTGAACATCATTTAACACCATATGACTATGGCTCGCTAAGGCCTTAAACTAGCATCATGGCTCACTATGGCCTAAAATTGGCATCATGGCCTACTAAGGCCTTAAACTAGAAAAATTGTAATCTTTATTGATCATTTGTAGCCTTACTCCTTATACTTCCCCTTGTTTGACCTTTATGTGATCTTTATTTGCCTCTATTGCACTTTTTTGAATTGACCTTATCTCATTGATGACCTTGGATGGCCTTGATTGCATTAGATTTGCATATGTTTTATGGCATTTTAACATTATTTATCACTTTTACCCAAGTTCCACTTAATATGCTTTTGGTTGATATGTAGGATCAAATTATGAGTACCTAGGAGCAAATCAACTTGCCTTTGTGCCCACATGGAACTCACGGTGATATTAAATAATGTATTGACCTTGATTGCCTAGATCTTAAGCCTGAGAGTCTTGCATACCACATAGTATCAATAGAGAAACCTTTAGAATGGCCTGAAAACTTAGTTAAAACCATTAACATAGAAGTAGGGGACATAATTAAAGACTCTCTAGTTGAGGTTCCTATCACAACACATAGTGGTAAGGAGAAAACCATTAAACTAAGTTCCTTACTAGAGCCTCAATGTGTCCAAGACATCACCAAAATCTTAAGGCATTTTCCTAGTCATGTGAAGATATGGTAGGCCTAAACCCATGTCTAGTCAAGCACAACATCATACTAGATCCTAGCATTAGACCAGTTAAGCAAAAAGTGCATAAGATTAGACCCAATTTGGCCTTGGCAATTCACAATGAAATCTCAAAGCTCTACCAAACATGTTTCATGAGGGCTATTGATTATGAAAAATGGGTATCCAACATAGTGATGGTCCCTAAGAAAAATGGAAGTATCCATATTTACATTGATTTTCAAGACCTAAATAAAGCAACCATCAAGGATGACTTCCCTTTGCCTAGTATTAATCAACTTATCGATACTACAACCGAACATGCCTTGTTGTCCTTTATGGATGGATTCTTAGGATATAACCAAATTAGGATCAACCTAGAGCACCAACTTAGCATGACCTTTATGACACCATGGGATGCTTTTTTATATACCATGATGCTCTTTGGCCTTAAGAACACCAAAGCAACATACTAGAGAGTCATGACCTATATCTTTAATGATTACATACTAGGTTTGCTTAATGATTATGTAGATGACATAGCTGTGAATTCTTGTGCTTAATGACCATGTTAATGACCTAGATCTTGTGCTTAAATGATGCCTCAAATACAAGCTTAGGCTAAATCCTAAGAAGTGTATCTTTGGTGTCAAGATTGGTAGGATTCTTGGCTTTATAGTCTCTAAAGCATAGATACGCGTAGATCCTGATAAGGTTAAGGCTATATCTAAATTAGCAGCACCTACCAACCTTAAAGAGCTTCAAGGATTACAAAGTAGATTATAGTTTATTTGTAGGTTTATCACTAGGCTTACAAATAAGTTACAATCCATGCAACATTTTCTTAAGAAAGGAGCTCACTATGAGTGGATGGCTCAATGCTAAGAGGCCTTTGAAAACCTTAAGCAAGAGTTCACACAACTATCGATAGTCTATCCTCTACAAGAGGGTAAACTATTTTACATTTATCTCATCATCTCTAATACATCCATTTCTTCTCTACTCTATCAAAAATGTGATGATGGAATAGAAATGCCTATATATTACCTTAGCCATGCTTTAGTTGTCCATGAGATATGATACATTGAAGTGGAGAAGTATTGTCTAGCACTAGTCTTCTCTTTAAAGAAATGGAAACACTACCTCTTCAAAATCCAAGTCAATATAATTTGCAAAGATAACATACTTAGATACATAACAATCAACATCCACGAAAGTAGCATATAGCTCAATGGAAAGCCATAACCATAGAGTTTGACCTTCATTACGTCTCTCAATCCTCAACAAAAGGTCAAGCTATAGTCGTACGAATCACAATTTTACCTATTGATGACCAAGCAACCATAGATCCTAAGTTCCCTTATGAACACATTAACACAATTAGCCAAGTGCCCAAGGGTTATGAGGTAGTCATGAACTTTGATAGAGCTTTAATTGCTCATGAGGCTAGTGTTCCTTTCATCATAACATTCCCATTTGGTAAGATCTAATCCTTTGCCTATCATTTTGGATTTCCACGTGACAACAACATAGCAGAATATGAGGGTTTGATCAAAGCAATAATGGTAGCTTGTAACTTAGGAATTAGATGCCTAGCCATCAAAGGTAATTCACAACCTTTGGTTAACTAAGTAACCGAAGTCTATGCATGCAAGGCTAAGCACTTACAACCTTACTATGATGTAGGAAAGTAGTTATTACAATAATTCATAGATGTTGACATCCAACACATACCCAGAAATGAAAATTTCATAGCTGATGTAATTGCAATATTAGCCCTTAGTGTGACACCAGATGTGTTTAGCAAGTTTTCCACCTTAACTGTGGACTGTGCTACTTCCATCATACAAAACACTAAGGATACCTTTGTGGCTGTCCTTCATACTACTCCTTCCAAGGAGTGGTATGATGACGTCAAATTTTACCTTATGCATGGTGAATTCTCATAAGGCCTAACTACTTCTTAGAAGGATGCCATACAAAAGTGATTGAAGTAGTATGTCATCATAGGTGATAACACATTATGTTGATGATTCAATGATGGCACACTCCTAAAGTGCTTAGGTAAAACTAAAGCTAAAAAAATCCTAGAGGAGGTTCATAAGGATGTTTATTGAGGACATATAGGACCTAGAGCCATGGCCACTAATTTTAGAAAGTTAGGCTACTATTGGCCCCATATGAAAAATGATTGTCTACAAAAGGTTAAGTGATGTGACACATGCCAATGATATAGCAACCTAATACATGTATCACCAGCTGAGTTACATATAACCCAAATAACATGGTTGTTTCAACAATGGGGGTTGCATATCATTGGTCCTATAACATCTAATTCTACTACATGGCATAGCTTCATCATCACCAAAACCAAATACTTTACCAAGTGGGTTGAAGCTATTCCCCTAAGGATGATTACATCCAAACAAGTTTGCAAATTTATTCTAGATAACATTGTAGCTTAGTTTGGCATACCCATGACCATAGTTACAGACAATGGACCTCAATTTAGTAGAAAAGAAACAAATGATTTTTGTTACAACCTAGGCATTAAGAATTCTTTCACGTCACCTTACTACCCTCATGGTAATGGACAAGCAAAAGAAAGCAACAAGGTCATCATCAACTTGTTCAAGAAGATGCTCAACAATAACAAGTATAAGTGGCATGAGTGACTTGTCCATGCACTATGGGCATATAGAACAACCTATCACATGGTGATTGGCATGACACCTTATAGAATTTTTTATGATTTTGAAGCTATTTTACTTATTGAATTGTAGGTGCCATCGCTCTGAGTATCCTTGAAAGACTTCATCAATGATGAGTAGAGCAAGGAATTAGGGATTACATCCCTAGATTTGGTGGGGTGGCATATGCAAATGCTCACTCACATTGAGAATTTTTAAAAGAGGTAGAAGTGATAACATCACCATAACTTGATCATGCACAAGATCAAGGAACCAAAGCCTATAGGAATGAAGCATTTATAATAGCCTACATGGATGGGAATGAACTGGACAATCTAGTCAAGCATTCCTATCTAAAGTCATACTACATGTAGCTGATGATCATCAACAAGCAAGTCTATTTTTAAATGGCCTGCTACAACCTTAAACTGGCCCACCATGGCCTTCAACTAGTGACCTTGATGACCTAGATAACATGATTCTCATCTAACCTCTATGCATTGTTGTGTTATAATATGCAGTTATGTTTTGTATTCTTTGTCGGTGCTTCTCAAGTCAATCCTTTAGACACCAACAAAGAGGGGCCATTGAAACACCACAAAAATTTTCATATTATAACCAATCTTCATCATGTAGCTTTTATCCCATAAAACTTGAGGTAAAACTTCATTGTAAATGTAAAAATTGTAACCCACAATGGGAAATTTCATATACTTTATACTTTTGAAGCTAAAAATGCCTCATAAGTGGTCAAAGCCTCATTTCCCAGGTGAAAAAAGTCATCTAGTATCTATATTTGGGCTTGGGGGAGTCAAAATGCCTTTTGGAATGCCAAAAAAGGAAATTTGTTGGGTTTTATGGGGGGTATACATTTTTCTATGCTAAAAACACATGCAAGGGGGTAGATCTCACCTACCCCTAGTGTGGAAGGGACAAGGGTTTTGGAAACTTTCCCTCCTTCAACATGGAAACCACATGCACAACTTGAAAAATTTCCCTCATCAATGTGGAAGTTTTCCCCTAGCTTGGAAACTTTCCTTCCAGCCTAAAAAATTTGCCCCCTTAGCATGGAAGTTTCCCCTAGCATGGAGGCTTAACGTGGAAGATTAATCTCCATGGTGGAAGGTATGCCTTGGTTACTATTTATAGTAAAAAAAATGGACATGGGGGAAGCACTTACTATGTATAGTTACCCCTCAAATTTGGACATCCATCTCACCTAAATTTGCAACAAATTTGTAGCCCCATTCATGGCCCAGAAATTCTATAAAAGCCAACCTCCAATACCATTTATAAGTTCAACAAATTTTTGACAAATTTTAGTAATTTTGAGCATTATCAAGCAATTTACATATGTACAATTCCACACTTGGGAAATTTTTAAGCACTGAAGAGCTCTTGCAAGTTCCCATACTTATAGTCTCTTAAACCCCAATGTTGAGCATTGTGGCCTTGAGATTTAGTGCATTTTTGGTGTCAACACTACATTTTTGGGATTCCCAAACCTTAGTGTGGAGTAAATTGGCATCCAAATTTTCCAACTTTCTCAATCCCTAGTAGCAACCCAACTTATAGATCTAAGGTTGCAATAGAGAAGGAAGGTTCAATAGTATCAGGAGTGGCTTAGGACCCAAATCATGGAGTAGATCACATCGACTTCAATGAGCTTTGAACTCCTACACAAGTGAATCCCCTTTTTTATTCATCTAGGTACCATTTATACACATTTCCCTAACTTATTCTTTATTCTTTCTCAATAAAGTTTTAAGTTTTAAGTTTTGTGTTTAAAAATAAATTTATTTTCTATGCATTATTTTGGATCTATTTGTATTCCCATGTTTTGTATTCTCATAAGTCCCTAGTTGATTTACCAGACTAGTCAAGGAACCTTAAATTCCATTTTTATCATGGAGGCCCTAGGGATTTGAGGTTGGGGAACTACTTACATCAAGGATCCTTGGTTTTCATTCTAGCAATCGAGGTTTTCAGTCGTAGCAAAGAGAGTAGAGTAGTGATTGTGACCATAGGAGGCAGAAAGAAGCTTAACATAAATATCTAAGGGGTAACGGCAAGATAGATGTAGTAGAGGGCATTACAAAAACTAAATCAAATGATGATGGTGGTTGTGACATCTACCAATATGAACATCTTAAGGGATGTTGCTCCATAGTGTCACACTTACAAGAGTTTGGGATGTATGCTCTAAATCCACAAGTAGAAAAAAGATAAACGCCCATAAGATTGTCTTATCCTAAAGGTAATCCAAAACAATTCCATCAACAATAATAATATTATCCAAGTGGAACTCCACCATAACCGTATGAGCAATATCAATAGTGGCACCAACCACAATCATGGGGGATGCCACCACAAAGGTAGAAACACCCTTACAAGCAACTAGATCCATATGGACATTACATTTAGCAATCCCTATCTCCACGTGACTCTTCCAGTCATGTTTTTCATTTTTAACATCACTACTAGCCTCTTGAATACTATAGAGCTCATTCTCCACATTCAAGGAGGGATATGACATTTCATCCTTATCCTCCTCATGCACTTGTACCTATTCCTCCACTATCAACATAGCTACTTCTTGCTCCATCCATGCAGGATAAACTTCTAGCCCAGCCCTAGCAATGTAATGCTACCAAGGCCATCAATCTATAACTAGTCCATCAATTAAGGGGTTTGGAACCTCATGATTATAAAAGACCATTCTTTTGAACCAATAGCCCTACTAAGCTCTCACAAACTTAAGCAGTTAGTCATCCTACTTCTACCTCATCCTTTGCAAACCATTCCATCAGGTCCCCTTCAAATCAAATGCTGCCTAAAATTCATATTGTTATGTTGACTCATGTTGTATTTGATTAGATTTAGGCTAGCAACCTTTTTATGAAATTAGTTGATCCTGGGAGTCCTCTTATCTATTTACAAATTACTAAGAATGAACCATGTAAAGTTCTTCTTGATTCAGGTTCTGGTGTGAACTTGATTTCTTATGAGATGTATACTACTTAGAACCTGCGACCTCTTAAGAAGAGCAATATCATATTGGAATTAGCAAACTATTCTATTACTATTTCATTGGGATTGGTCAAAGACATTGTGATCACTTTCTATGGGTGATCTTATCCTATCGATTTCCTAGTAATTAAGGTCGAGAACTATAAGAGGAACTTCCCAATCATTATGGGAAGGGCATGGCTAAGCATTATTGATGCAAGAATGGGCACCAAAGATATTTCCCTGGAGATATCTAAAGAAAATGCATTTGGAAAGATCAAGAAAAGACAAGTTCCATGCATTGCATACAATAATACATGATGCAATTCCGTGCAAAAGCTCTAGTCCATGAAACAAGCATCTATTTCCACATGGTAGGAAATGTGCACGTAAAGTAGATATTCAAATGTGTCTATACATAGAAACCACAAAATAAGAGGGCACCTAGTGGCTAATCGCTAATTCTAACAGTAGCACAATGTGCATGGAACCTACTAGAAGCCTGACATGCACTTATGTCATAGGCATGGATGAACTAGAGCAAGTTCATTACCAACTCTTTGATAATGAAAATGATGATGCTAATTGGAGAGAGTTGGAGATCTCTAAGAATTTCAAATAAGAGTCCCTAGAGTTGAAAACTCTACCTGCTAGCCTAGAATATGCATTCTTAAAAAATGGAAAGTTGGTTATACTTAATGACAAACTTGTTGCCAAAAAGAAAGAAAAACTATTGAAAGTGGTCCATAGATGGCCAATAGCCTTGTTTTGGTCATATCGTGAACTCACTGGACTTGATCCATGGATATGCCAACACTACATTTATACTAACCTATCCATGAAGCTAAGGAGATAACCACAATGGTGGTTGAATTCAAAATTGAAGTAAATCATCAAAGAAGAGATTGAGAAAATCCTTAAGGTAGGGTTCATTTTCCTCATTGTGGATAGAGAGTGGGTCAGCCCACTCATGCTAGTGCTAAAGAGAGGTGGAAAATGGTGGGTTTGCATCAACTTCAAGCTATTAAACATGGCAACATTCAAAGATCATTTTCCATTTTCATTTGTTGATCAGGTGTTGGACACCATATTTGGGCATTACTATTATAGTTTTTTGAATGATTATAGTGGTTATAACCAAATCCAGATTGCACCGGAAGATAAGGCCAAAGCAACATTCATGAGTCCCTAGAAAACCTTTGCATATCGCAAGATGCCTTTTTGGTTTGTGCAATGCTCCTGCCACTTTGTAACATCTAGTCTTAAGCATATTTTAGCTACAAATAGGTAGTAGAGTGGAATTCTTTATGGATAACTTCCCCACTTATGGTGCTACATTTGAGCAAGCCTTAGATCGCCTTAAGAAAGTACTTAAAAGATGTGTGGAAACAAACTTGTGGCTCAATTGAAAAAAGATCCATCTCATGGTCTAGGAAGGCATTGTATTGGGGCATAGAATTTCATAGGAAGGGATTGAGATAGACCATGAAAAGATAAGGATCATCCAAGGAATCACCCATCATCTAGAAACTATCAAAGATGTTCGATCATTCATTGGACACAATGGCTACTACTAACAATTTATAGAGAATTTCTATAGAATGAAAAAGCATTAGTCGAGCCAACAAAGAAAGATGTTCCCTTCATCTAGACCAAGGAATGCAAAAATGCATTCCAAAGCCTTAAGAAGAAGCTCATAGAGACTCTAATTCTATGAGCACCTAACTGGTCTAGACCATTCCATATCATGAAGAATGCATCTAACTATGTCTTAGTAGCCATGCTTATGCAGTTGGACAATAAAAAATTTTCATATTACATCCATTGCATAAGTTAAAGCATTGTGGGTACACATTTGAATTACACCACCACAAAGAAAGAACTGATGGCAGTGGTGTATGATCTAGAAAAGTTTAGATACTATGTAATTGGGTATAAAGTATTTGTGCACACTAATTCACAATGTCATCCACTTCTTTATGAACAAGCCAACAGTAAGCCCCCATCTCATATGATGGCTAGTGATCTTGTAGGAATTTGATCTTACAATGGTAAATCAAAAAGGGACTAAGGATGTGGTTGCTAATTACTTGTCTCAATTATGATGGGATAGAAAAGAGGAGGAAAGCCCACTCTCTGATCAATTTCTTGATGAACTCCTCTTTGCTAGTGCAATACATGAACAAATGCTTGTAGAACCAAAATGGTATGATGGCATCCTTAGTTATCTTCTCACTCAAGAGATGCCACAAGATCTAGACTATAGGAAGAAACAACAATTTCATTACTAAGCTAAGCACTTCATGGAAATGAATAGATACCTTTATAAGGTATGTGTTGATGGCCTAGTTTGTTGATCTGTACTTGATGTAGATCAATTACACATTCTCTAGGATGCTCATGAGGATCCTTGTGGGGGCCACTATGTTGGGATATTCACAACCATAAAAAATCTTGATGGTAGGATACTACTGGCCTAAAATCTTTAGAGATGCCCACCAATTTGTCTGATCCTATGAGTGCTATCAACGAGATGGTGGGATGACTGCACGTATGAAGAATCCTTCAAAGTGGATTCAACCATTGGAATCCTTTGACATATGGGACATAGATTTCATAGGTCCCATCACACCCATGTCGAATAGGAAGGCATATATAATCATTGCCATTGACTACTGTACCAAATGGATAGAAGCAGCAGTTGTCACTGACTCTACATCATTCATTACTACTCAATTAGTACAACAAAATGTTGTGGATAGGTTTGGGATGCCACGTGCACTAATTTCTGACAATGAAACCCATTTTACAGGTGCTACTTTTCGAAAATTCATGTAACACTTTGGGGTTGAACATAAATTAACAACACCTAGTCACCCCCAAGCCAACGGTCAAGAAAAGGTGACTAACAAGAAGATTACAAAGATTCTAACAAGAACTATTAGCAGGTATATGAGAGAATCAATGATGCCCTTTGGGCCTACCACTCAACATGGAAACTCCTTATTGACTACTCTCCCTACAAGTTAGTGTATGGAAAACTTTCAATGCTCTTAATTCAATATGAGCTCTGTACACTCTTAATGGCCTATGACTTCGATCTTGACCTAAGTCTGGCAGAAAAAGAAAGATTAATCAACTTAAATGCATTGGACGAAAATCAATTGTGACCCTATCCTTGAATGAAGTACACCATGCATTCAACAAACAACATCATGACCTTAGGATATGGAAATAGAAATTTCAACTGGGAGATAAGGTTCTCTATTGAAATCCCACAAATGTACCTCAATGAACCAAATTTCAAACATTGTAGAAGGGGCCTTAGATAATTGATGAAACCTTTTCTTTTGGGACCTTGATCATATACAAACCTGAAAGGCCAAACAAGAATTATTTGATCAACTTCCAATAGATAAAGCCTTTCTACAAGCCCAAGCAATCTAGTGCAACCATGCTCAATTTTTCAAATCTCCTACTTCTAGCTTAGTCGTGGGGGAGATGGCCATCTATGCTAATCATATACATGGCTCCTTAGTTATTTTATTTTTTGTTTTACACATTTTTATGTTTACAAATTATTTATTTTATACTTTTTTGATTTTTAAAACTTTTTTCTATTTTACACCATTGTTAGTACATTTAAATATTTCTTGAGTATATTACACTTTCTTATATATTTTACTTTATTTTAGTGTGATTTTCTAATTTTTGTTAATAAAACATGTTTTTTGCCAATAGGACATAGTGGTGTTGTAGCTATTGTTAATGGTGTTTTGTGCTTAATATTTTGTTTTCTAATGTCTAGTTTCTACATTTGAATTTTTGTACCAATGACTAAAACATGGTTTCTTTTTCATGGAATAGGCAATGAGTCCATGACATCCACCCATCCACAAACTCTATGATTTTTCTTATTCTAGAACAATGAGGTTCCTTTTATTAAATAAAATTTTAATAAATTCATGATCTTGGTAGTTTCCAAATTTTGGAAGGATTCAAAGGTTTGCATAGGGTGTGACTTCAAGGGGACTCAATACCCTTTCTACTTTTTTACTTAGGTGCATAAATGTTTTCATAGAATTTTTACCATTTCATATCAACTAATAACAGGAAGTTGAATAAGTCTTTACATGGTGTGGATTCTATCCAAAAATTCCAAAAAGAAAAGAAGAAAGAAAAAAAAAGAAAAATTAAAACATCATGGGAATTCAAAGCACATCCCTTAAACTAATAAATTGGCTACAAGCACTGGTTATGGGACTAGAAAGATATGTTACCCATGCCTAAAGGTCCTCTCTCACTTTCTACTTCTCTTTTCTTCTTTTTAAGGAATAGTGGTTGTTTTGTGGGAGCACTTTTATGTCTTGAGGGGGTGGATTAATCTTTGGAGTGGTGATGCAAAGTCACTGAAAGTGGTTGGTTTTGGTTTGGACTAAGGATGGATCTTCTTCAATCATTTAAACATAAATCCATAAGGGACTTCTTATGACCTCAATTTGGAATTCCATTCCACCTTCTTCATCATTTGTCCATGCTTTCTGTAACTCACCTCACTGCCAATGTCTATGTTCTTGTTTGGTGTCTCTGTTTGATGTACTTGAATTCTTTGGTAGACCCTTCCACATTTTGGTACTTAACTTCCATTAATCATTAATTACCCCATGGGGCCCATGGACTCCTTAGGTTGAGGTTATACAAGGGAAAAAAAGGCATGTACTTGCTATAGGGAGGACCCACTTGCATATCTCTTAGTTGGGCTTGTTAAGAACCTTATCCTTAGGCATTCTTGCAATCAGAATATTTTGCTCATCCATCTTCTACATCTAACCATGTGATCCTTTACATATTTTATTTAATTCACATATTCTCCATTAAATTTTTGAATTTTTGAGCTTTCAAAAACCTCTTCAATGATTTCATCATATTCTTGGCTTTTTTGGGATTCCATGGATCCCAAATTCATTCCAAAATTCCTTGTATTTGTCTAAATATTTAAATTTGAAAATTTTGTTTACGAACCTCATAAATGAGGCCTTGTTGACAAAGCCCATGCATATATGAGGCCCTATATACACAACGCCATTGACATAGCATGAAAATACCATAAATATGCATAACTTCACTTAGAAATTTTCACATTTTCTCACAAACACCAAGGAGTTTTTCAAATTTTCAAAGCCTAGAACCTTCCAAAGCCCATAACTTCCTAACCATTTATCCAAATCACTCCATTCTTCCACCCTATAACTCCTGGAGGTAAGCTCTTAGTTTGGGGGCCATAAATGTGAAATTTTTAATAGAAAATTTTTCACCATTTTTCTAACTCCCATAAAGGTTTAACTAAGAAATCAACATTTAAACACCAAATTCCAGAAGTTAAGCCCTTCCAATAAGCTCCAGTGACACTTATAATAAAAATTAATTAATAAACTAAGAATAAAATAATTAATCTGCCATGTTCTAACCATATCCAAGTGTAACTAACTAACGAGATAAGATATTTAAATATTTGAAGTTACACATTACATCTACTAATCCACGGATGTGTTATGACCACAGATAGTATTGAAAGGAAAACACATGTAGGAAGGAGGATTGTCTCAACCAAGAGAGAAATGGCTAGAAATAGAAAGGGGCCAAGAATAGGCACAGGAAGAACCAATTAAAACCCATACCATGGGACCTCTTAGGAAAGAGGCCAAAGTGGAATATATTCATGAGATTCCAAAACTAGCAGCAACAACAAAGCATTCCCACTAAGATGATGAACCAGTTTAGCAAGAAAACCTTAAGGTGACCTTGATGGAGGCCTACCTAAATCAAATTAGGTCAAGTGAGATCCAAAAAATAGTGCTTTAGGAGTTAAACTTTGGCTCTTTCTTAGAGTAAGCACCTAAAGATGTCCAAGACCAACTAAAGACCTCTCACATGTGGCCAATCATCACTTCCAATAAGGAGTGGTATATGGGAGAGATGTTCTTATTTTGAAATAATAGGTAGGTTGGTTCAATAATCAAAATTAAGGACATTTTAGTATTCTACTCTTTGCAGGCCATTACAGAGGCACTTGGGTTACTTGAAACTGGGGAAAATCTCACTGAGATTCCAATGTAGACGGATCCTAGCATTGAAATGGAATGGATTCAATGGTGCTATGGTCTAGACCTCAAAGAGTAAAACACACTCACATTGATAGAAAGAATCCACTACAAGATTTTATCCTTTCATCTAAACCCCACAGTGAGGCCCAACAAGATCACTACTTTTTCTACCCATGCGTATGCTACTCTGAGTGGGAGATTCCCCATCAACCTTCCATAGCTAATCTATTTGGAGATAGATAAGTGGTTTAAGAAGAATGAATGTGGTAGGAAGGCGCTCCTATTTCCATCCCTCATCAAAAAACTATGTCGAAGGGGAGGAATAGTCCACTATATGAATGATGTTATCTGACGTGCTTGGACTACTAATTTGATGGAGATGATGAAGGATAAAATGCCTACAATAATCATTCAAAGAGAGGATTAGTAGTTACCACCTCCACTTGCCACTTAGAAAATTATGCTGGATGTCACTACAACATCCAAATAGTTATGCAAGTACCAAGAATGGCTCTTAAGTGAGTAAGAGCAATGAGCAAGCATGAGTGGTGGAGACCCATCTATGTATCAGCTAGCAATGAGTCACCTAAATGAGGTGGCCCAAATAGTTGGCCTGATGGAAAGAGGTGGATCCATTTTCTGTTCCCAACAAATGCAGTTATCTATAAGGTCAAATCCTAGCACTAAAAAGGTAACAATATCTCTCTCAAAACTGCAACCACTCCCAAAGATTTTTGGGAATGCTTCAACCTTCTTGGTGTGCTTGGAGGAAGGTGAGGGAGAAACAATATTGGTGATGTAGCACCAAAAGTAAGAAACAATAGCAAAGGTAGTTGTTACCAGAATTGTCAAAACACTCAATGCACCTATGGTGTTTGTACCAGACATCACTGCACTTAAAGATGTGCAAATGTTTATAGGAACCATAAGTAGTAGATTAAGCATAACATAGCATGAACTGTTGGATCGACTGGTAGGAACCAAGAAACCACTTTTTGATGTCTTTGATCTTTTGGATAGTATTACTATAATCTGGTCAAAGTTGCTAGAAGAAAGGGGCAAGAAAATTATTTTGGAAGGACATCTCAAAATAAGCAAGAAGTTGAATAAATATTTGGCTACGAAAGTTGCTACGTTAAGAGCCTAGATTGCTAACCTTGCATTTCTCAACCTAGCATTGACAAGGGATGAAGCTCTTGAATAGCTTTACATCAAGCTAAAAGGGGTTGAGGATGCAATAGAGATGACAATGTTCTACCAATCCTTGGTAGAGGCCACCCACCACAAAATTTAAAAGGCTTTGGATTTGACCCACTAGAAGAATGTGTAGCTAACCATAGAAAATAATCATCTAAAAAACATTAATGTGCATAAACAATAGTGGATAGAAATTATCCATTAACAATAGGAGTAACTAGCTAGAGCAAACATAGAGCTAAGGAGATTGGCAATTGAGAATAGAAACCTCTCCATGGAGGAGGTCCATGCCCTTTGTCAAAAGACTGTAATAGAGGTAGCCACCTGGAAATCAAAGGCTTTGAAATTCACGAGTCAAGGATCACTAGAGAGGCCAAGTTGGCCTACAAAAAGAAGTAAATGATAAACATATGTAAGTGGCAAAGGAAAAGGTGAATGAGACCCTCTAGCAACTCCAACATGGATGTGAATTGTGGTAGCCCATCATTGATGGGATTGATCAATACAATAATGCAAAAATTCACTTGAAGGAGTTGCAGATAGAGGAAATGATGGAATAGATGGAGCTTTCCAATCTTAGGTACAAAAACCTAGCTATGTTGACTACCAGATGACCGTAGTCAAAACTAGAAATGCATGTGGCTAGCTTGTACTTATTGTATGAGGCCATGTTCAAGCACCACAAGGACACCAAGAAAAATTTTGTGGTGGTAAATGCTAAACTCAATATTCCCAAGGGCAAATACACTAATTAGAGATCTACTACTGAGAACTTGGCTAAAAGAATGAATGACTACCAAGAGCTACACAATGCAATGAGGGCATTCAATGTTGAACACAAACAATTCATTGCCTAGTTTGTCAATGTAAAGGAGCTATTTCTAGTAATGTTATGTTCATGAAATATCCCCATTCTAGCCCATATTGATAATGCCATGTGGACTATGAATGATCCTTGGATCAAAGAGAAGAATATGAAGGTGTTACTAGATGTCTTTTTCTTTCCATCGAAGGTAGTAGCCATAGTAGGATAGCCATAGCTGCCTCAGCCACCACACACTTTCTTAAAGGTAGCAAAGATCCTTCAAAACCTCAAGAGCCTCCATCTTCTAGGAATGTTTGATCTTCTTAACCACCTTCATGCTATTAGAGGATGTGTGATTCAATTTTGAGTATTCATGTCTTGGTGTTCAATTTTGTGTCGTGAATAGCACCAATTTTTGTAATGATGTTAATTTGTACACTTGGACACTCAATTTTGTTATGTCAAGAGTCAGTCAATAATCCCATACATTTCCAAATTTGTAAAGGAACTTGAGGACAAGTTTTCATTTAGTCATGGGGATATGATGAAGTATTAAATTGTTGCATCAATAGGCTCCCTTCAACATGGCCCCATCTACGTGGTGTTGCCTTGTCGATGGGGTTGTGTTGACATAGTGTTTGCTATATTTATTAGGCCCCATCAATGTAGCTCCACAATAAAGTCTATAAATATGCACTTACCAGCTATATTTATTAGAGGTCATGTCATAGTTGTAGTAGAGCTCTTGCAGTTTTGTCATTTGAGAGTTAGAATATCTCTCTGAGTGACCATAGTAGGATTTAGAAAGTGTACAGATCTTTATTTGAGTACTGATGTACCAAAGCACACTAGTATGAATGTCAATAAAGATAAGCCTTTTGATCAAACCTTGCAACACTTGGAATAGATTAATGATTTATTTTTGCATTTACTATTTTTATTAATTATGTAATTAATTAAGCTACATGAGACTTCAATCGATTAATTAAGTAATTAAGCTATATAGATTAAACATATAAGTATGATCGCTTCGAGCATAATATACAACACTTGGTAATCCGAGTAGCACTTAACACTTGGTAGCCTAGTAGTGTTGTATGCATTCAATATGTGTACAAAAAGTGGAACTGGATACCTATGTTAAGATTAGTTAGAGATTAATTAATTAGTTAAATCAAATTAGCTGTTAAATTACTTCATCTCTATTTTAAAGAACTAGGAACATAAAACATAAAATAATAAAGATCATATGCCTCGATTACACTTAACCATACCTTTGTACATTAAACGAATGACTATTATGGCAAGTTCACTTCTTAGAGGCTAAGTGTACTGGAAGACATAGAGTTCATGAAATTCGACCAAATCATGCATGAATGCTTAGTGATTCATATGGTTGAGCATAGAGGTGCTTGCCACTTATCAATGAAAATACTAAATACAAAGGTATTTTTGAAGGAGAAAAGAATGATAAAGTCCAAGATATTATTGAAGAAAAATTTTAGTTTCCACTTTATGATTTGTTTGGCATACAAGAATGGTTGAATGAGTGGAATATGCCTATCCCTTAATCATACCAATTGTCTGAATATTCTAAAGGTAATGAGTTGTTTGATGAAGAGGATGCTAAGCTCATTTCCAGAATTGAAGTAGGAGATATTTATGTATATGCTAAATATTTTTCAATAATCAATGATGAAGAAACTACAGAACAAGAGCTACTAACCTAGATGCTAGAAGATTTGAAGATTGAATGTATTGACTAGCACTTGAAGAATGTATCAGAGAAAACTTTGATGACCTAGAAGAAATAAATTGGGGAACTTATTGAGCATTCATGATAAGAGGAAAAGCTATAGACCTCTAGTCTCAAATTGGTGAAAAAATGTCTAAAGATCAAAAGGCTATCATCCCATTTCATGAAGTCATACTTAGTTACAAGTCTTTTGTTGCTCTTAATGGAAAGATGAAATTTCTTGAAATTCCCAAATAAGCTATCTATTCTTTCTCAAATATGTTTTTAGCTAGATTCACCACTTCTATCATATAGTCTAAAGTAATTTTAGACATCAAGGGGAATATGAATATGATAGTCTTTTTGTCATTCTTCATGGAAGAAGAAGTCACAAGGTGGAAGCAACAAGAATATCATTATGTTCATCTTGGATAGATTGATATTCTAGTAAGTCCAAAATTTAATTGCGATATTGGTGTTGAATTTTTGGTTATTCTCTTAGATAGTCACATTATTGGAGATGGAATGAATAAGGATCCAAATTAAGTGTGGAATATGGCTAACATTCGTCAGTTTCATGAAATCCTAAATGTTGATGCATTATGTTTATTTCAACCAAATTTTCAGTTGTCTCTATATGATGAACATATATCCTCTACTCTATTACTTTTTGTGGAAATCCATGGTGTCAAGTTATTACTAGAATTAGTATATGTTGGTATTGGTGCTAGAGGAACATTTTAGCTTACAAATATAATCTTCATGAATCATAAGCTAAAGTGGGGAGTTAAGTTTTCTTTTAGAAGTAAACACTTGCTAGCATGTGGAAGATCTATAGAAGCAAATATTTATGTGCAAGGGTTTCCTAGAATCTAGAAGTTTTAGTGAGATGAAGAATTCCAAACATCTAAAAAAGCAAAGAAATTGTGGAGCAAATATCCAATTTGGCAATTCAGTTGCTTAGCTGTAATAGAATTAGCAGTGTTACCTCCAATCTTATCTACTACCAAGTTTGAACAAGGATCTTCATTGAAGGGTAATGCCACATCTCCTAATTTTGATTGTAAAAGAACTCTATTTATGATGTAGTATCTTGAAGTAAAAGGAAGAAAGCTGGTGCAAGGTGGAAAGTGGCCTTCACAAGGATCATATTACATGACAATCTTAGAAGATCTAGTTCCAAACACCAAGGTAGATTGTAGCTATTTGCTTGAACATTCAATGGACTCACAGCAAAATCAAAATGAAGAGGTTCATCAATTAAATTATTTATTACATTGGTCTTCATATTGTAGTAGAAATATCAATAATATAGAATCAAAGTTAGATGAGGTACTCAGTTAGATGCATTTATATGAAGATATAGTTAAAAAGAAAAAAGAAAAAAAATTTGAAGAAAGTGTTTACCTTAGAAAAATATTTGAAGGTTACTTGTACAAAGACAATTCCAGAGAAAACAAAAAAAGTTGCTCAGTTGACAAGTATGAATAATCTGCAAAGAAAGATAGAAAAGCTAAAGAAAGAAAAGAACTTGAAGAAATCACTCTCATCATACTCATCAAAAGAAGGAGAAAATTATCAAGGCAAAACCATGATGTCCTACCCAAGAAAGTTGTATGAGCCACCACTACATTTCATAGCTCTCTAATAAATGTAAGCAACCTCAATTCTACTAATAAACATCAACTACCTACCACCAAAGGAAATACTACATACAATTAGATTATAGTAGATCAACTTTAAGTTGCTCAAATGTTTCTAAGGGTAGATAAACATACTACTATTATTCTTGATATGACTAGAGCTACAAGAAAAATCTAGCATTGGTGGAAAAGTTGAATTGCTGAAGCTGAATAACAAGTTCTTCAAAGTCAACTTTAAGGTCTATTTACTACACTCATTACTAAATTCACTTTAGATATTTCTACTAATTTAAGGCTACAAGATAAGTTGTTACTTTGCCAAAGGAAGCTATATAATTTGAAATATTTTGAGCAGTATAGTATTGAGTATAGTAAAGAAGTATACAGATTAGCCTTGCATTGAGATCAATTAACTGCTTATATGTATTTGGGTTTTTTGCGAAATAAGATAGGATAGTTAGTATTATATAAGGATATGTATGCAAATCTTGACTTGTCTCTAGTTTATTTTGTGGATATAATACATATGGTGAGACAAGAATTACAAAAAACAAGTTACCAAATTAGTTTGTCAAAGATTTTGCCTTTTGCTAAAGCTTTTGCTCAAGTAGATGGGGTTGATACTTTTGGGAAAAAGCCTAGAAAACCATTTAAGAAGAAGACCAAGAAGGATTCCATAAAAGGCAATCATTTGAAAAATGACAAAGTAGGATATTTCCTGTAAAGCCCAGAAGATATAGATCTAACTACTACATAAGGAGAAGAAAGCATCCTACAAATAAGAAGAGTGTCTGTTGCTATAACTGTAAGCATAGAGGATATTATGCCTATGAATGTCCCAAGAAAAAGATGACAAAAAAGGTTTAGGCATTCTTTGATGAATATATAGAAGAATGTGAACCAATTAAATTAGAAGAGTAATTGGTCGAATGTCTAGCAAACAAAGAAAAGGTTTATAAACTAGCATTTGCAGATGATGATGATGAAGACTTAGAAGATGATGAATGAGAGGATGAAAATGAAGAAGATGAATAGCTTCCCCAAATTTTTATGATAAGAGGATCTTGGACAAAAAATCAAGAAACAAAAGAGGTTGATTAGACATAAGAAGACTTAGAGGAACTACATCAGTTTCTCAACACATATCAAGACCAAATCTCTAAAGAAGAAGAATTCTCCTTAGCCTCGTCTACAGTAAGTTTTGTTAACCCATTTTATATTCTGCAGTATCAAGGAGCAAGTGCCAATGGCAATGTTGTAGAATTTGAGCAGATCCTTGACAATCAAGGCTATCTAGAACATCTGTGCTTCTATCCAAAGATGAATCAACAACAGAAGAAGAAGGTGAAGCTGCTATCACATCTAAAGTCCTAGAAAAATTTCTCATAACTTCATATGAGAAATGATTTCCAACTCAAAAAGAACAACCAAAGATGATCCAGATTAAGAAGCCATCTCTTTCAAAATTAACTATGTACTAGATAAAGAAGACCATTTCTACAATGTGCATCATCATCATCTCAATCAAGGTGATAATCAACAACAAAGTAAAATGGCAAAAATCCAACATCTTCATTGACATTTGAGCTACTTTAAATTTTTCTCACTAAAGTATTATGGAAAATTGGGTGGCATGTATGCAGCCATTCAAGATTGAAACTATGAATGAGATAAGACATCTTAACAAGTTTTCTCTAGATGTTCCTATTCGCATCAATGTTGTGCTCATAGGAGAAATGAACTCCATCCAAATTAGTGACAATGGATAGGATATTAGGTTGGGAGCCGATTTCATGAAGTTAGTCTCTCCATATACAATTGGAAAGAAATTTCTAGTATGTTCAGTTGGTGATAAAAAGATCACAGTACCATGCATCCTACAAGAGATTCATAAGACGTAGTTTGAATAAACAAGTTTCTATGCCTCCAATCTAAGTCTTGAAGAAAATTTGAATAAAACAATGATGTAAGAATTATAGAAATTCAATTATCGAAAGGTCCAAAAGATTCTAAAGTTTCAAGGAAAGCTCAGTGCAGAACAAGTCGATGAGATCATCTCTCAAGTCTACAAATTTATTTTTGTAGATATTCACTATAGTTCTAGTTAAAAGATATCCCTATAGCCTATATTCCTACACTCCATCAAATCCTAGTGCAAAGTAAAACAATTGCCATGACAAGAAAGGATGAAGTAGAAGTTGCAAAACAAGTGGTAAAATTTGAAAAGAAAGAGTTCGTAAGGCGATCCAATTCAAGTTATTCTTGTGCCTATTTTATTGTCAAGAATCATGTCGAAATAAAAAGAGGCAAGGTAAGAATGGTGATAAATTATATCCCATTGAATGTAGTAATAGTTCATATTTAATGGAATCTACCCAATAAAGAATAATTGATCTAAAGAGTGGGAGTTAAGAAAGTCTTTTCAAAGTTTGATTGTAAGTTCAACTACCATCAAATCGAAATTGCATATAAGAATAGTTACAAAACTGCTTTTAGCATGCTAACCAATCTTTTTGAATGGCTTGTAATGCCCTTTGGCTTGAAGAACTCTTGAGCCCAATTACAATGTCTCATGGGTGCTATTTTTCGTAAGCATAAAGATTTCATTGAAAATTTTATAGATGATTTTTTGATTTATTCATCCTTAGAAGAATACTATGATCATCTCTACATATTTGTTGCTTTATGCAAAGAACATGGAATAGAACTATTAGGAGACTTGAAGAAGTTTTAGGTCTACAAAAATGAAATTGAGTTTCTTGGAGTTTTAATGAGGAATGGAAAATTACATATGCAGTTGCATGTTTTAGAAAAGATTTCTTTGTTTCCTGATAAGCTTTAATCAAAGGAGCAGTGTTTGCAATTTTTGGGGTGTTTATATTATGTTTCAGAATATATCTCAAAGATTTTTGAAAAAATGATAGCTATCATAAAATGTAAAAACTCTTCACCCTTCCAATGGACCAATGAATCTACCAAGCAAGTTCAAGCACTAAAGAAGGAATGCATCAATTTTCCTCCCTTGGAACCCATGTTCAAGGGACCTTTAATTCTCAACAAAAAATGCAAGCTATGAAGATTGGGTTTTGGTCCTACTCAAAATAAATCCAATCAAAGAAGATGAAAATTTGTGTTCTTATGCCTCGATAGCTTTGTAAAGAATGAACTAGCATATTGGCCCACAAAAAAGGAGATACTAGCAGCAATTAAAGGTTTGGAAAACTTTCATCATTATCTCATTAAAGAACCATTTATTCTCAAGACTAATTTAGCAAATTTAGCAACATTAATAAAAATGAAGATTACATATTTACCAAAACTGCAAAGGTTTGCCTAGTAGCAATTTCTTTTATCTTAATATGAATTCTCTATTGAGCGAATTCTTGGAGAAATAAACAGTCTGCCAAATGCATTAACTAGAGAGTTGAAAAGCTAAGCCATGGCTAAAGCTATTTATTCATATTCTATAACTTCTCCTATTACAAAATGCCTTGAATTTGCCTTTGGACTCCATTTGTTACTTGAAGCTACTATTGAAGAAAGATTAAGGATCATAGAAAGGTATTATTAACTTATTGGTTACACTTATGCTTCAAACCCTTGTCTTCAAAATTTAGATGAATTTTTGCAAGTTTATCTGAGACTTAGAAGTGCACCTAGTAAGCTGGAAAGTAACAATACCAAATACAAAGGTATTGTTGAAGGAGAAAAGGATGATAAAGGCAAAGGTATTATTGAAGAAGAGTTTCAATTTCCAATTTATGATCTATCTGGCATACAAGAATGGTCGAATGAATTGGATTTGCCTATCCCTCATTTAAACCAATTGTCTAAATATTCTAAAGATAATGATTTGTTTGATGAAGAGGATGCTAAGCTCATTCCAAGAATTGAAGTAGGAGATATTGATGTATACATTGAATATTCTTCAACAGTTAATGATGAAGAGACTACAAAAAGGAGAGCTATTGACATAGATGCTAGAATATTTGAAGATTAGATGTATCAACTAGCACCTAAAGAAGGTATTAAAGAAGACTTTGATGATCTAGATGAAATAGATTGGGAAACTCATCGAGCCTTCATGATAAAAGGACAAGCTATAAACCTTCTATTTGAAACTGGTGAAGAAATGTATGAAGATCAAAAGGCTATCATCCCATTTCATGAAGCCATGCTTAGTTAGAAGTCTTTTTTTACTCTTGATGAAAAGATAGAATTTCTCGAAATTCCTAAAGAAGCTATTTACTCTTTCTCAAGTAAATTTTTAGTAAGATTTACAACTCCATCAACCAATCTAAAGTAATTTTGGACATCAAAGGTAATGGGATTTACCTAGTCTTCGTGCCATTTTTCATAGAAGAGGAAGTCAAAAGATGCAAGAAACAAGGATATCATTATGTTCACCTTGAACATATTGATATTCTAGTAAATCCAAAATTTAATTATGATATTAGTGTTGAATTTCTAGTTACACTCTTAGATAGTTAAGTCACTAGAGATGGAATGAATGTAGATCCAGATTTAGTATGGGATATAGCTAAAGTTTGTTAGTTTTGTGGAATCCTAAATGGAATCCTAAATGTTGATGCATTATGTTCAATTCAACCAGATTTTCAACTATCTCTATATGATGAACATATATCATAGGGACACTAAAAGGAAATGTCAAGGATGGGACTATGGGACTAATGGAATCATCCTGGTAAAAATTCATGATCTTGACACTTTGGGAAGTAGAGGCTTTAAGCCTCTTGAACTTCTTTGTTAGATCCTGGATCATTTGGAAGGCCTAGGCCTTGTGGTGCCCTTATTGGCTGTGAGGTTTGCATAAATTGATTTGGTATTTTTTGGAAGGCTTGTGGCCTTGCTACTGGTTGTAAAATAGAGGGGAGAGGTTGTGTTGTGGCTGTAGTTTATAGGCCAAACAAGGAAAAATACATTTGTGCCAATATCCAAGGCAAAAATGAAACAAAGGGAGTATGTGACCCCTTGATTACTTAAGGTCCCATGGTGAGCCCCACCTAAATGATCAATGGGTTAGTGGTAGTAACTACCACTGACGTTAGTCGTACTGACCTAGGATGGGTCGCAACTGACATGGAGAAATGGAAAGTGGTTGGATGCAACACCGATTATGCTTGGTGCATGATGATGACTAGCGTGGGCCAAAACATGGTCAAGTATGGTGTGGATGAAGGCAATGGGAGATGTCTAGAGGAAGAGGCAAAGGGGGTAGATGTGGGAATTGTGGTCTTAGGAATCCCCTATTGGAAGAGTCCCTCCAAAAGATTCTTAGGCTCAAACTCTACCTTGAATTCATCTTTCTCCTCTTGTTTCCCATTAGAGGTAGCCTTCTAATTATTTTCGTCAACCTTAATGAGAAGGGCTAAGATGCTAACATAGATATCATTAATGGATATTTGGTCATAGGAGGAGGGAATACACTCCTTCCCATTACAATGGATGAGCTCGAATTTCTTCTTAGCTTCTACTTCCACTCATGGGATTAGCATGCCAACCTAGATCTTGGCACAAATGAAGTTATAGTGCTCTTCATTTATTGTCAAGAGCATAGGACTTTGTCTCCTCAATCTCAAGAATTGTTTACATTCGATCACGACAAGGTCTTTGGGGTCATGGACCCTTATGTACTATTGATCAGACCCATTGTTGGTATAGCTAAAAGGCAACTTGGTCAATTATTGGAGAGACATGGCTATTGTACCAAAAGTGGCTTAAGATAGGCTATAAAAGGTAAAAATAGGAGTAAATTCCAGCAAGTGGAACTCAAAAATGATCAAAAGAAGCAAAAATAGCTAAAAACGAAGTACTTACTATAAATAGTAAGTGAGGGGTAAGGGGGGTGTACCCCTTTAACAAAAACAGAAAGGTGAAAAGGTTGTAAGAAACTTCATCCACACTAGCTTTCTAGCTACCTCTACGCTTGGTGTGGTAAGGGGAAAAGAAGGGGTTGATATGCAAGGATCTCACACCTTCCTATTTCAATGTTGGTGAAAGGTGGGGGGAGGCTAAGGGTGTTGGGGGCAGAAAGATTGACAATCAAAATAAACCTAGAACTTTCCAAAATCTGGTTTTGGCAAGCTACCAAATTTCTCAACAAGGAAGAAGGAGATGGGGGTTTGGTTATTTGGACCACCAATGCTAGCTTCCTTGGGAAAATGTGGCAATAGGAAGGGGTAGAAATGGACCTCAAAACCAACATTGACTTTGATATTTGACAACAACTATTATGAAAATTCCAACATCCAAACACTTGTAACACCCACACTAGGTTCGTGGAGCAGAGAAGGATGGATTACAACATTGAAAACATAACGTTTTTACTAAAGAAAACAAGAATTACAACTTGCAAGTTAACATTGGCTATAGGAAGAATATATTTTAATGAAGAAATCAAGCAGAGGCCCTCTTTCTAGCACCAAGAAAGCTATAGTGACTAAAAATCTCAATCACTGGGAATCTAAGGATTCTTAGCCACAAACAACCTCAACCCCGAATCCCTAGGGTCTCTGAAAAAATTGAGATTCAAGATGCCTTGGTCAGTCTAGTAGATCACCCAAGGACTTAGGGGGATACAAAATGGGATTGTGAAAATTGTAAAAATTTTAGATTTGAAAAAAAAACTCAAAGTGAATACAAATTGCACACAAAATGAAACTATAAACTTTATTGAATGAATAAGGAATGAATTCAGAAATATATACAAAATGTGCCTATATGAGAGCAAAGGGGGGTTCACTTGGGTGGGGATTCCAAGTCCATTGAAGCTAATACAATCCACTTCACAATCTAGATGCTCAACAACTCTCGATGTTATCGAACCTCCTCTACTACTACTAAAAATATGCAATGTTGGTCACTACTACAGTTGAGAAATATGAAGGATTGGGATTGCCAAAATGCTCCATGCTAGAATTTGGAGATCCCAAGGGGCAACATTAACACCCAAGGCTCACAAATCCTAAGGGGGATAACAAGGGTAACAAGGCTATAATGGTTCTATGCTAGAAGGCTCCAAGAAGTTGCATTTCTACTAGGTAGCAAGAGCTCTTGAATGCCCAAAATGCCAAGTGTTCAAAAATGTCCTAAATTTGAAACCTTGAAATGGTGTGGGGGTTTGGTTTTTCTACATTTTCTGGCCATGATTGGAACTACAAATTTGCTACAAACAGCTAATAGATTGGGCTGCAAATTTCTATCACATCTAGGGGATATGTGCCCAAGATCTAGGTAGTTATCATATATGAAAAGTAACATACCCCCATGGTCATTCCATTTACCAAAAATAGTAACAAGGGTGCACCTTCCACACTAGCTTTGCTACTTCCACACTAGGTCTTCAATCTTCTATGTTGGCATTGCAGGGTTCTTGCTGGAGTTGATGTGATAAAATCTTGATCATATTGCATTCATGCTGGGGGGAGGTGTTAACATTGAGGGGGATGAAAGATCAACATTGGGGGTGAAGGTCAAACCCCTTCACACTAAGCATTACCCCCTCTCTACACTGGGGATAGGTGAGATCTACCCTCCTATAGGTGTTTCCAGTGTAGAAAAGTATGTACCTCCCATAAAACCCATCAAATTTTCATTTTTGGCATCCCAAAAGGCATTTTTGATAGCTGCCACCTGTGTCGCCCGCCCCCCGCTACCCAATATAGACACTATGTGACCTTTTTTTCACTTGGGGAATGAGGCTTTGACCACTTATGAGACATTTTTCAGCCCTAAAAGTATGAAGTATGTAAGATTGTTCCTCATGGGTTACAATCTTCACATTTACAAAGGATTTTTTTCCTCAAGTTTCATGGGACAAAGGCTACAAAGGTTACAACATGCAAATGTTGGTAGTGTTTCAACCCCTATCAATAATTTTTTGCAGGTCATCTTTAAGCACAAGGTAAATTTTGGTATCATGACCCAGCAACTAATGGTAATAGTAGAAGCAGTCGAGCTTAAAGTACTTATGAATTGAAGGGTCATCCTTAGTTGCTTGAGTGGGGTCTTTTGCTATTTCACACAATCTATCATGCCTCTTATAGACAATCTCAATCATTTGCTTATATTGAATCCTACCACTCTTCAACAATTAGTCTATAAGCACTAACGACTTAAGGGATAACTTGGTACATGTTGACTAATCTTTCTACACAAAGTTAGGCCTAGACATAGTTGATGCAGTGGCCCCAGAAGTAGAGGGTGAATTGTTATTTTTGGCATCATGGGCCTTGGATTGGTTAGTCTTCGGCCCTTGGTTAGTTGGTTTACTATCCTTAGTTATTGTTGCTACTGCTACATTATTTTCCCTACCCTTCTCTTTTTCTTTACGTGCATGTTGATTCTTATATGCTACATATGCAAGATCGTGGCTGGCTTTTGTGGCATCTTCTATGTTCTTAGTTTGGTAAAAGTCTTGACTAAGAGACCTTGGATCAAGGTAATATAATTTTGACTTTATGAAGTCATTAGACGTCCCCTTAAAAATAGCCAATAGATGTGCTTCAACTATTGACTCTAGTATCTCATTGAGCAAAGCGTTCCATTGTTGGATAAACTTCTACACCAACTCAAGGGGTCCTTACTTGACCTTCATCAGTTGGTCAAGCATGGTATCAAGTTTCAAGTTATACTTGAAATGGTTAATGAACTGCAAAATTAGTTCATCCAAAGAGGATATGGATCCTCTTGGTAAGGCATGATGCTAGTCTAGTGCTTTTCTTACAAGAGACATAGGAAAATCTACATAATCTTATGCAACCATGCTTACAATAGCAAGCACTCAGAGCGAAAGGTTATCAGATGTGCATTCAGATCACCTTCGTCATTTTACTTGATGAATTGTGGCATAGGGACACTGGGGGAAGAGTTAGCGATGGGACTATAAGATTGATAGGAACATCTTGGCAAAAGTCCATTATCTTTACGGTCTGGGATGTTGAGGCTATAAGCTTCCTTAACTATTCAGTCAAGTCTTGGATCATCTAGAAAGCTTGATCCAAGTCTTGGGGTACCCATATCGATTGTGGGGTTTGAATAAAGGGTTGAGGCATAAGTTGCAATGCTTGTGGTCTTGCTATTGGTTGAGGTACTAAGGGGAGAGGCTGGGTTACCCTAGTAGTGGACAAACCAGATAGAGAAAATGAGGTTTGTGCTAATATTTGAGGCACAAATGGAATGAAAGGAATGTGTGACCCCTAGGTTACTTGGGGTCCTATGGTGGATCCCATCTAGGCAATAAGAGGATTTGTGATGGTAACAACAATCGATAATGATTGCAAAAATCGAGGCTAGATGGCAAATTGCATAGACAGATTGTACATGGTAGGTTGTAGCACTAATTATGTTTGGTGCACTGTTATCACCAGAGTAGGTTCAAACATGCTTGGGTAAGGGAGAGACAAAGTTTGAGGGACGTACCCCATGGAAGAAGTGAGGAGGTTGAGGTGGGCACGATGGCTTTAAAACTTGTTTGTTGATAAAGCCCACCTAGGAGGTTTTCATGTTTGAACTCAGCCGCAAACTCACCTCTTTCTCACGTTAGCCTACTGAGCTAAGCTTCTCATCCTTTTCCTTTATCTCAATAATCTAAGATAAAATTTATACATGAGCTCTAGTTAGGGGTATTTTATCATATGGGGAAGGGACATACTTCTTCCCATTATGGTGGATAAGCTTGTACTCACATTTGGCTTTTCCATGTGGAATGAGTAGGCCAGCCTAGATCTTGGCACAAACGAAGTTATAGTGATCTTCATTTATGATCAAGAAATCAAGCTTTTTTCCCCTTAGCCTTAAGAATTGCCTACATTTAACTATGGCAGGGTCTTTGGGATCATAGACCCTCATAGCCTATTGGCTAGGCTCAACGTTGATGAAGTTAAGAGGCAAAATGGTGGACTGGCTGAAAGACATGTTGAAAATGTAGTTCTTGGCTTTTTTGGACTTTTTTACTAGTTTTAGTAAAAATGTAGTAAGTAGGATAACATACTAACATTGTAAACCAAAAATAAAGGTAGTGGAAAATGGTTAATAAGCAGTGAAAACAAGAAAAAGGAAAAGTGTTTTACCTACTAGATAGAAATGAATGTCATAGTGGAAATGGTGTTGGATAGTGGAAATGGTGTTGGATAGAATGACATTGAACGAAATGGGTGTTGTAGTAGACAGGAAATTTACAGCAAAACCCAATTCTATTTCTACTACCACACCAAGGCTCATTGAAGAAGGTTTGACAGCCAACATTGGTTTTAAAGATATAATAGATTAATGAAAGGACAGAAATGTAGTTAACTTGGTATTGAAAAAACTAGCTAAATTGGATTTATGGCCAAGAATTTGGGCAAAGGCCCTCCTGGAATGGAAAAATGGAAAGATCCAAGCATCAAAACTGTCTTAACTTCAAATCCCAAGGGCCTCCAGAAAATGGAACTCAAGGTGCCTTGACAATCTTACTGATCACCCAAGGACTTACAAAATGTAAATGGAAATGGTTGTGAAAATGCAGAGGTAATCGTAGACGAAATTAGAAATGAAAACGAAAATGTAAATCTAAACGTAAACATAAATGGCTGCAGAAATGGAAACAGAAATAGTATTACAATTGCATATCCGAAATGAAAACAAGCGTAGAAATGGAAATATAAACTAAAACTTGCATAACATAAACAATAAATTTTATAAAAAATAAAGAATAAAGGTTCACAAAGTATAGGTTTTATGCCAAAAGCACAAGAAGTTGCTTGGGGAAGTTTGCAGTACATTGAAGAAGGCAACCTACATCCTATTACAACTCCATGATCTGGCTTCTTCCTAGCTTCGATCTTCAACAACTTTTTGTCGGTTTCCACCATGGTCTGCAATGAGGTTACAGAAATGGATTCTTACTCTCGATGCAATGGTCACTATGTGGGACTCTCTGTGCACAACATAGTGCCAGTTTCTACCATTGAAGAGTGGAGGTAATGTTGCAATAGTTGTAATGGGCTTTGATGGTTATGAAAATGGCTATGAAAATGGAAAATGCTATTGCTGCCAAAAGTTTTCAAAAATGCTTTCAACATTATTACTACACTGGCACCATTATTACTACAGTGGTCTTGGTCAACGGTTATATGCTTTCAACATAGTTTCCATTTATAATAAGTTTGAAATGGGCTACAGCCACAAAACACATATGTTTACTATAAATAGTAAATAAACTTTTGTGAATATGCTGACATCATTCTTACCACGTTGGATTTGGAGGTCTTGAAAAATGAAAAAAGTGGTGAAAAATGTGCAAAAAGTTGAAAGCTACATAAATGTGGAACCCATCATGGAAAGTGTTGTCTACGCTGGTGGAGGATGCTATCTATGTTGGCTGTTGTTCAACATTGCATTTCTGCTGGGACTGATAGTGAAAATGGCTCCAGCATAGTTGGGCTATACCCCTACAAAAACCCATGGAAATGCCAATTTTAGTTATTCCCAGGGCATTTTTAGCCTTCCCAAACCCAAATAACATTAGGTACCTTTTTCCACTTGGGAAGTGAGACAATATCAACTTTTAAAACATTTTTCAGCCTTGAAAAGTTAAAATATGCAAAATTGTAGCTCATGGACCACATATCTCACATTTACAATGAAACTTTGCCTCAAGCTAGAAAATGGGATTTGCAACATGCATTTTGGTGATGTTTCAAGGTAGAGAAACAAAGGATGGATAAGTGATTCCATTTTTAGTTATCTTATTTCCTCATTAATAGTAGGCTTGTTAACATTTTCTTTAAAATCATCTCGACCAATTCATAAATATATATATCTACATCTAAGCTAGTAATTATCATGTAATGTGCACACATGTTGACGTTTGACCTATACATTCCCTTGTAAAACTTATTTAATTAAAATTTCTACCCTCATTGTCCATTGCAGTAATGAGGACATAAAAGGGTCAATTTAACATATTTTTACCCTCAACAACATGTTGACATTTGACCCTATTGAACCCATACATTACCTTGTAAAGCTTAATTTGATGGATTTTTACCCTCAAAAACTTACCAAAATGCCACTTTGAAACATTTTTCCAAGATATATCCCCAATTGGCACTTAATTTGATGGATTTTTACCCTCAAAAACTTACCAAAATGCCACTTTGAAGCATTTTTCCAAGATATATCCCCAATTGGCACTTATACTCCACCGATGAAGTCAAAAGGATTCCAATGGGATCATATAGTCCATCAATGAAGAAAGAAAGATGGTCAAATTGACATTCGCCACTAGTAAAGTAATATTTCTACCCTCATCGTCCATTGCACTCATTGCACTAATTTCACTAATGAGGACAGAAAAGGGTCAGTTTAACGTATTTTCACTTTCACCCTCACTTTCCTCACTAACATATGTTAACATTTAACCCATACGGACCCATACATTGCCTTGTAAAACTTAATTTGACCGATTTTTAGCCTCATGGAAAGAAACTTACAAAAACACCATTGCCTTGTAAAACTTAATTTGACAGATTTTTAGCCTCATGGAAAAAAAACTTACCAAAACACCAATTTAAAGCATTTTTCCAAGCTATATCCCCAATTGGCACTTATACTCCACCAATGAAACACCACTTTAAAGCATTTTTCCAAGCTATATCCCCAATTGGCACTTATACTCCACCAATGAAACACCACTTTGAAGCATTTTTCCAAGCTATATCCCCAATTGGCACTTAATACTCCACCAATGAAACACCACTTATACTCCACCAATGAAGTGAAAAAGATTCCAATGGGATCATATAGTCCACCAATGAAGAAAGATGGTCGAAGAAAGATGGTCAAATTGACATCTGACCCCAGTGAAGTAATGAAGGTCAATCTGACATTTGCCTAATACAGGTACTGAAGTTTTAGCTTTTCTACAAAAACGGTTCTATGCTAATTTGTTCTACAAAACAACCTCTCTGATCTTTTGTAACCTAACTCATATCAAGAAGTTTTAATCAAGGAATTTCACAACTTCGGCCCCCAAAGTTCTTTCATGTTTTTGTACGAATTACACATCGCCAGCAAGTTTGGAATTACGGATTACGAATTAGATTATGCATCGAGGTTTCATAAGCGGCCTAGTCTTAGTATTACAAATCTTTGAATCAGATTTCGGTTTATCTTGATGCAATGAGGTTTCAAAAGCCTTACATTCCAAATAAATCCTTAATCAGATTCTCCTTCGGGTTTCAGCTTCCATAGCCTGCCAGTATATCATTCGTAAATCAGCTTCCAAGTCTACCTGCCTGTGAAGAATCTTAAAAGCTTTAGTCACGGTTAGTAGGATTTGTGTCTTTCCTTGTTTGGTTGCCATACTTAAAACTTGAATCTGAACTCCATTCTGAGCCAGCTACTAACGTAACAGCAATTTGTTAAACTGCTTTGCACACTGATCGAAGATGTATCAAATATTCCAAAATTTTGAGCTCACATGGTAATAAGTGTTTAAAAATAAAAAATAAAAACAATTGCACGCAGCAGTCAAGTACTCCAAGCAGAGTTCGGTGTTCACAGATAGAGACTCAAAAACAATTAGAATTTTAAGAAATTCGTAAAAACAACATGACAAAAGACAATTATAATCATAATTTTCTATGCAGCAGTTTTTTATATATAAAACAATATTTACCAATTTCAGAGAAACAACAGTAGCTCATTAAATCAAATCCCTAATGGATCAAACACCTTCAAACAACTACTACAACCGCAATGCCTAGAATAACGTCATAAACAACATTTATGTCAACTAACAGCTATCACAGAATATATAAACAACTGAAACAGGACACTAAAAACGTTTGTTCAGGTCATATGGCCTAAATAAGGAACTGCAAAAGTTAATTTCAGAAACCACCACGAACACGAAGCACCAAGGGCACAAGCAACAATTTCTTCAGAAACCACCACGCAGACGGAGCACCAAGTGCAGAGTAGACTCTTTCTGGATGTTGTAATCAACAAGAGTCCGACCATCCTCAAGCTGCTTGCCTGCAAATATAAGCCTTTGCTGATCAGGAGGAATACCTTCCTTGTCCTGAATCTTTGCCTTCACATTGTCAATGGTATCAGAACTCTCAACTTCCAATGTGATCGTCTTCCCGGTGAGGGTCTTCACAAAAATTTGCATTCCTCCCCTCAGACGCAGAACAAGATGAAGGGTTGATTCCTTTTGTATGTTGTAGTCGGCAAGGGTACGGCCATCCTCAAGCTGCTTACCTGCAAAAATAAGCCTCTGCTGATCCGGGGGAATTCCTTCCTTGTCCTGAATCTTGGCCTTAACATTATCTATTGTATCGGAGCTTTCCACTTCAAGCGTTATGGTCTTCCCTGTTAGGGTCTTAACAAAAATCTGCATTCCTCCTCTCAAACGAAGGACAAGATGCAGAGTTGATTCCTTCTGAATGTTGTAATCAGCAAGTGTGCGCCCATCTTCCAGTTGCTTACCGGCAAAGATAAGCCTCTGCTGATCTGGGGGAATGCCTTCCTTGTCCTGGATTTTGGCCTTCACATTATCAATGGTGTCAGAACTCTCCACTTCCAAAGTAATTGTCTTGCCAGTGAGGGTTTTCACAAATATTTGCATTCCACCTCTTAAACGAAGTACAAGGTGGAGCGTTGACTCCTTCTGGATATTGTAATCAGCCAAGGTCCGTCCATCCTCAAGTTGTTTACCAGCAAAGATAAGTCTCTGCTGGTCAGGAGGAATACCTTCCTTGTCCTGAATTTTGGCCTTAACATTATCAATGGTGTCAGAGCTCTCTACCTCTAATGTAATTGTCTTACCAGTCAATGTCTTTACAAAAATCTGCATCCCTCCCCTCAGGCGGAGAACCAAATGGAGGGTAGACTCCTTCTGAATGTTGTAGTCGGCAAGGGTCCTGCCGTCATCCAGTTGCTTTCCTGCAAAAATCAGCCTCTGTTGGTCCGGAGGAATGCCTTCTTTGTCCTGGATTTTTGCCTTCACATTATCAATGGTGTCGGAGCTTTCCACTTCCAAAGTTATGGTCTTCCCGGTCAAGGTCTTCACAAAAATCTGCATTCCCCCTCTGAGACGGAGGACCAAATGGAGAGTCGACTCTTTCTGAATGTTATAGTCAGCAAGAGTCCTGCCATCCTCTAGTTGCTTTCCAGCGAATATCAGTCTTTGCTGGTCTGGAGGAATACCTTCCTTGTCTTGGATCTTAGCCTTCACATTGTCGATAGTGTCGGAGCTCTCAACCTCCAGAGTGACGGTCTTGCCGGTGAGAGTTTTCACAAATATCTGCATATTTGCTGAAGAATTCTTAACGCAATTCAGAGAATCTGCAAAACGAAACAAATTGAAAAACCATAAGACAGGAACACGCGAACGTCACGGCAACAAACTGGATAGTTAACTGTACTGGGTCGAACCCGAGAAGGAGACTCTTAAAAAAGTAACAATTTTCTTTTTACAGGAAAACAATGGAAATTATATGTGAAGAACCTTGACTTGTACAATAACTGACTCCTAATTACTTTACAAAAATTTCAATTACACACACTTATGTTAGTAAGAGTAAACAATTACGCTAAAAGGGTTGGAAATTGATGGCTGGCCAAGGGCACCTCTCAAAGAAAAACCATTATACGGTTAATTTAGAAGACTGTTTTCAAACTTAAATTATCATGTTAAATGTCAACAAAATTTGTGAAAGAAATGGAATTTAAAATAAAAGACAAACGGAGAAAACGCAAGCAAAACTCAAAAACTTCTCCGAGCATTTAAATAACCAAAAATGTAAACATATTTAATTAAAGAAAATTATCTAGAAACCGCAACAACACAGCCAACCGAAACAAACCCCAGACTTGTATTACATGTAACCTCAAAAGGAACCTGTTTATCGATGAGGTTTCAAAGTTCTGAATTTATTTTACAGCGAACATCCCCAAAAACAGGTATACGGGCGCCAATATCCAGACCTAGGGCGAAAGAAACAGATCCAGAGAAATCGGAACGTGCTGAAATAACAACGTAACCAGGAGGAAGAAGATAAATAAGACGGAATCGAAGAAAATGAGAAAATAAGATCTGGTTACCAATTGCCAAACCAGTAAAATAACAACAAAGACAGTGAAAATCCCTGCGCCCAGCTCCGGACCAAACTCGATGCAATGAAAAGCCCTCCCAATCGAGCCAATTAACCTGAAACCCTTGATAACAGACTCTAACATTCAAAATTCATCACAGGGTAGCAATCGTCTGTAATGAACGGGAAAACACACGATGAACAAAATCAATAGCGAATAAGGAAAAACCCTATAACATTCAAAAATAACATAGCAAAAACGGTAGAATCTAAACGATCCAATGTTCTTGAAGACAGACGGAAGCTGATAAAAATTCCATTAAGGAGAAGGAAAAGCCATAACTAAAACAAAAGCCTTCAAAAGCAAATTTTCAAATCTAGACAAAAGAACAGAACACTATCTCATACCTGCAATCGACGACAAAGACAAAGGTCTCAGAAATGGAATTATCAAACAACCACACAAGAGCCTAATACAACCGTGTGCTTAATGAAGCAGAAGCATCGGGATTATATAGCACCAGGCCGGTCAAGATGAGCGGTGGGTCTAGAAATTTCCGCAACTTTTTTTACATCTGTTTGCTAAAATTATTTCGTTGTCCAAAAAGGTTTATTTCCAAATCTTTATTTCCAAGTTGTTAGTATGCGCGTGGGACGTCACCTGCCAGCCGAGTCCTTTCTAATCATGTGAAGACGAGGAAGGTGGCTTTAGCTTTTCCAACAAGCACTTTTTGTTACTTGCTGTGTTGGGAATCGAATTTTAATCCGTGCCAACCTTTGCTTTGGTTGCGGACCCGGTTGGATACCCATTTGTCAAGGAACGCATCGTGGACGGTGAAAAATATGTTAAAATTGAATAATAATATTCTTAAAAAATTATAATATATATATGTGTGTGTGTGAGAGAAGAGAAAGTGTAAAGAAAAAGCTCAATGTTTGAGGATGCATTTTCAAATTGTCATTTTTACAATTAATTTTAAAAAATGTTTCTTCTCAGGTAGGAAAAGGATCAAACCTTGCCCTTGTTCAAGAGTACCCTCATGGATTTTTCACTTCTTACTAAAAGGTTTCCTGTAAAAAGAATGTGAACAATGTTATAGTACCACCCTTGAAGAGCATTGTTCTGTAACTAGGATGGGGTCATTATGTAACAAATGATGTAATTATTGCAATAAGGCCCGCAATTAAAGGACATGTGATGAGACGCGATTCGCATAGGCCACGATATCGCAGTCCGCCGCCATATCTATAAATAAGACGTGGCTTTCCCTTGTTCGGGATCCCAGTTTAGAAGTAGCGAAGCTCTGGTAGTTTGATCCCTCCAGAGTTAGATTTTTTCCCGTGACTGCCCGCAGTGTGGTGAATGTAATTGTATGGTGTCTTTATTTGAGTGTGTCGTACTTGGACATGCACATGACCGACAATAAAGATCGAGATTACTTCATCATTGCAACATTCACTTAGTTTATTTAATGTTAATTATTGCTTTCATAGCACGGTGTGAGTACGACTTGATTACGAGCATTTAAGTGTGACTACTTGGTAGCCCAGTGGCATATCCAGGATCTACGCTTGGTAACCCAGTGGCGTATTTGGGGTCTACGCTTGGTAATCCCAGTGGCGTACCTCGGAGCTACGCTTGTTAGTCCCAGTGGTAGTCGCGCACGAAGTCCAAGATGTGTACGGTTGATCAAGGAATCGGTTGCTCGTCGCACTTAGGCTAGATTAGATTTTCTTACCCTTTTCCTCTTAGCTTAGATTTAGTTAATATTATTTTCCACTGCCTTCAGGAGTAGCATTAGGTTAGAATACATCATACACCTCATCTAGACTAAACCATACGTGACATATACAATACTAGTCTAGGTGGGAAGACAACAAACT
>MNCI01011487.1:42519-74485 GCA_015680685.1 Gnetum montanum | reverse complement strand
TACATATGAATGCAACATATGCCTGTACGATCACCCCAAGGGCCAATGCCCAATATTGTTACATCTACATGAGCATTGGGGAAACACGTTACATCCAGAGTTCGTACAGAGATACTATGTTCGATCACAGTGGCAACAATCCCAGTCATGGGGGAATCCACCCTTAGACTGGAGGCACCCTTCACATTTTCCGAACTCGAATGCTTATCACATTCAACATCCTGTTTCTTCATTTGGGCCACCATACTTTATCTCACCACAATACCATTCTCCACAATACTATCATCCCATACCTCCAACACAAACACCACCTTACGCACCTTTCATTCCTCCTAACTTTCAACATTCTCATCCTTTTCCTCCTTCCACAATGCCACCAACTATTCCTAAGGTGTTTGTACCACCGCAACCCATGAACAACACTTGTGCTGCTGCTACTAACAGCAATGAAGATCCTCCTCAACAACAAAGGTGTCCTTTCTTTAAACACGACCGTAGGAAGGGACAACATAATTCTGAGGCCACTGCATCTTCCAACCCATCACATGTCCAACAATGTGGTGCACCCTTACCTTCGAACCCAGCGCCTCATGTAACTTCATCAGGGCCACCAACTTACACTCCAACAACCATACGGCCCAATGAACACAACCATGGGAGGCATCATCCTAATCCTTGCATACCATCTAACGGTCCTAAACATCATAGTGGGTCAACTCGTTATCCGGGAACTACATCGTATAAAGTGCCCCACTATGCTCATTATAATCAAGTGTGTGAACCTCGAGGGAATAAGTATAGACTGGTCCCAATACTTCCAATATGCAAGGATCCTTATTTTCCATTTATTAATCCTAGCCATACTCAACCGATTAGTTATGGGGGATATCCCCCATTTCAATAACAAGCAGGATTAATAAATAATTTTTCATTTTCTTTAATTTTACAACTTTTTGTTTTCCAGTTTTTCATTTTTTCAACTTTTTGTTTTATCTTTTTGTGTGTTTGTATTCTCATGTTTGTGTAAGTAATCTCATCTACGAATAAAACACTCATGTGGATCGTTGGTTGAGGTGTGTTTTATGTTATTAAGTCATGAGTGATCAATTATTTGAAACAGTGAGCCCATTACACCCACTCATCCACTCTATAAATAAAGAGACTCTATTCATGGGTACAGTGATATTCTTGAAATTTCTAAACTTAAAATTAATTTTGTGTTCATTGTACCCAGAATGAAGAAGGATGGACCAAGAGTGAATGATTAGGATGTGACATCAAGGGGACTTGTGGATTCTCTTTGGTGACGTTTGTGGAAGTTATCATGCAATGCAGTTGTACTAAGATCCTTGTAGATCTAATGAAAAATGGGAGTAAGAGTAATCAAAAGGGCATTCGAAAATCAAACACTGTTCTAGGGGGTCCCACTGGAAAGACATGCACCCATGCCTGAAGGTTGGCGACTTCTCTAGATTCAGTAAAGTGAAAAAAAAACAAGGGAAAGAGAAAAGAAAAAGGAAGTGCCATAAAACAAAAATCACTCCTCCCTTGTACTAAACGCCAAGTGATCGTACGCCTTGTTGTTTTGGTACTCTCATAGTTGTTCATCATGGGATGAAACAATGTGATGTCACTGTTTAGACGGATGGACTTGGTTCTGATCTTGGAACGATGGGATAATGACACGTTAATCATGCTTTACACACAAGATTCACTATACCTTGGGTCAGATACTTCATGTCCCAATCTCTACAATCCCTTTCTATACTTCGTCTCATCTCACTGTTCGTGTAATTGTAGCTCGTGTCCCGTGTAACATAAAATTTTCATCTCATTCCGGTGATGTTTACATGTGTGTGTTTTGCGGAGTTAGTGCAGATTACCTCTAACCCTTCTAGTGCCCACGGACACTTTAAGAGTGATTACACAAGGGCATAATAGGTTGAAACTTGCTTTGGGGAGGACCCACTTGTGTAATTTTGTTGTAATCTTCATTAATTCTCTAAATAAACACACAATTTCTAACCCTCAGCTTAATTTTTCATAATTTTCTTTTCCTTATTACCATCACATAGCCTTTTTCTCTACCATCTGAGGTCCTTAGTGATAAATTCCACACCATCATAATTTTCGTGCCTTCAGAACTAGTTGAATTACCCTGGAATCCTTTAGTACATATGTCCTTAGTTTACATCGTTTAATTTCAAAGAAATATTAAAAATTTGGTACATTCTCTAAGTGCCCTAACTTCAATAAAAATATATATACATGACCTCCCTGTGCTATTCAACATTATCTATTCACGCAGGGGAAGTTTTTTCAAATTTCTCTCTACAACTTGCGATTGCACATCCCTTGTTTCCATATCCATAACACGCTCGCTGGCACTCCAATTTTCATTCCGTTTGAACCTACTTGAACCTAGAGTGTTCAGCTTCGTTGTGGGGGAGAGGGTACATGCTGAATAGCATATAAATTTTTTGTACATGCCGAATAGCACATAAATTTTTTGAAATTCATCATCGCCCGAAGGACATCTTTATGGGTAATTAGTTCTAAAATTAAGAATAAAATGTGTCAAAAACAATTTCATCCCCTTAGCTATACCAGAAAATTAAATTGGGAAACCACTGAAGCAAAGAGGACTCAACATTATAATCTTTCAGGGACATGTTCTTTCAATAATTAACATCACACGGAAATAAAGTAAATCTATTAAGGCAAGCAGTAAGGTATAGCCTAACTTTGGTAACAACCTTACTAACAATTGGTCCCGTGTGATTGCAGATGGCCTCGAAACGCGAACAACAGGAAGGTCCTGCTCAAGGTGCGATCAAACGATCTTAGAGAGGTGGAAGACAAGATCCTGCCAGACAACATGCAGAACAGGAGGAATAATCATTCAATGTTCATCAAGAAGATCCTCCTACTGTACGGTCTGGGCAGGCAGAAGTAGGAGATACCCTCTTCGAAAGCAGTGCTTGGTACTTAGGGGAAACGTACCAATTTTGGCATAATAAAGAAGAAGGCACCACAATTAAAAATTGTGGTGTGACTATTGATTTCTCTGTTCAAGCCATTCTGGAAGTATTAAACCTTCCGAATACAGGGCCAAAGGTTGCTTAGAACTAGCTGGACACTTTCAGAACCAAGCAACTTAATAAACTATTGACAGAGAATAAAAGGATGGTGGAAGAAAAAGAGAAGGCTGACTGGGCTGCCTCTATGGCACAAGTGCAAACTTACACGCATGCCAAGGCACTCAAGGCCTTACAAGAGGAGAAACTCCAGGCCACACTTCAAGGCCATCAAATCCCAAGACCTGGAGCAAAAGAAAATGGAAAGACACCTATGGAGGAGTCACCGCCACCAAGAACTACATGAGTTCCAAATTTTTGTAAATATTCTGTGTGTTGTGTCTTTGTTTTGTTTTCTTCCCACACTGCGGCATTAGTCCATTTCTTTTTCCAATTAATAATCCCATACCTATCCACTATGTAATCACTGAAGCTTGTTCTCCTTAACTCAAGGACGAGTTTTTATTCAGTCGTGGGGGTATGATGAGACGCGATTCGCATAGGCCGTGATATCGCGTCCATCGCGATATCGCATCTTCCCCTACGATATCGCGTACGCGATATCGCAGTCCACCGCCATATCTATAAATAAGACACAGCTCTCCCTTGTTCAGGATCCTAGTTTAGAAGTAGTGAAGCTCTGGCAGTTTGATCCCTCTAGAGTTAGATTTTTTCCCGTGTCTGCCCGCAGTGTGGTGAATGTAATTGTACGGTGTCTTTATTCGAGTGTGCCGTAGTTGGACACGCACATGACTGACAATAAAGATTGAGATTACTTCATCATTGTAGCATTCACTTAGTTTATTTAATTGTTATTTATTTAATGTTAATTATTTCTTTCATGGCGCGGTGTGAGTACGACTTGATTACGAGCATCTACGGATGTGTACGGCTAGTCACGGAATAGGTTACTCATCGCAATTAGTCTCTCACCCTTAAACTCCTAGAAGCGGAACGAGTATGACTTGATTAAGAGCATTTAAGTGTGACTACTTGGTAGCCCAATGGTGTATCCAGGATCTACGCTTGGTAATCCCAGTGGCGTATTTGGGATCTACGCTTGGTAATCCCAATGGCGTACCTCAGAGCTATGCTTGGTAGTCCCAGTGGTAGTCGTGCACAAAGTCCAAGATGTGTAAGGTTGATCAAGGAATCGGTTGCTTGTCACACTTAGACTAGATTAGATTTTCTTACCCTTTTCCTCTTAGCTTAGATTTAGTTAATATTATTTTCCACTGCCTTTAGGAGTAGCATTAGGTTAGAACACATCATACACCTCATCTATACTAAACCATACGTGACATATGCAATACTAGTCTAGGTGGGAAGACAGCGAACTGCGACCTAAGGCTAACTATCTAGGTGCCACAACTAGTCCATCTGCGGAGTTCGCCTGGATCACGCGTGCGATGCTCGTTTCGTATGGTTGAGTGTAGGGGTACCTCGCCACTCATCAACATGCATGTCTCCTAAAGTGACATTTGGGGATATTTTTACCCAAGAATTAGTAGTCGTATCAACATGGAGTTGTGGAGTCAATAAAGGTGAGTAACAAGTGCTAAGTGAAGTAGAACAAGAAGAGGACTGACCATCCTTTATTAGCTAGGTTTAGGCCTAACCATGGTGGTAGTGCTAGATTGCCTCTAATGGATAGATGTTGAAGGAAGACAACCTTAGGAATCCTTAGAACATGACCTAGATGCATACATTATTTCAATATTTTCTCATTAATAAAGTTCATTTTCATTTCCTTTTGCATTTTCCCTACTGTATTTTTTGCACATAATGTTGAATGTAACAAATACTTGACATTTGCCGTGATATTTAGAAATAGGATGTTACAATTGGTATTAGAGTAAACCAAGACCTAGGGCTAATCAAAATCGAGGACTAACTAGAATCAAATGATGAACTACAAGTCACAATCCAAGGTGAATCATGAACCATTGTCAAATGTGCATGATGTGTAAGATGAACCATAGCAATGAAGAAGATGTTTTCCCGTTGACTTCCAAGAATATTAGTAATCAAACTTTGATGAGTTTCAACTATACGTCAACAAGTTACACCAACTATAGGAGACTTTGATAAAATATGAGTAACATCAATCTAGGTAACTCTTCCCTATTTCACAGTGATATTAGATTTCCCCTTAGTTATTTAAGAATCTAGAGCATTAGGTCTTAATTTAGAAAAACAACTTAGGTAATCCTTAGAGTCCCTAATATAAAGCTAGATATATTCTTTCTTAAGTTCTAGGAATGATCCTCTCCTGAATTAGTCTTCTAAAACTTTGCCTTATTATAGGATCCCACTTTCCCTAAAAGTTTAATTCTCTAAAATGGTAAGAAACATAATACCCCCAACCTAGGGTTACTTCCCAAATATAGTACGAATATAGCATCACTAACCTATATAGGATCTAATTACTAATGAAGTCATTTGGATTAAAATAAGGAAGTCAAGCTTATAATAGATCCCCTTTACTTAACTAGTAAGGGTCATTAGCAAATGTCAATAATAATATATCTCGCCCTCTTAACCTCTTCACTTAGATCTAATAAACCTAGCTTAATAATCCTTTGTACCTTGCTCTTAATTAGTTATAACCATGATTTGAAAAAACATGTTAAATGTTAAACCTCATGCTTCATATATATTAAACTTCAAAGGTTGTGCATTATATTGCCACTAACTTAAGTTCACCTAAAAGTCATAATTGTATCCATAGGTGAGGGAAATAAGGTCAATTTTGGAGAATTAGACAATTTTAGTTTTGTAGAATTTCAAAAATTTATGTTAGTTTATGGGCATGAGACCACATCCAATGCATAATACTCTCTAAGATAGAATAGTACCAATTTTGTCTTGATTAGACTTACAATTAGGGAGTTATTACATATTGAAGTTTCTCAATTTAGGTGTCAAACTTAAAATTAAAAATTAAAAAAGTTAATAAAGTTAAAATTTTAAATATAAAATTTTAGATCACTTAGGAAGCGCCAAATTCATAATCCTAACTCTTAAGCCTCTTCTAGCTAACCACAAGAGCCAAGTTTCTTATATTTATAAAACCATAATATTAAATATAAATATTTAAAAGTTTAAATTTAAATTTAAAAACTAATATGCATCATGCAACTACATGGCATTATCTGTGCCTATGTGTGGAAAGGCCACACACTTAGCACAGCTCTTATATATGCATTTGCATGGCATAAAGTTATTACACAGTTATCATCAACTACCAATGGTTGCATGTTGCCTTTCTACTAGCCCTCAAGGCTAAAACCCTCACATGCAGCTACATGAAAAAATTGTTGCTCACATGCTATTAGTGATTTCCATCTTGGCCTATGTGCATTGCACCCTCTGCACTATCCTATAATGTTTTTGTCATGCCCTATGCTATTTTTTCTACCACACCCTGCATCAGACATTCTTGCTAATTTTTTTTACCGTCATCACTAGAAACCCTCTTTGGCCTATGTTGTTTGTCATCTTTTTTGGCAGTTCAAACTCATAGTGATCATGGACATCATGAACATCGAAGATCTATACTAACCTTAGCACCTACAGACAACGTAGATACCAAAGTTCTATACCAAGCTTTATTCTCATGGACGCTAGAGGTCTATGCTAAAATTAAGCAAGAAAAAGCTCTTAAAATTTAAATTTTCAATTTCAAATTTAAATATATTTACATTGTCAAGTTTGACCAACTTGGTCAAATATGTTAACTAGTGCTAAGTTCAGTAAAAAACTAGAAAGTCAAGCATGTTAATCCTAGAGTAGTACTAGGATGGATGACCTCTTGGAAAGTCTCAAAATTTTGGAAGCCTTTTTAAAGTTTGAAACCTTTTAACTTTTGATTCCAAAAGAATTTTTCAATGACCAAACAATTTTTTTTAATAGATTTCACCTTCTGAATGCAATGGTGAAGTCAAATTTAGTTTACGGGACCTTGAAATATAGTTTTTAATCTTCTTTCTTAAAGCATGCTTTAATAGCATTGGAAGCTAAAATTTAGCATAACTTGGACATGTAATGTCTGTTTTCAACAAATAAATAGTTGTTTTTAACTTTTTTTAGCCTTATAAATCTTGTAGTAATGTTAGATTTATCATTTGAAATTTTGATAATTAAATGATAATTTAAATAATGTCATAGTAGGCTATAACCTAAATCGACTAATCATGTCTAACAATCTAATGGTTATGACTAATAAATTTGATCCTTTTTTTATCATCTTGGATCTTAGGATAACATAACTAAGTTATACGTATAGTTAGACATAGGTCAATAATCCCTACACTACTAGAGTCAATGTCCTAAGGGGAATAGATAGATTATTATGAGTCTAAGAAATGAAGCCAAATTAGACCCAAGAAATTAAGCAATTAGAAGGATTAGTTGGTAAATCAACAATGGATGGAAAACTCATGTCCATCCAATAAGCATCAAAATTAATAGAAATCAAACATCAAGAAGAAGCATAAACTTACTCCAACAAGATATGAAATTCGTAATGAAGAAGAACTTAAAGGAGAATCTAAGAATGATCAAGGTTTTAGGCAAGTTATGTATCATGATGTTGAATAGAAGATGGGGTCATTAGTTCATCATAGCATTCAATTAGGTAGTGTATACTTCATCCACATTCAATCATCCCTAGACAAATCAAATTTTAAAATCTAGAACATATGATGTTCATGAATAGCAAGTTCAAGCCTTACCATATCAAATGTACTCTTCCAACCATATTTCCCTTATGGCATAAATATGACTTGATTTCCAGGGAGAGATAAAAATGAGGAAAGTTTCCTAAGCTTGCTTCTATTTTTTTCTTATTTTTCTTTATTTTAATTTTAATTTCTTCATTTAATTTATATTTTCAAATTAGATAAGTAAAATATTTTTCGGCAATACAAGAAGGACCAAGAATTTGACCTATCTTCACTTGGATAATAAGTGATATAAGTTACACTTAGTGTAACCCTAGTTAGGATTGGTGATGGGTGGTTTAATTTATCTCTTGTTGTTACCTAAATATTAATGTAAGTTGTTGACATGATCAATTTATTTTCCTTAAATGTTTTCCCAAGGTAGAATAAGTAGAAGAATTTTAAATATTTAACCTTATCTCAAAAAAAAATTGAAAACATTAAAGCATTGGAAGATGGAGGGAGCATTGAAGCATGCAGCAAGATCCTTAATGTGGACTTATTTGAGGATAAACAAAAGCTAAATGGGATAGTTTGTCGTATTATTATTTCAAAATTGTGTTGTTGCATAACTAGGATGGTGTCATAATGTAATTATTATAAGAAGATGCTTAATGAAAGGACACATTGTAATAACAAGCATGTATCTTAAGGTGACTTTTAGAGATTTGACTTGAGGTATTTATACCCAGGAATTAAAGGCCATATTAGCATAGAATTGCAGAGTTAATAAAGGTGACTAACAAGTGTTGGATAAAGTGGTATATGAAGAGGACTAGTGATGAAACATCAATAAGGTAGCTACGTTGACACATGCATGTCAATGTAGCTCTGTTGATGCATCTCAGGATGCATTGGTGCATATGTGTTGGCACTAATCTCATTGTTGCCTATATAAGTATGCACACCCACCACATTTATGGCATCATTTGGTCAATATCTTAGATAGATTCTTACAATTTCTTTTTTTTAAAAAAAAAAACTTAGCAAACGTTTCCCTTTGAGTGCTTGCAGTGTGGATCAAATTGAGTGTACAACATTTTATTTTAGCGCAATATGTACATGGGCACAATTTTATGAATGATAATAAAATTGAGATTTCTTCTATCCATTGAAACACTTGGATTAGTTTAAGTTTATTTTCTAATATTTTACTTTAAATGAAATTAACTTTCTCATTGTTAAGCATTTAATATTATAATTCATAAGTAACATGAGTAAGATCACTTTGACCATCATATACTAACACCTGGTAATCCCACAAGTGGATACTTGGTATGCCTAGTAGTAGACACTTAGTAACTTAGTAGTGTTAGTATATGTTCAAGATGTATACAGAAAGTATGAATAGATGCTCCATATTTAGGATAGTTAGTTAATTAATTAGTTAACTTAAATAATTGAACCTTCTTTTATTTAAGCATTTCGTAGAGAAAGAAAATGATAAAAATAAACATCCTACACATTAATCACACTTAACCATATAAACAAGCTAATACAAGTGAGGATTAGGAAAACAACGACTAGTAGCCACATCTTTCACCATCTAAGGATATAGGCCACTTAGGTAAACATAGTCCATGGAATTTAACTAGATCATGTGCACATGCTAGTGATTTGTATGGTTGGGCATAGGGAATACTTATTGTTGATCATTAGCACTGTTACTATGGACTTTCATTTTAATTATGTGCACTTAGTATTTTTAGATATTGAAATCATACAAAGTCATTAATATCACGCATCATCTTTTGGAAAAATAATAATAATATTTTATTAAGACATACTATATACGAATATACTAAGATGTCTTCTTCTCATAAGATTGATTCACCACTTGTTGATGACTCTAACCAACATGATGGACCTAGAAGAAATGTTGATGAGATCCCTCAACAACTAAAGGTGGTATATGCACATTTGAATCTCTATTATTTAGAGTTCACTTTCTTCCTCCATTAGAATGAACAATTACACTAGAGAGATTTGGAGAGCAACATTATATTCCCTCCTGATCATTCTATTCCTTCGATGTTTATGGTGGCTTTCATGAAGTTGGAACTTGAATCAATAGTCCTAGATTACCAAATGAAGGAGAATTTCTTTAGATATTATCAATCAATAGAGGTCCAACTCAAAAAAGATAAATAGACAGAGGAACATTGATGAGTGGCGAGGTGCCCCTATGCTCAACCATACGAATACAAGCATTTCATGCATGATCCGGTTGAATTCCAAGGACTAAGTGCCTATGCACCTTTGTGGAACAAGGATGGGTTGGTTGATCGTTGTCTTCCCAAACTTACTTGTATGTCACAATTGTATGGTTAAGTAAGTTTGAGGCATATGATTTTTATAGCTTTTATGTTTTTATGTCCTATTGCTAATAAGGGAGGAGAGAGAGAGATAACTAAGTGACTAATTTAACTTAACTACCAATTAACTAGGCTTTTAACTAATCCTAACATCAGTATCTATTCTCACTTGCCGTACACATCCTGAACCAGCACAACACTACTAGGATTACCAAATGCTAATCGTTACTTGGGTTACAAGTGTTACACGCATGCTCGAAGTGATCGTACTGTGTGTGCTAATAAAAAAATGTAAAGCGTATAAAATAAAATAAATGTAGAAGAAAATAAAATAAAGGAAATGAGTAAGAAAAAAAATCTCAAGTGCTACAAGGATGAATCCAAGAGCTTATCTTTATTGCCATACACAAGGTGTGCTCAGGTATACAATGCTCGAATAAAGATCCGTCCACACTTAGACATCCTGCTATGGGCACTTGGAAAATACTCTAACTACAAAAGTTTTGCTACTTGACTCCTAAAAGACTTCTAAAAGACTTCCCTTGAAAGAATTCCTCTAAATTGTGTGCCTGGGCACTATATTTATAGGCTTGGGAGCAACTACTTTGTTAATTAGAAAAACTGCCACTCTAATTTTAGAGAAACTGCCACTCTAATAATTAGAAAAATTACCACTCTAATAATTAGAAAAACTACCACTCTAATAATTAGAATAAACTACTAGAGTAACCGCTCTCATCATACCCCCACGACTAAATGAAAACTTGTCCTCAAGTTCCTTACAAAATATTGGAAAGGTATGGGATTATTGACTAATTGACAACTGATGGTGGAATGGGATGATAGACTCGATGTGCCTAGTGAATGGATCAACAAGCATATTACAACATTAGTGTTCATGACCATTGTGGTGAACACTCATACATAAATGACATCCAAGCCTTTATTTGGTAGCTTGTAGAGAAAGAGAGAGAAAGAAAATGAAGCATGTTGCTACCAATGCTAAGATTGCACCTTTCGTTGTTTATCCATAGCCACGCCACCAAACTTGCTCCTTTTGTAAATGCTCTAGTTTCGATCCATCCTGAGTGCTTCCTCCAAGCCCAATCCATTGTTTGTATGATTGCCATCTGCACACACAACACAGTCACAAATGAGCAAGGATAGATAAACCACAATGCAGTTGATACATTGCCTTAATATGAAGCGCATTGGTTGAGTTGTGGTTATGGCAGAAACTGGTTCAAAGATTTATCATAGGTGACTACCCAAGGTGTAGGGGTTAGGTGAATAGTAAAATGGAGAAAATTGAAAAATTTGTGCCAGGGCCCCCACGACTAAGAGCGAACCTCTGGTAGCTATAAGATGGAAAAATATGAGGAACAAGAAAGATGGGAAAAAATATCAATGGCAACACCAATAAAATGGATGTCATGGATGGGGATGAAACAAGAAATGATTGATTGCAAGAAATGTTTAAGAGAAAGAAGTTAACAATTGTACCAAAAAGAAATGCCAGTGGGTCCTCCCCAAAGCAGGCTCATGCCTTTTATGGCCTGACAAACCCACAAACCAAAGAGTCTATAGGCTCTAGGAATGTCATTTGGAAGCAAGAGTTAAAAATTTACCCATAAGAATTCACCAAAGAAAAACAATGCATCAACCCAGAATGCACTAATGATAAAATAAACAATGAGGTGGAAAATGGAAAGAAAGATGGAGAGGAGAGAATGGAATGGAATCCCAAGGATAAGGTTGTGTAAAGCCCCTTGTGTATTTTATGGTTAATGTGACTGAGTAGAACTCATCCCAAATCCAGACTAAAACAAACCACATCCAGTGACCTTGCATCAACACACTTGACCAATCCATCCACTTGAAGCAACAAGAATGCTTCCACAAAGAGTCACCACCTTTCCAAGGAGCACGAAATGGAGAAGTAGGAAGCAAGAAAGGGCCTTAGTTAGAGGAAACCTTCAGGCATGGGTAACATGTCTTTCCAGTTCCATAACCAATGTTTGTAGCCCATATTGCTTTATTATGTCTAAGGGGTGTGCTTTAAATTCTCACTCTTTTTTTCTTTGCATGAGAACCACACCATGCAAAGACTTATTTTTATTCACTCAGCTTCCTGATTTTTGAACAATGTCAGAGTGGCGGAAAACCCAAGAAAAAGCATCCAAGCACCCAAGAGAATGGCCAGCACAAATGCATTCAATTCCCTTAAAGTCACACCCTTTTCATCCTTTGAGTCTTTCCTTGGTTTGAAAAATACCCAGCCACCAATTCATTAAAAGTTTACTTAGAAAAAGAGGGACTGTGCAGTTCCAAGCCAAAGGAGACCATAGAGTTGTATGGATGACTGGACAATGTGGACTCATTGCCTATTTTACCAAAAGAACCATACCTTAATATCAGCATCATAATTCAAAGGTAAAAACCAAACATTAGCAATCAATATGGTATAATTCAATCCACCATCATGAGTACTTATTAAATGATGAATNAGGTTTGTATATTGTCATGGCCCCTGAAGGAAAAGTTGCATAAATAATATAAGGTCCTTCACACAGTGTTTGAAGTTTAGTACGTTGTGACACATGTGTGGGATTCTAGTAGAGAACCTTATCTCCTAGTTGATATTTAACTTTCCTAATCCTTAGGTCATGATGTTGTTTATTGAATGCCTTGTGCAACTCGTTAGATGATAGGGTAGCTAGTCGGTTTTCATCTAGCAAGTTAAGGGTTACTAACTGTTGTTTCTGTGCTAGATCAAGGTCAAGGTTGAGGTCACATGCCATGGATAGTGTACAGAGATCAGTTTGAATGGGAAGCGTTGGTAATTTACCATACACTAACTCATAGGGAGAGTAGCCTATAGGGAGTTTTCATGTGAAGCGGTATGCCCAAAGAGCATCATTCAGTTTAGTGCTCTAGTCTCACCTAAACTTGCTAACAGTTCTTGTCAATATCTTTGTAATCTCCCTGTTGGTGACTTCTGCTTGACCGTTCACTTGGGGGTGGTATGGTGTAGTCAATTTATGCTCAACCCCTAAGTGTTGCATTAATTTTCAAAAAGTTGCACCTGTGAAGTGTGTACCATTGTCTAAAATATATCTTCTATAGTAGCCAGTATGTCCAAGGAATGATTGAATAGTTTTGATAGTTTTTGGTTGATGGGTAATTCCTTGGATAACTTTGATTTTCTCGGGGTCTACCTTTATCCTTGTGTGTGAGATTTTGTGCCCTAGTACTATGCCTTCTTGGACCATTAAATGACTTTTCTACCAGTTGAGCCTCAAATTGGTTTCTACACATCTTTTTAACAGTTGCTCCAACTAGTCCAAGGCTTGATCAAAGTTTGCTCCATAAGTGGAGAAGTCGTCCATAAAGACCTCCACACCATTTCCTATCTACTGTTAGAAGATGCTTAAAACTAGTCATTGAAATGTTGCAGGGGCATTGCACAAGCCAAATGACATCTATTTGTATGCAAATGTTCCCCAAGGACTGGTGAACATAGTCTTGGCTTGGTCTTCTGGGGCTATTTGTATTTGATTATATCCACTATATCCATCCAGAAAACTATAGTAGTGATGCCCTGTGATGGTGTCTAATACTTGGTTAAAAAATGGCAATGAAAAGTAATCTTTGAATGTTGCCATATTTAGTAGCTTGAAATCTATGCACACCCTTCATTTGACTCCCTTTTTAGGCACAATAACTAAGGGGTTAACCCATTTTCTATCAGTAATGGGGTATATGAACCCAACCTTGAGAAGCTGTTTGATTTCTTCCTTGACTACTTGCTTCAGCTTTGGGTTCAAACGCCTCCATAGTTGTCTTCGAGGCTTCATGGATGGGTCAGTGTAAATCCTATGTTGGCATATCCTAGGATCTATTCCGGTTAATTTGGGATATGACCAAGCGAAGGCTTTTGACCATCTATTAATTACCTTCAGCAGTTCTTCTTTTTGTTGAGGAGCAAGCTTAGCATTGATAATTACCGATTTTTCATTTTTAAGGAACGTGTATTCCATACTAGTGGGCAATGGTTTCAGCTTGAGGGGCTCCTACTTAAATTTCTCAGGGGATTTCCAGTGTCCCCCAGTTGACATTTTCAAGGTAAGACTTGGAAGTTGGCGGTGGATTTGCTCTAATGTGTCTATGCTATTGATGTAAGCGCAAGTCAAACCCTTAGTTGGTTTCATGCATATGAGTGAACTGCTTTCATGATCAACTATCAGCCATTGGGTGCCTTCCTATTGTGTGGCTGCTACATACAGGCATCTTTGTATGTTGATCACTTGTGCACACTGATAGCATGCAGGTAATGTTAAACTTTGCACAAACCATGACCTCTACACACAATTACACCTTGTGTCACTATATGAGATGCACAAAACTTTCTTCTTCTTGATCTTTTTGAATGTATTTTCCTTTGATATTTCTAAGGAAAGATCACGGATTCCTAGGCATGTGTCGATGGTGCTTAGCCATGCTCTTTCCATTATTATTGGGAAGTCCCCCTACCATTGTTTACCTAAATCACTAGGTAGTCAGTTGGGTACAACCACCCACAAAAAGTGGTAACAATGTCTTCCACCAATCCCAATGGGACAGTGATGGATTGGTCAGCCAACTCTAGATGGATGTTGCTCTTTTTTAATGGAGGCAAGTTCTAGGCCTTGTACATTTCTTGAGAAATCAAGTTGACATTGGAGCTTGAATCCAAAAGAGCCTTGCATGGCGCATTTCTAGCAATTTGTAAGTATATCAAAGGACTCCTAGGATCAAAGAATTTCTTGGGAAGGTGGCTAGCTTTGATCCAATTGGTGACGACATGTGTTAGCATGACCGTATGCATTGAGTGCGGTGGTTGAGTTGAAGGAGGCTTCGAAGTTTTGATTGATACTGAGGCATCTAAGGAATTAGCCACTTGTGATTGCAAGGACTTGGTTGGAATGTCGGTTCTAAAGAAAGGTCTTTTCTTTATGTGGTTGTTGGAACCAATAGTATATTGAGAGTTAACAGCCCTCGTGGCATTACGTTGCTGTGGTTGGGTAGGAATTTCACCTTACATGGTGGGAGCAGGTGGTCGTGGAGCTATTGGTGGAAGAGATGCAGTTAGATGAGAAGGATGATATGCTTGCAAAATATCACCTCTAGAAGAGGGACTCCCATAATACTCATGGGCTTGGTAGTGAGTTTGAGGAGTGACATGACTAGTAGAGTCATGTGGGGAGATTGGCTGCTACACGTAATATCCATACGGGTTAGGTTGCCAGTAAGGATACTGTTGCCTTGGTGGTGGCATTCCCCATGATTGTGGGTGTTACCACTATTGATATTGCTTAATCAGTTGTGGTGGAGTTCCACTAGGATAATATGTTAAGGCTTGGTGGAACTGCCTTGGGTTACCTTAAGGATAAGGTAACCTTCGGGGTGTTTTCCTTTTATTTACTCGTGGGTTGAGTGCATACACCTCAGACTCCTACAGATGTGAGATTGCAGGGCAACATCCCTTAAGATGGTCATATTGACATATCTCACATCCACTATCATTATTTGTTTCCAAATCCACAACCTCTTCAATGATGACAACTTTTTCCTTGCTATGTGCATGTTCAGCTTCTCTCTTTTTCCTTTTTTCGTGATCACTAACTTTCTCTCTAGACTCTACTATTTTAAGAACAGTTTGAAATCTATTGTCTAGGGAATCCCACATTTGGTCTACCTTTGACAAAACTTCTGTTACCACTTTTTGATAGGCAAAGTTTTCCTATTCACCATCTCTTTGAGTGGTGACTCTTCTTCATCCTCACAAAATCTTACTCCCCTCTTCCGAAGGGAAGGATCTCGATTATACTCTTCCACACTTTCTCTCTTCCATAGCTGATCTTCTTCCTTAGCAACTTGCTTCAATAGTCTTTGAATTTGATGGGACCTAAGCTCGAATAGTCTCCCTTGGGCATAAGTCCCAAGGGTTCTTCTTGTTTCATGTCTAAGCCCATCCACGAGATGGCACAGTTAATCCCTTTGTGAATAACCATGGCTAGGACAACGATGTAATAGTGCACCTTTAGAAAGTCCACCTTTATCATGAGTTCATGTTCCTTTTTTGGACCCTTTGTGCTTGTGGGTATTAGGGCTTGGGTCATGAATAGTCAAATGAAGGTCTTGATACAAAACCCCTTGGCCAAAGTCAAGGGGAGGAACATCATTGTGTGGCTGATTACCTGAGGTAGGTTCACCACCCTCATTTTTGCTTAAGACATGTGGGACATCCTAGGACCACTTACCCTTCAAAGACTTATGATGTCTCTCCTGTTGCAAGTCCCTTTGACATTGTGCCTCCGTGGGATGGTATTCTCTGGAGTCATGGTCTTGCACAATGTATTCTATGTGTAAGTGCAGCATGCCAATTTGTGTGAGAGCATGAAGAAGCATGCTCAGGACCGAATGATCGGGAGGTAACACTATGTTACCTTCTAAGTCTCGCCAATGCAGTTGTTCATCTTGATGGAGGATAAAGGTGAAGTCTGGTATATACTCATTAGGATGAATATATATAACTTGAACTTGTTGAGGGACTGGCAGATCAATGTCATGTGTATTACGCCACTAATTGTTTCCTATTTCAAACCTAGGTGGTGAGGTGCTTTCATACGAAGAAGGAGACATATTTGTCTATTCAATGTGCAATGTACTCTTGTTTATTATTTCCTCAATCAACCCTAAGGGTTTTTTCCAATGATATGAATGATTTCCTATGTTCTAGTTAGCGCACAAACAACTAAGTCCCTGGAAATGGTGCCAATGATGAGTGACGAGGTACCCCTATGCTCAACCATACAAATACAAGCGTTTCACACATGATCCGGTCGAATTCCAAGGACTAAGTGCTTATGTGCCTTTGTGGAACAAGGATGGGTTGGTTGATCGTTGTCTTCCCAAACTTACTTGTATATCATGATTGTGTGGTTAAGTAAGTTTGAGGCATATGATTTTTATAGCTTTTATGTTTTTATGTCCTGCTGCTAATAAGGGAGGAGAGAGAGAGAGAGAGATAACTAAGTGACTAATTTAACTTAACTACTGATTAACTAGGCTTTAAACTAATCCTAACACTAGTATCCATTCTCACTTGTCGTACACATCTTGAACCAGCACAACACTACTGGGATTACCAAATGCTAATCGTTATTGGGTTACCAAGTGTTACATGCATGCTTGAAGTGATCATACTGTGTGCGCTAATTATAGAAATTTTAAGTGCATAAAATAAAATAAAATAATAAAATAAAATAAATGCAGAAGAAAATAAAATAAAGGAAATGAGTAAGAAAACAAATCTCAAGTGCTGCAAGGATGAATCCAAGAGCTCATCTTTATTGCCGTACACAAGGTGTGCTCAGGTACACAATGCTCGAATAAAGATCCCTCCACACTTAGACCTCCTACTACGGGAACTTGGAAAATACTCTAACTACAAAAATTTTGCTACTTGACTCCTAAAAGACTTCTAAAAGACTTCTCGTGAAAGACTTCCTTCCTCTAAATTGTGCACCTGGGCATTTTATTAATAGCCTTGGGAGCAACTACTCTAATAATTAAAAAACTGCCACTCTAATTTTAGAGAAACTTCCACTCTAATAATTAGAAAAACTGCCACTCTAATAATTAGAATAAATCGCTAGAGTAACTGCTCTCATCAAACATCATGAAGCCTTGAAAGGAAAAAAGGTCTTGATCTCACTATTTTCACAATCATAGAAGGAGGGCCCAGATTTTTCATTAAGGCAATCTTAACACCAAGGTCCTCCTCCCTTGGGTGAGGATGATACAACTCATCAATAGTTACATTCAACCTTGGAAAATAACCAAGGTAAGGAGAGAACTAGTTCCAAAACTAGGAGAACCTCAAGGCCAACATCTCCCAACTATTCACCTAGAGAACAACTAAGGGACCAATGGAAAAAAACAAGTTAACACCACTCTCCTTGTCCTCGACCTTCACCATCTTTTTTATCATCATTCTAATAGAAGGGAACATGATAGAGACTAAAGGAAAAATGATTGAGATTGAGATGGATATAACAAAAGGCCCCATCATAGAGATGCAAGGAGAGAGCATAGGAAACAACAAGAAGAGGAGGAGCATTATCAGGAAAGAAGGCATAGTAAGACATATCATAGGAGACATGACCATGAGTGGGGCCACCATGAATGTAATGACTATGATGAACCATTGCTTGCTATGAGAAGCATGATAAATATTTTAGAGGTAGTTCATATTCCTACTAGGCATCAAAGGGATAGTTGAATCAAACAACTTGATATAAACAATATTTCTAAATTTGAAGAAGCATATAATATTGATCCATGATATCATTTGTAGGTCTTTCATGATTCCTATAACTTGAAGCTAGAATTTATTTGTAGGCAAATTATGATGATGTAATTGTTCAATGATAAATATCAAACATACTCTAAGGTATCCAACTTAAGAAAAAAAACCCCAAGGATAGAAACAAGGTAGCTATGAATCCCCTGATGTTGCCTTGGGAAAATATTACTCTCTTTTACATAACTGTTCAAGTTGTAGTTTCTCTTAGAGGGAATAGCTTTGCCAAGTGATGGATGTGCTTAGAAATAAAACTAGAGATACTCTTGGATTTTATGCCTAAGGAAGATTGTCAAAGATGCAGGTCCATCAGATCCAAACGTTCATTGATCAAGTGGCTAAGAAAGAAGGAGAACTTAAAAAGAGAGAAAGTGCAAAAGAGTATAATAGAGATTCCTTCATTCACAAAAGGGAGGTATGTTTCTACAATCCTAAGGAGGAAGCATCACTAGACAAAGTGGTACAAAGGAAAACCTTACTAATCCAAAAATATAACATAGAGATATTGATCAATATGGACAAAATGTGGGACTCCTTGGATGAGAAGTTCCAACTAGCTCTAAAGATTATGAAGGAGAACATGGAGTAGGTAAACTGAGGTAAAGATAGAAGGAGAAGAAAAGATATAGGAAAGAACTACTATCAGTAGAAAGGTAAGGTTGTAGTAGTTGATAAGATTACAAATTCTAAGATAGAGGAAGAAGAATATGACATATGTTGAACATCCCAAGGGATGTTGCCATGTACTATCACATCTACAAGAATCTTGGGCTTATGCTTTATACCCAAAATTTGCAAAAAGGCAACCACCTAGAAGATTGCCTTATCCATAAGGTAATTCTTGGTAGTAGTTTCACCATCAATAGTATTATCCAAGTGGAGCACCACCTCAACCTCATGACTATTATCATCAATGGAAAAACCCATAGTTGTGGTAGATGTCAATGCTAAGGCAAAAATATCCTTATCATCAACCAAACCTATATGGTTATTATGTCCGATGACTTGTATCTTCTAGTGACTTTGCAATCAATGCTTTTTTTGTCATCACTATTACCCTTGAATATCATAGAGTAACCAATCCATGAGTCAAATCTTTTTATAGTTATCCTTCTTATTATCCACCATAGCACTTTGAACCTTCTAATCCTACTTCCTTGCCATATACACTACCTATGAAAGGTGAAATCCCACTGTAGCCTCAGTAATGCAATGTCATAAGGTCTGTGAATTTATAGCTAGATTACAATTCGAGTGGTTCTAAGTGTAAGCCTTGAAAAGGTATTTTCCTCAAATCCAATAGTCCACCTAAATTCTCATAGGTATTTGTGGTTTCTAATTCTTCACAAACTACTTTGACAATCACCAACAAGCCATCTTTAAACAGAAGATCCCAAAATGTGCATACTATCATCTTAACTCATGTAGTTACTAGTTGGATTAAGGTAGGATACTATTCCAAGAAAATATTTGATCCTAAAAGTCTTATAATCTACTTATAGATTGCAGAAAATGATTTATGTAAAGATCTACTTAACTCAAGCTATAAAGTAAACTTAATCTTTTAAGAGATGTATAAAACTTGGAGATTGCCTCTACTAGAAAAGTGTAATATTATGTTAGAGCTCATTGATCAATCCATCACTATTTCCTTGAGATTAGTGGAGGATATTATGACCATGATTTGTGGATGGTCTTGTCCAATAGATTTCTTACTAATCCATGTGGGCAAATTGTAAGGGAGACTTCCCAATTATCATGAGAAGGGCTTGGCTAAGAACAATTAATGCCAAGCTAGGGATTTGAGACCTTTCCTTAAAAACATCCAAGAAAAATGACTTTGGAAAATTTGATAAGAGAAGGGTTCCATGCATTGCGCACAATGATACATGGTGCCATTGCATGTAGAAAATATGGGTTGTGAAGAGCACATCCATCATAACATGCAAGAAGTATGTTGAAATTTTAGACATTCAAAGATGCCTATATGTAGTAGCTGTAAAACAGTTAAGGGAGAATTCCTAATTATCATGAGAAGGGCTTGGATGAGAACAATTAATGCTAAGCTAGGGATTTGAGACCTTTCCTTAAAAATATCCAAGAAAAATGACTTTGGAAAAGTTGATAAGAAAAGGGTTCCATGCATTGTGCATAGTGATACATGATGCCATTGCATGTAGAAAATATGGGTTGTGAAGAGCACATCCATCATAGCATGCAAGAAGTGTGTTGAAATGTTAGACATTCAAATATGCCTATATGTAGTAGCTGCAAAACAAGAGGATACCTAGTGGCTAACAATAGATGCTAGCTCTAGTCCAATAATGTGCATGGAACTAGTTGAGCTACTCATAAGTGCACATATCGATATCATGAATGAAATGGAGTAAATTTAGAACCAAATATTCTACATATAAGTAGAAATAAATTAAGGTGAGTTCAAAATCCCTGATAATTTTAAACAAGAATCCTTTAAATTCAAATCTTTGCGGGAAACTTTGTAGTATGTATTTCTTAATAATGGCAAGCTAGTAATCATCAATGTCAATCTTACTAAAGAAAAGAAAGGAAGGCTACTAAAATTAGTAAAAAAATGACCAACAACCTTTGCTTGATCATATGAAAAATTAACTAGAATAAATCCATGCATATGCTAGTACAAGATCTATAAGGACTCCACTATCAAATTGAAGACATAGCCATAAAGAAGGTTGAATTTAAAGCTAAAACAAGTTGTCAAAAACAAAGTTGAAAAACTTCTTAAGGTAGGATTCATCTATCTTATGGTAGATAGTGAGTGGGTAAGCCCACTTGTTATTGTACCAATGAAAGAAGGATAATGGAGGATCTATATAGACTTTAGGCTGTTAAATATGGCCACATTGAAAGATCATTTTTTGTTGCCATTTGTAAACCAAGTGCTAGGTACAAGTGTGGGGCACAATTACTATAGCTTTTTGGATGAGTACAGTGGCTATAATCAAATCCAAATCATGCCAGAAGACCAAGCCAAGATACTTTTTATAAGCCCTTGGGTAACTTTCACATATAAGAAGATGTCCTTTAATCTCTATAATGCTCTTGTGACTTTAAGATGCTCTTTGACCTTTGTAATGATCTAGTAGCTTTTCAACACTTAGTCATAAGAATATTTTAGTAGTAAATTGGTGTGATGTAGAAGCTCTCACAGATGACTTCTCCATCTATGGCACTAATTTTGAACAAGCTTTAGACAATCTTGAGCAGGTACTTAAAAGGTGTGTGGAAACAAACTTGTGACTCAACTAGTAGAAGAGCCACTTGATGGTGTCATCTTGGGACATATAATTTTAAGGAAAGAGATTTAGGTGAATCATGAAAAGATAAGTGTCATCTAAGAAATAACTAGACAACCTCAAAGTATTAAATATGTGAGGTCATTTCTCAGTCACATTGGTTACTATAGAAAGCTCATTGAAAATTTCTCTAAAATTGCCAAACCATTGGTAGAACTTACCAAGAAGGTTGAAATATTTGAATGGACAAAGGAATGTGAACAAGCATTCCAAAACTTGAAGTAGAAGCTCATAAAGACACTAATTCTATGTGCTTTAGATTGGTCCAAACCATTTCACATCATAACAGATTCATCTAACTATGCCTTGGTTGCAGATCTTACATAAATGGATGATAAAAAAACATTCATATTATATTCGTTATGTAAGAAGGAGCATTATGGGTGTAGAATGCAACCACATCATCATTGAAAAAGTACTCATGGAAATGGTGTATGCCTTAGAAAGTTTTTGCACTATGTGCTTGGATGTCCAATCTTTATGCATGGGACCATAGTGCAATCCACTTAATGATAAACAAACCAACGGTAAGCCTTGGTGTTATATGATGGTTGGTGACCTTACAGGAATTTGATCTTACCATGATGGACAAAAAAAGGGACCAAGAATGTAGTTGTAGATGATTTTTCTTGGTTAAGATGGGATAACAATGATAAGGAAGAACCTTTATCTAATCAATTTCTAGATGAACTCCTCTTTGCTAAGTTCACTAAAATTCATGCACCAAGGATCACAAATTGGTATGATGAGTTTCTCTCATATCTACTCACATAGGAGACTACTATTGAGTGGAATCATAGGAAGAAATAAAAGTTTCTTTACCAGGTTAAACATTACATAGAGATTGAAGGTAACCTTTATAAGGTTTGACCTAGTACGATTGTGTATTTCTGATATAGATTAATTACCCTCCAAGATGTTCATGAAGGTCCTTATGGGAGCCAGTACGTAGAAAGGAGGAAAACCATAAAGATCCTAATGGCTAGATTTTTTTAATCAAAAATCTTTAGGAACATTCACCATTTCTCCCATTTGTGCAAAATGTGTCAATGAGATGGAGGAATAATAATCCAAATAGAAGGACCCCAAGAGTGAATTCAACCATTGGAGCCTTTTGACCTTTGGGGAATTAACTTCATGGGATCCATCACTCTCATGTTTAATGAGAAAGCCTACATTATAGTTTTCATTGACTATTGTAGAAAGTGAGTTGATGTTGCAGCCATATCTGATTATACATCTACCATTGTAGCTTACTTTTTTTAATAACAAATGGTAAATAAGTTTGGTATGCCTAGAGCACTAATTTCAAACAATGGAACACATTTCATAGGTTCTACTTTTCACAAGTTAGTGTAATGCTTAGGGATGCAACATAAACTTACAACACACTATCATCCCCAAGCCAATGGTTAAGTAGAGGTTACTAAAACACCACCAAATCTAGACTACGACATCTCGATTGCAATTTTTTTTAAGTGCTAGGACTATGCTCTTCACTACCCCAGAGCATAGTTAGCTTCTTGTGGAGAGCACAGTTAACACAAAAGCTAGTTTTGTAATTTTTTCTAAGTGTTAGCATGAAGCCAATTATAGCAAAATTTTCTAAGTGTTGGGACTATGCTCTCTATTACCCTAGACCATAGTCAACCTCCAGTGGAGAGCATAGTTAGCAAAAGGATATGTTTTCACAAGTTTTGACAAGTGTTGGCACTATGCTCACCTCTAGTTGGGAGCGTAGTTAGCGCATAGCCATTTTTTGGAAAATTTTCTAAAAGTGAGACTATGCTCTCCCCTGGTTTAGAGTGTAGTTAAGTGTAGTCAGCTAGAATAGCCTCTGATGCCATCCATAATGCAACAACAACACTTAGCTTAGCTCCAACTCATCTTCAACAAACGTAGTTAGCAAAATGCTCCTCTTTTGCATCCCCTTTTTGGCCCCACAATTGTAACTATGCTCAACCCCACGAAAGAGTGTGAAGAGCGTAGTCTCCAAAATTGCACTTTTTCAAGTACCTCACGATCTTCTTGGCACATACATGTGGTTGGTAGCATGGGCACAGTCTCATAGTATTGCAAAGTCTGGAGAAGCATAGTAAAGCACAACACCATCAATCTAGTGAAGAGCGTAGTTGGGAAATAGTGTAGTCCTAACCATCCCCTCTACCATGCGGCAATTATCCTACATTTTGTGCTAATGCTAGGCCTATAAATACCTAGTTCCCTTAACATTTTCATGGTTGGAAAAAATTTAAGCATTGGAAAATTTTAAGATTGGCTATTCTCTTGGCATGAGCAAATGTAAGAAGTGCTTGGGAGAGAGCCAAAGAAATATTAGTGAAGTTGTAGACCATTGTAGCCCATAACAGTTTACCAGAACATTGTAGCTAATGGTACACCATGATAGCCAACTTGAGAGACATAGACACCCCAGTAGAACACCAGTCTTTGTGGCTAGACACCCCCAAGACTATGACTACGATGTCCACTATGCTTGTTGTAGACTGTGTACCTTCTAACCCCTTTTGGTATTAACTATGCTCAACCCCATTTGGGGTGGTGTTCTACTTCTCTCTCTCTCTCTCTCTCTACATTTTTTGCATTTTATTTGCACTTTTCACTATTTCACTACATAGCTATGCCTAAAACCACATTTGGGTGGTAGTATTTGTGTGTTGGCACCCTCATTTTCACCAAAAACCTTGACTATGCTCAACCCCATTGACACTGTTAACACCATTGACACCACTTGAACGCTTAGCACCGTTTCACACCAACATTGTAGTTAACCATGTTGCACCATGATTGCATTTGATAAGTCCCTATTTGATCAATAAGACCACTCAGGATGCCCCATCTCAACCTCTAGCAGGCCCTCATGTGGATTCAAGGTTAGGCTATGGGCTTGAGGACCTCGGTGTTCTAGCCATTGATGTTTTTAGTTTTTACAGTTTCTGGCACTAGAAGGAGGATTGAACCTCTTTTTCAAGCTTTGTTGAGGTTGTTTTATGAGCTCTTTACATTGTAGTTGTCCACTGATCCATCGATGTAGATTAGATCCCATTTTCAATTCCCCCACAACCCTACATAGCAATCCCAAACCGTACTTCCCTCCACTATTTTACTAAGTTTCCATTATCCTTAGTTGAAGTGTAGCTATCTTGAGTGTAGACATCAGAGTCAACTCTTTATCATGGAGAGCATAGTTGGCTCTTTGCAGTAGAGAGCATAGTCAGTGTAGATAGTGTAGTTAGCTCTCTGTAGTAAAGAGCGTAGTCAGTGGTATTAGTCAAAACAAAGTTAGTTTTTGATCCACTATATTTTGTAGCCAGCAACCTCTATAGTTTCCCTTTACAACTTAATATACAACCAAGAATTCGGATCAACCTCTAGTGTTAGTTTCAAATGTACTTAATACCTTGCCTATCCAAAAAGAGACCAAGATTGACAACCTGTGAATCTCGTGATGGCCAAGCCAAGGCAATCCCTTAGGCTACGTAGCCAAGACCCAAAGTATGCCATGCTTAGCAATGAGTAATACAACTTCATATGTGAAAAGGTCCAAGTAGGGTTACTTATAGATCACCTTGACATGAAGGAAAAATGGGACTTTGAACTAATCCACTAGGATGGACAGGAGTATATTCCTTATTCATTCGACATTATCCTACTCATAGAGTCACATCACTAGTTGTTATCCCAGCTCATCCGAGTAGGTGAGCATGATGTGGGAACTGACCACAAGGAAGCCTTACATGAGGAAGTGGATGAGTTAAAAGCTCACTTCATACACAAGGCCCCCTTTCCCATCATCTTCCAACAAGCAATCCCTAGTTTGGCCCCTCCTTGATCTAGTTCACTCATCCTCCCCAAGACGATCATAACACCAACATCACCTTCCCATTCCATCAGGCTTAGATCTATGCCTGTAGTGGTAATCCATTAGATGAAATACACACATTATGATGCAATAGCTCCCTTCAACTTACCCTTCATCACATCATCTCAACCTACGTAGCCATCTTTGCTAGTAGCAGTCATGCTAGCTCAACCATATGTTCACATAGGACCCGTCTCTAAGCTCCAAATGACTCAAGTGCCCTAAATCCCGCTCGTTTCGTCAATGCCCTTGGCATCATTCCAACCCATGTGTGCATGGCTTACCCTCATCATTATCCCTATAACATAGCTAACACATCAAGGACCTCACATGGTTCCATAGCCTACAACCATGTCATGGGCCACACAACTAGCACATCAGATAGCACAACCAACACAACTAGCTGGAGCATTCCAAAATTTAAACCATGCATTCCAATTTATCCAAACCTTGATAGAAGAGGTGAAGTGACTCAAAGCCACCTCCTCTAAAATTGTCAAAGTGGTGGACTTCTACTAGGACAATCCTATAAGTCCTATGGTTCCACCTCTAACTCTGGTAGCTGGGGTTCCACTACCTCAATTCGCCAAGTATAATGGTGAAGGAGATCCCAATGTGCATCTAGTCACATTTAGGTTTGAGTGCCTATTTCTACAAGCATGGTTGCATGTCATTATATGTGTGTTCGCTATGTCATTGATTAGTAAAGCACTAGATTGGTACCACGTGTTGCCTAGAGGCTCTATCTCTTCTCTAGAAGATCTCTTGAGCTAGTTTGTGACATGCTTCAAGTACAACCTAAAGTCAGAAGTAACCTTGAACCAGCTAATGTAGGTCAAATAGGGCCACCTAGAGCTTGTGCAAAGATTCATCCAATGATGGAGTGCCTCGTTAAATGAAATACAAGAGCCCATAGTTGAGGCACATCTCTTAGCTATCTTCAAGGGCACAGTTAATGTTTTCATAAAGTCAAAGCTATGCTACTTAGGCTTGCAATCCCTAAGCAAGGCCTTTGCCCAAACCAAGAGCATAGAGGATGTAGTGGAAGCTAGTAAGGACCCAACCTATGTGGCCTACAAGAACTAACAGATGAGGAGAGATAGGGAAAAGGAAAGCAAACTATAATGGTGGTAGTGGAAGCCAAAGAGGCCAAGGAAAGCAATGGGGGGTCGATGGACAGGTCGTTCAAAGCCCTAGCCAATAACAAAGCTACCAACCTTGGCACCAAGGAAAAGCAACCCACTTACATTTGTAGTGGCCATGATGCAGGTTAGTCAAAGACCAAACTTTGAATGCAAGGATCGCTCCAAGTACACCCCATTACCACTGAAGCCCTCAAAGTTGCTGGAATAACTATTAAAGAGTGGATGCATCCAATGTAAGCAAATGTTTGAGGATGCCTGTAAAAGATATGATAGATACTGTGAGCTACTTAGAAATCCAACTTTGGTGGCACTGAATAAGCCACCAGTCCCAAAACATTTCAGGCTAGATCGATTATGCCATTACCATTAGTTGTTTGGTCATAGCACAGACTTCTGTCTAGCCCTGCAAGATGATCTGCAAAAGATGATCAATAGAGGTGAGCTTGTCCTTAATGCTATAAACCCAGTTAGGTCATAGAACAAATCCATGAGGGTGTACAAGGATCCTCTAAATGTGGATGATGTTGGCTATGTCATAAATGCTATCAACATTAATGACAACCCAAAACCGGTGTAGTAGCCATTCATGATTCGTGTGCCCTATGGTAGTGCAAGGGTTCCCTTAGCCACTATGGGTTTGAGGCCCCCTTTTGTTGTCAAAGTGCCACCTCAAACACCCACAATGTCCTTCATGGTTAGGGTCCCACAACATGTCGCAACAACAACTATTTAGCCACCCTTTGTCATCAAGGTGTTACAACATGCTAGCTCCTCACCTACTCGAAGCTCAGTAGTGGGCAATGCATCAATTCCTTCTTGTCCAAGGACCAATCTTATTGGCAACATTAGTAGACCCTCTAGGTGGCAATTTGAGAGACCCAATGAGCATCTCATAGATAGAATTGTTAGGTAATGTTAAGACCAAAGAGTGCTTGGTCTACAGAAGTTAGTCCCTATATCTATGATCCCCATGGCCAAAACAATTGAGGAGGCCATATCTAGCAAATCGCAACCAAGCACTGAGTCCCTTGCGTAGGCCAAGCCAACAAAGCCTAGGTCACCTCCATGAGAAATTTTTTTGTTAGGATGCATGGAGGAAGTCAAAGCCAACAAAACATGGCTAATGGCAATGAATTCATGGATGCATTAGCCTAAGTCAAGAAAGTGCTGAAGAAAAAGAATACAACACTAAGCTTGTATGACCTAATCATGAACTCATCTATCCACTACAAGGCACTGGTGCAAATGTTTACCTCCATTCCTATCATGGAGAACATCCCTATGTATGAGAATTTCATCCATGTAGTGATGTTGCCTCTTGCATCATAGGAATCAAGTTCCACATCCCTAGTGTTTTGTGATGAGAAAATTAAGATCAATCCTGAGAAGGATAAGGTCATAATGGCCCGAATGTTCATTACCATACATGTTGGGCAATGAAAAATCTGTAGTGTGCATGTTGATGATGGAGTTGCAATGAATGTAATACCATACATCATCATCGATCAACTAGGCTTCGCAGTCTAGGTCAAGCCAACGAAAATCACATGCTTTAAATCCTTCAATGGAACATGTATCATTGTCAGGGGCATAGTCACCATAGCTTTTGTAGTAGGGGAGTAATTCCCCACCACTACCAAATTTATCATCATAGAGGAGATTTCAAACTTTAACCTAATATTGGGTAGGCCTTGGCTAGCCCAATTACGAGTTGTCTCCTCTCTGATTCATCAGGAAATCCACCTTCTATATGAAGGTGGTGAATTTATCATCCATGGTGATAATGCCACCCCTTTGGCCATCAACAACATAGATATGGAGTAAGGGTTGGAGGTTGAATTTCCTGATGACACACCTATGGTAGACAACAAAATGCATGAGGCTGACACACTCGAAGAAGTAGTAGAAGCCAACGACCTCTTGAAGAATGCCCTTTGGGTAGAGTTGCCCTTTAACGTAGCAAGTGATGATCAAGGAGAATACTAAGTAGTGCAATCTAGGCCCTACGCACCCCTTAACCCACATTGGGTTAGGAAGCAACTACGTGACTAAGGTTTCCCCTTAGTCCAAAACACACTAGGTGCCTTGTCACTATTTTTTTCTATGTGTCTTGTAGCCTACTCTCTACTTTTGTTGCATTTGTGTTGCATTAGATTAGTGCAATAGCACATTATTTCCATTTAGCTTACTTGCTTAGATTACACATTTATTTTCTTGGTTCTTACATTCATCTACTTTGTTCATGCATTTGTTTGTTAGTTTAAACCCTCGTAGTTATCACTTTGAAAACATCAAAATGCATAAAAACCATACAGCCAAAATTACAAAAAGAGAGATAGCAATACTAGGCCTACCATGGCCTTAAACTAGCAACATCGTAGCCTAGAACAACCTTAAACTACTGCCCTTGATCCCCATCATTGTGGCCTGGAATGGCCTTAAAGTAGCAACACTCAGCCCACTATGGCCTTAAACTAGCAACCCCATGGCCCAGAATGGCCTAAAATGATCATTTTTAACCTCCTAATTATGGCCTGGAATGGTCCTAAACTATCATCATGGCCTAGAATGGTCCTAAACCATCATCATAGCTTAGAATGACCTTAAACTAGCAACACACATGGCTTGAAATGGCCTTAAACTAGCAATACATGTCTCAAAATGGCCAAAAACTAGCATTGACCCTCTTGCTATGGCCTTAAACTAGCATGGGGCTTGTTAAGGCTTTAAACTAATAATAGATTCATCATGGCTTGCAATAGCCCAGACTCACATACTCATAATGCAATAAAATTGTTACATAGGGATAAAAGTTTACACACTACATTTGGCAAAATACATCATCCATAGCAATTGTAGTTTGCATAGTAATACATGGCACAGATAGCATCACATGACAAAAATGCAGTGAAAAGCCTAATGGAAGGTACATCTGGTCATGCTCAACCGATGGCGCTAGGTGGAGGTGAAGGTTCTACTTCCTCCACTGCATCACTGGGGCCTATAACATCGCCTAGTACCTACCACAACCATTAACAAACATGCATAATTAGTAAGAAAATATGCATTATATGAGCTAACTTGAAACATGAAAAGCATAAAACCAGCTAACTTGAGAGGGTCCTACATTGGTGAGTTCTAGAGGTAACTTTCCAAGCCCAGCCTCCAAGTGTTGGAGGATCATAGCTTTGAAAAGTTGCATCTAGTCCTCTTAGCCAAAGTTAACATCCTCAAGTGTCTTGCCCTTATCCATGATGGTCCATGCAGATGGCTCCATAGAAAATGTAGCAAAAGAGGCCTCTTTGGAGGGGGTGATGATCTATCTCATGGGAGGGTCACTCATGACCATACATTGTGCAAACAAGTCATATGCCTACTTTTTGTCAGTTGCCTCAAGAAACATCTCAAGGTGGCAATGTTTGGTAGACTTCTCCTAGTACCATTGCAAGTATGCATCACACTTTTTCTTGTACTGATGCTTGTGATTCTTCTGCATCTGTTCCCATTGATCAACCTTTGTACTATAATTCTTCTAATCTTGATTATTTTGAGCAAGTAAATCCATCTAGAGCTATTGCTCTACCATCTCCTACATGGCCTCATTTTTACCTTTGATAGAAGCCCAATATCTAGTATAATTGATCTCAGAAGTATGCTAGGTGCCATCTTCCCATGATCTAAGCACTATGAAGTTATATTTGAATTGAAGACCATGACCTAATAGAGGAGGAGTTCATGTGTATGCTTAATTGCATCAAGTGGTATCAAGAAAGGCAATAGCAAAAACATCATTAAAACCAATTGGGGATCTAGTCCTCAAGGCCATTTATGAACCCGTAGATAAATTCTTAGCTAATTGGAGAGGGCCTTTCCTAGTCACTAAGGCCTATGAGAATGGAGCATTTAAGCTTGCTGATCAAGACGAAAACTAGTTTACTAATCTAGTAAACCATTCATACTTGAAGTCGTATTACATCTAACATGCAGCATCACATGTCAATAAAGTAAGGTAAGCAGTTGTTCACTATGACACTAAATTGGCATAATCATCTGCTATGATGCTAAACTGGCACAACATTCATTTGCTATGATGCTAAACTAGCATAGAGTGTCCACTATGATGCTAAACTGGCACAACATTTGTCTACTATGATGCTAAACTAACATAGCTCGTCCTTCAATCATGACATTAAACTGGCATAATGTGTCCACTATGACTATAAACTAGTAGTCCACCATGACTTTAAAGTGGAACAACACATCCACTACAATGTTAAACTAGCACACAACAGTCTACTAGGACTATAAACTAGCATAACACGGTTTTCCAAGACCTTAAACTAGGTTCATGATTTGCTAGGATCTTAAACTGGTAAGGCCACGATTTACCAAGACCTTAAACTGGGTTCGCGGTTGATGAGTGGCGAGGTACCCCTACACTCAACCATACGAAACGAGCGTCGCACGCGCGATCCGGTCGAACTCCGCAGATGGACTAGTTGTGGCACCTAGATAGTTAGCCTTAGGTCGCAGTTTGCTGTCTTCCCATCTAGACTAGTTTTGCATATGTCACGTATGGTTTAGTCTAGATGAGGTGTATGATGTGTTCTAATTCTAATGCTACTCCTGATGGCAGTGGAAAATAATATTTAACTAAATCTAAGCTAAGAGGAAAAGGGTAAGAAAATCTAATCTAGCCTAAGTGCGACAAGCAACCGATTCCTTGATCAACCGTACACATCTTGGACTTCGTGCACAACTGCCACTGGGACTACCAAGCATAGGCCTAGGTACGCCACTGGGATTACCAAGCGCAGACCCCAAATACGACACTGGGTTACCAAGCGTAGATCCCCCTAGCTACACCACTGGGTTACCAAGCAGTCACACTTAAATGCTCGTAATCAAGTCGTACTCGTTCCACTTCTAGGAGTGAAAGGGTGAGAAACTAATCGCGATAAGTAACCGATTCCTTAACTAGCCGTACACACCCGTAGATGCTTGTAGTCAAGTCGTACTTACACCGCGCTATGAAAGCAATAAATAACATGAAATAAATAACAATAAATAAACTAAGTGAGTG
>MNCI01011487.1:10543-36698 GCA_015680685.1 Gnetum montanum | reverse complement strand
TCCCACTGGAAAGACATGCACCCATGCCTGAAGGTTGGCGGCTTCTCTGGATTCAGCAAAGTGAAAAAAAAAGAACGAAGAGAAAAAGAAAAAGGAAGTGCCATAAAACAAAAATAACTCCTCCCTTGTACTAAACGCCAAGTGATCGTACGCCTTGTTGTTATGGTACTCTCATAGTTGTTCACCATGGGATGCAGCAATGCGATGTCACTGTTTAGAAGGATGGACTTGGTCCTGATCTTGGAACGATGGGTTAATGATTCTTCCATCCTCCTATAAGTGAGTGAGCAAGCATAACCCTTGTCCCCCTTCTACACCACACAAGCAGGCATGCTGCAGTCTTAGAATGGAGCACCTACAATGGGCACAACCTTTGAAACAGTTGCAGCATCTTCACCCCCTTGTCATTTTATTAGCTTTTGAAACACTTGCAATGGGCACAACCTTTGAAGGACTTGTAGCATCTTTGCCCCTCTACAATTTTACTTGCTTATGAACACTTGTAATGGGTGCAACCTTTGGAGCATTTGCAGCATCTTTGTCCCCTACAATTTTATCGACATTTTTTATCTTATGTGGTTTTCTTGTCTTCTCAAAGTTGTGTTTGTAGGATGAAGTCCTAGGTCATCGTGAAAATGTGCCTCTCATTGCAATAGCAAGTCACCACATCAATTCGATGTGCATGATTGGACTAGCTAAGCCCCTTAAGAGTGCACATCCTTATTATCTTGTTATATCCTATTATAGCCTACTCACATCCACTCCTACATCCCAATACCCTTTCATTCCCTGCATAGCAAAGATTATAAACTCTTTGATGTTCATGTGCTATGACCACATGGCATCCTCTTCAAGACAAATTATAGAACCCAAGGAAAACTTAACATAAGTTATCCTATGGAAAGCCTCTATTAGTTGATCAAAGCCTAGGTGGATGTAACACAAGTCATCCTGGGGAGGAAACACCTGTTGAATAGACATGACGTAGTTTTGCAATTAACAAAGCAAAGCCCATATAGTGATATGAAACTCACTCGATGCAAAGCACCTCACGTAAAGCATTTAGCAATGTGTAGAGCCCAAAGCAGCCTCACCCCACAGTAAAGAGTAAAAATAAAAGAGAGAAAATAAATATAAAAAGCAAAAGGAAAAGAGCACGTCCACAAGCAGCCTAGTAGTGTTGCAATTTTGCAATCGGTTCAACCCTAAATCCACACTGACTCTCTCACAAGAACTTTGATGAGAGGTCAACATTTCCAAGGACAATCTTCTCTAGTACCATGATCACCATCAACCATGAATTCTTTGCATTCTAAAATCCTATTTGCACCTTATCTTCCCTTTTACCCTTGACACATTGCCTACAACTTTTACTCCCACTACTCACTTACCATTTAGCATACCACTATCCACAACACTCCTAAGCATGGTGCAATGACATCCAATCAAGCACTAAGGAGTGATGTTGGTGCCAAGCTTGTTGTGGTGTTTTGCTATTCTTTGTTGATGTCTCTCGGGCCATTCCTCTAGACATCAACAAAGAGTGGCCAATGAAACACTACCAAATCTAGGCTACGACATCTTGACTACAAATTTTTCTAAGTGCTAGGACTACACTCTCCACTGCTCCAAAGTGTAGTTAGCCTTTCATGGACAATGTAGTTAACACGAAAGCTAGTTTTGCAATTTTTTCTAAGTGTCAAAACAGAGCTAGTTGTAGCAAATTTTTCTAAGTGTTGGGAGTACACTCTCCACTGCACTAGAGAATAGTCAGCCTCTAGTGGATAACATAGTTAGCAAAAGGATAAGTTTTCATAAGTTTTGACAAGTGTTAGGACTACGCTCACCTCTAGTTAGGAGTGTAGTCAATCGCCAGCAAAGAGCGTAGTTAGCACATAGTCATTTTTTGCAAATTTTTCTAAGTCTGAGACTATGCTCTTCCCTAGTCTAGAGTGTAGTCAAGTGTAGTTAGCTAGAACAGCCTCTAGTGGTGATACTTAGGTAAGCACCAACTCATCTTTGACAAACATAGTTAGNTTTTTCCCCCCCCCCCCCCCCCCCCAATTGTAACTATGCTCCACCCCATGTGAGAGCATGGAGAGCATAGTCCCAAAGTGTGGTCTTTAAAATTGCACTTTTTTAGGTACTTCATGGTCTTCTCAGCACACACATGTGTTTGGTAGTGTAGTCATAGTCTCATAGTCTTGCAGAGTCCAATAGAGCACAACAAAGCACAACACCATTAGTCTAGTTGAGAGCGTAGTTGGGTGACAGTGTAGTCCCAAACATCCCCTATGCCATGTGGCAGCCATTTTGCATTTCACACTAACCCTAGGCCTATAAATACCTAGCACCCTCAATGTTTTTAAGGTTGGAAAAATTTAAGCATTGGAAAATTTCAAGATTGGCTATTCTCTTGGTGTGAGAAAATCTAAGGAGTGCTTGGGAGAGTGCCAAAGGCATATTGGCAAAGTTGCAGATCATCGTAGCCCAGCACAGTCCAATAGAACATCGTAACTAATGGTACACTATGGAAGCCAACCTGGTAGAGGTAGACACCTTGATAGAATGCTAGTCTTTGCAGCTAGATACCCTAAATACTGTTACTACATATCTATTGTACACCATGTACCTTCTAATCCATTTTGGTGTTAACTATGCTCAACCCCATTTGGGGTAGTGTTCTATTTCTCTCTCTTTCTCTTTTCATTTTTTGCATTTTATTTATATTTTTTGCTATTTCACTACATAGCTGCACCTAAAACCACATTTGGGTGGCAATCTCTACACATTGGCAACCTCATTTTGACCAAAAACCTTAACTACACTCAACCCCATCGATATTGTTACCACTATTGACATCACTCAAACACTTAGCACCATTTCACATTAGCATTGTAGCTAACCATGCTACACCCTAGTTGCATCCAATAATTCCCTGTTCAGTCTACAAGACCATTCAGGGCATGCTATCTCTACCTCGAGTAGACCCTCACATAAATTCAAGGTTAGGTTGTACGCTTGTGGACCTTAGTGTTCCAGCCACCGATGTTTTTGGTCATTATAGTTACCAATAGGGAAATTACAAGGATTATAACCTGAACCATCAGTAGATATAGGAAAGATTGGAGTAGCAAACTCAATGATGCCCTTTGGACATATCTCTCAACATGGAAACTTCCTATAGGCTACTCTCCCTATGAGTTAGTGTATGAAAAGTTAACCAAACTCCCAATTCAAACTGAACTCTATATACTCACAATTTCTTGTGAACTTAACATAGATATTAACCTAGCACAAAAAGAATAACTCATAATACTTAATGTGCTAAATGAAAACTGAAGAGTAGTACTAATGATGAATGAAGTGCACAAGGCACATAATAAACAATGTCACGATGTAAGAATTAGGAAAGTTACATTCAAACTAGAAGATAAGGTTTTCTATTGGAATCCCATGCATGTGCCACAATAAAATAAGTTCTAGACATTATGGTGAGGATATTACATTATTCACTCAACTTTTTCTTTTATAGCTATGATAATTTACTATCTAACAAGCCTTCAAAAATAGATGCTAATCAACATCTAACAACTTAAACCATTCATGGACTTCAAAGTAACTAACCACAATACTAACACCTTAGATTAAGAACATGTGCACTTCATTTTCTATATCTTCTCCTTCCAACTTAGTCATGGGGAAGATATGCATTTATCATACAATCTTGACAAGGATAAATGATTTTTCTCATTTTTTTGAAATGTTTTTTATATGTTTTTCACTTTCTTAACATTGTATATATTTTCCTTTCCTTTGTTATTTTCTTATTATTTTTCTTTAGTCTTATTTGAAATCTTAGATTTTGTTCCATGGCTACTACAAGTTTTGAAAGTTGTTGAATACAGCTATCAAAGTTTTGATTGATTACAAAAGGCTAGTTTTGTCCTTGGATTATGTTCTCTACTAGCAATCTATTAGTTTTCTCATGGTATCAAATAGTAAGTTCACGACATCCACTCATTTGATCTGTTTCATGTGGATTTTGCATCATGGGGACATGAAGGTTCTTTCACATTAAAAATAAAGTAACATGTGATCTTGTTACCAATTGAATATGGGAAGGATCAAGTGGGAATGGAAAAGGGCATGATCGCAAGGAGATTTATGTGTTCTTTTGTTAACTTTCTTCTTGAGTTCTATGACTCCTAATTGGTATACCATCACTCCTACTATTGATCATAAAAGGAAGCATGTCTTTGCATGGTGTAGTTTCTATAATAATAATAATAATAATAATAATAGAAATTTAGAGTACACATTTTATACACTTTCATGGGCTACATGCACTAGTTATGGGGCTAAAAAGACATGTCACCCATGCTTGAAGACACCCTTCTAACTAAGGCCCTACCTACTTCCTTTGTTTTTTTCTTCTCCTCTTAGAGTAATGGTTATTCTTTGTGGTTGTCATAGGCTCTTGATGGTAGAAGATGAGGAATATGTCAATGCAAGATCACTATAATTGAAATGGACTTGGTCTAGACTTGGAGCAGATTAGTATTAGATCATATTAATCATAAATTTTACCAAGGATCTTCTATGACTAGGATGTAGATTATCCATTCATTGTTCTCAATCTACCATTCACTCATTCCACTTTTTATCACCTCACTACCTCATGCCATGGTAAATTAATAGTTTTTTTGTCTAGTTCATATAATCCTAAGACAATTTCTTATATGGATATGGAATTGAACTTAAAACAATCATTTATCATATTAGGTGCCTATCAATATCTTGTGATGAGGTTATGTAAGGGCATATTAGCCATAAGCCTACTTTGGGGAGGACCCACTTACATCTCTTTTATGTTACCTTAAATGTAATTCCCTAACCATAGGCTGATTACAAATTTGAGCATCTAGATAGCTTGAAACATCCATTTTTATTCTATTTTGACAATGAATTATCCTCTAATAACTCATCTCATATGCTTAAATTACTTTAATTTCCTAAACTGTATACTTGTGTTGTTTCTATGATTCTCTAGCTTTTTGGCTCCTGTTTGACTCTTGTTTTGATCCCAAAATTGTTCAAAATTCCTTGATATCCTTAAGTGAAAAATTATTGTAAATAGCTATGTCAATGTAGTGGGCCTAGTAAATGTACCCTCGTCAATGCATTCCTATTGATACTTAGCTTGTTTTCACCATTTTTCACAAACATAAGAGGAGGTTGTGCCATTTTTCAAAGCTCAAGAGTCTTCCAACATCCATAACTTCTAAATCACTTACCCAATTTCACCTGTTATTTGATCCTCAAGGTACAAGAGGAACACTTTACATTGTGGGGGCATTAAACACTAGGTTTTCACAAAAAAATTTCTAACTTCTCATGAATAATATATTAAAATAATATTAAATTAATGATCGCATAGACTTAATATCAATAATCAACCTCCATTAGAGAATGAATAAAATCATAATAAAAAATATCATAAGCCTACAATAACTAAACAAGGGCTTAACAATAAAATCACAACATTTGGTTAATAAACATAACCCGATCAAATGAAAAAAAGGTATCCAAAAGAAACTAAGGCTATGCTTATGAAACTAATCTTAGGTTATGTGTGTGATCACAGATGGTACCCAAGAGAGGACCACAAGTAGAAGGATCATGACAATCTATAAAATAGTGACCATGAGGTGGAAGGGACCAACAACCATAAGCATAATAAGAGTAGAAATAGGAAAATCTAAGCAGGGTGAAGTTCCAAAATTGAGACCTAATCTAGAGGTCACACTCATAGAAGCCTATTTGGAAAAGGTTTGTACTAAGGAGACTCAAAGCTCCATCCTACAAAAACTGAATTTTAGACCATTCCTAGAGCTTGTACAAGAAGAGATTTAGACACAACTTTAAGGATCTTCACTATGACCCATTTTCTCTAACAATGGGAAATGGTACATGGGGGAAACCTACCTCTTTTGAAATAATTAATAAGAAGATGCCACTATAAAAATAAAATTCATCACCATCTTCTATTGGGTTGAGGCCATTGCAAAAGCACTTAGATTTCCCAATACTAGGGAAAAGATGATGAACATATGTACTTAAGAAGACCCATAAGCCAAGAAAGATTGTATTTAGTAGTATTATGAAGTGGACTGTAAGAAGTATGGTGCCTTTTCAAAGTCATAGTAAGCATACTTCAAGATTATAGCCTACCACATTAATCCAATAGTGAGGCCAAGTAAGGTTATAGCCTTATGTACTTAGGAATATGTGGCTCTAAGTGGGAAATTCCCAATCAACCTACTATAACTCATCTTTGTTAAAATTGAAAAACATTTCAAGAAAAATGAGAAGGGTAGGAAGACACTTCCCTTTCCATGCCTAATCAAAAAACTCTATAAAAGGGAAGGTATAGCCCATTACTCAAATAATGTGGTCCGTAGGGCTCCTACGGCATCCTGGTAGGAGATGATGAAAGATAAAATTCTTATCAAGTTTTAAGAAGAGGAGCAACCACCACCACCACCACCATCATTTGTAGCACTAGAGACAAAACCTAAAATTTTGGTAACTATAAAACAACTATGTAAAATTAGAGAGCATTAGTTGTAACAACACCAAGCCTCTAGAGATGGTGGGGAATCTTTAGTATATTGTTCAACCATGAGTCATTTAAATAAGATCATATGAATCATCAGCTAGTTGAATAATGAAATGACATCATTGTTCTCATCACAAATGAACTAGGCACTAGTTGACTCCAATCCTAGTACTAGAGAAGTTATTGTATCCATTCTTGGACAAGCATTCCTTGAAATTTTTGGAAATGTAGTAGCCTTCTCTGCAATGTTGGAGGAAGGTGAAGAATTGATGATCATTGTCATGTCATACAAGGAGTAAGAGATAGTTATATAGGTGGTGGTAGACTATTTTAGTAAATCTCTAAGTACTCTTTCTACATTTTTCCTTGATGTTATTGCCATGGTAGATATATAGGCATCAATAGAAGCAAGAAACATAAGGATGAACACTACTTAACATGAGAAGTGTTGGAATGATTGGTGGGAGCTAATCAACTAATTTCAGAGATCTTTGATCTTCCAAAATACATGTTAACCAACTAGTCATAGCTATTGGAGGCAAAGGACAAGCTACTAATCATTAATACGTAACTTGAGGAGGCCACTACTAGTAATCAATGGTTGATTGCTAAGATTGTAGAACTTAGAGTTTGTCTCTCTGACCCTACCATTCTCAGGCTAGAAATCATAAGAGATGAAACTTTCTAATATTTTTAGCAAGAATACCAAAAGGTTGAGAATGATAAGGAGATGGAAATCCTTAATAAATCATTGTTAAAAGCAATGGCTAATAAGACTGACTGTGACCTATCTCAAGTTCAAAAAGAAATCTCGATGGTAACCCATGATAACCATTACCTGAGAAATGTTGAGCAATAGAAAGATCAAATGATGAACTGCATTCACCAATAGCTAGAATAGCTTACCAAGGTGAACTTGGATCTGAGGAGGTTAGTTGCAGAAAAGAGAAATTTCTTGATGGAGGAGGTTTGGAGCCTTTGTCAAAAGATTGTAGTTGAGGTTACCACTTAGAAGAATGAAGCCTTGAAATTTAAGCAAGTTAAAAATCAATAGAGTGACTAGGTCAAGATGCTTAAGGAGATCAATGAAAAGGAGATTAAGTTGACCAAGGTGAAGGTGAACAAGACCCTCCAATAACTTTCACAAGGAGGTGATGTATGATAGTTCATCTTCAATAGAATTAATGCATATAACTAAGTGGAGATCCATTTGAAGGAGTTGAAAATAGAGTAGACAATTGTATATATGAAGCTTGCCAACCTCTGATATGCAAACTTGGCAATGCTAATAGTAGTAAGGGCTAGGATAGAACTAGAAAAGAAGGTGACAAACTATTACCTCCTCTATGAGATAGAGTTCAAGCTCCACAAAGAAACTAAAAAAAAGTTAGAAGTGGCCAACGTGGAGCTTGAAGTTCGCAAGAGAAAATTGACTAATCAATGATTTGTTACTGAGAACCTAGCTAGGAGAATATGTAATTACAAGAAGCTACAAAATCTCATCCAAATATTCAACATTGAACATAAATAATTCATAGCTTGGTTCATTAATATGAAGAAGATGTTTACAACACTACCATGCCCATGAGATATTCCAACACTAGCACATCTAGGACAAGTAGCCTAGACCATTCATGATCCACAAGGAAAGGAAGAAAAGATAAAGGTACTTTTGGATGCCTTTAAATTTTTAGTAGTAGTAGTAGCAACAATAGGATAACGTAGATCCTTAGTAGCACTAAGATGTGATGAAGGATCCTTAGTGCCACAGGAGCCTCCACCTCTAGGCATGGTATGAAGAATTCATCTTGTCTTCATTTATTCAACTAACACCTATCATTTTTTATTCAAGTGTCATCATTCTTTGTAAATTGCATCAACTTTTTAATCCATATAAATGGCACTCATTAGTTAGTCAATTATTTTCATACTTCCCCAAATATTATAAGAAAGTTGATCCCATTTTTGTTCACTTAAGGGTGAGTTTTCGGTCAATGGTGGTGGTAAGATGAAATGTTAATAAGGTAGTTGCGTTGATGCATGTTGATTGACACATCCCCGTCAACACATCTTAGGATGTATTAATGCATGCATGTTGATACTAATCCAGTTGTTGCCTATATAAGTATGTACACTTGCAGCATTCATGGTATCGTTTGGTTGATACCTTAGCTAGACTCTTATAGTTTCTTTCTGTAAAACTTAATAAAGTTTCCTTAAGTTCCTGTAGCATGGATAAAATTGATTGTACAAAATTTTATTCGAGTGTAGTATGTACCTAGACATAGTTGCATGAACCATCATGAAATCAAGATTTCTTCTATTCATTACAGCACTTGGATTAGTTTAAGTTTATTTTCCAGTATTTTACTTTAAATACAATTTACTTTCTTGACATTAAGCATTTAATATTAGAATTCATAAGTAACATGAGCATGACCACTTTGAGCATAATACATTGATGCTTCATGATCCCAGTAGTGAATGCTTGGTATAGCTAGCAATAGATAGTTGGTAAACCCAATAGTGTCAGTATATGTTTAGGATATGTATGGAATGTGGGAATGAATGCTCCAAGTTTAGGATAGTTTACTTAATTATTAGTTTAGCTTAAATAATCAAATATTATTTTATTTAACTATTTCATAGATAAAGAAAATTATAAAAATATTAAAAATAAGTATTTTACACTTCAATCATACTTAACCATACAAATGAGTTAACAGAAGTGAGGATTGAAAAGATAATGACTAGTAACCAGGTCTTTCACCATCTAAGGTAAAATTTGACTGGATCACACATACATAATAGTGATTCATATGGTTGGGTGTAGGGAATGCCCACTGCTCATCAATTAGCCATTCCTTGTCAGCCAAGCCTAGGCCTAACTGTGGTGGTAGTTCTAGACTACCTCTAAGGGATGAATGCTAAAGAAAGATGACCTCAGAACATGTGTAATAATATTAATATTCATATGTACATTTTTATTTTATCATATGATACTTTTTTATGCATATGTACCTTTTTACTATTTATGCAAGGTTAATAATTATTATTTATTATTAATGTGTGCTAACCAGGGGAATGAGTTTATTAGATTCTCATGGAGGTTATGGCATGGACATGTGATAGGTATATGATCAATTTTAATTTTAAATTTGTTAATGGTTGAGGTAGATGAGTTAGATGGAATTTGGGAGTAGTTGAGAGAGGGTAGATAAGTCACATGGGGCTTGAGAGTAGTTAAGAGGGAATAGATGGATCACATGGGCTTGGGAGTAGTTAAGAGAGGGTAGATGGATCACATGAGCTTGGGCATAGATGGCTTAGGGGAGAATCCAATAAATACCATGCGTTCTTCAACCTAAGCATTTGGAATCTTAGCTCTTAATCTTGGAGGTACTACTTGTTTGAAGAATTATGGTGAACTTGATAGTTTGGGCATAGGGGATTAAAGATTCATTCAAGAATTCCTAGATAACACTTCTAGGTGAGTAATCTTAGCTTCCTCTTCTAGTATGTTTTGGTTCATTTGGTTTATGCATATCTAGCAGGGATGGGTATAGATTATCTTGAATATTATTTTTGAGCTTTGATTTTGAAAGATTATTGCTTAGGATCTACCAATTTATTCATTTGATCTACTATTTGAACTTGTTGTAATATATTTTCTTTAGGCTAGATCTTGAGCATTTAAGTGGTGATTAGCTTTGATAAATAGTGCTTGCTAAAAATCCTAATATATATTAGGATATTTAGAATTTAATTATAAGATATATAATTTTATAATCCTTTGGAAATTTACTACAATTTCTGAAAAATAATAACCTCAAAATGTTATATAGATATAGCATTATAGGCATATCTTTGATCACTGTCTAGAAATGAAATGATTTTGATAGGGTGTAACCATGATTTTATATCTGTAGTTTTTGTATAAATGTGGTATACCCTTAATTATGCTATTTTTTTTAATTAAACTTCTACCTTTTTATTTTTTATTTGTTTTACTATATTGAAGTGCATCAATTTCTTCAATGCCCATCGAAATGAATTGATTACTTTAAGAAGTTTTTGTTATTGCTGGATCTACCAAAATCAATCAGGATATCGATGAGGATTGAGAGCTTCGACATATGCTAAAAGGGTGAAATCAATATGCATCACCGAATTGATATAGATCGACCCAAATTATATTGATCTTCATAGCTATCATGACAAGGATCGATAACATCTAATTACGGGAGTGAGTGCCTTGCTAGGAAATGAAAATATTGATATATACCATTGGTGCAATGCAAATCTATTATCAAGGAACATAGCCACTTCAATATATATTGATGCTTTATAATCAATTGATATTGAAGTAATCGATGAAGATTGATTTACCTAAATAGTAACATTTTGCCAATTATAGTCAAACCTTCTTTAGTATAAATGGAGAATTTCAATGTTTAAAAAGATGGTTAAAAATTCCAAAGAAACCCACATCAAATTGAATTCATTTTCTAAAATTTTCATTGTAAATTATCAAGGAAGGTTGTTGAAACATTGGGGCAATCATCAATCATTAGAATCCCTTAAAAGGCTGTGAAGTTACTACAAACCCAAAAGGAATAAGGATATCCTAGTCCTATTCTCTTAACTTCTCTTGAGAAACAAAATATTAAAGAGGGAAATCCAATAGCAATTTTTCAAAAGCAAAAACATAATTTAAACTTTTTGGATTATAAACTATCTTTTTAATACATCAAATATTAAAATGAAAAACATGAATTCAACTATAGTAGATAGTTCTTAAAATTTAGGCCTTAGCCAAATGTTAAGTAAAATGTCCACCATTGGCGGAATCTTCAAATTGGTGAATATACTAGATCTTCAAATTTCCATCACTTTAGTAGCCTTTGTTTCCATACCAACACCACATCATACATCCCCTCCACTTTCATATGGTTCAATATTCTAGTTAGGTAGGCCTACCAAGGACAAACTCTTGGGAACTTATTAAACCAAAGAACACTAGTAATAGCTCAAGGACCTTTAGTTTTTTCCCAAGTAGGGATGTTGAAGTAAAAAATGTTCATTTACCACAAATTTTTAGGGGGACCAATGGTGAAGGTCTAGTCACTCATATAAGAGAATTTGAAACCACACTTGCAATGTTGGCACCTCAAAGTGGAGATAGAACTAAAATAATTGCCTTCAAATCAAATTTGAAGGACAAAGTTGATTTTTGGCTACAAACCCTTAGGATACAAATGAGCTCATGGGATGAATTCAAGGTTGCCTTTCTCCAAAGATTTCTTTCTAGTGATAGTTTATACTTATTAAGAAAGAAATTGATAAGTTTCATGCAATAAAAAGATGAGGATTATGAAAGTAACTTTGATAGGTTCAAGGGGCTATTTTTCAAAAACCCCAACCATCCACCAACTTATCCAAATCTTTATAGAAGATCTATTACCATATTGAAGGAAAAATGTTGAGTTTGCATGTGGTGAAAATATATTAAATGTAGCATTAGAGGATGGCTTGAGAATAATAGATTTATTGGTTGATCTAAGTAAGAGATGACCAAAACCTAACATCATGTAAGGCATGACCCAACAAACTAAACAACTAAATGAAAAGGTTGATGAGTTAACATGTTTAATATAGAAATAGGCCCATATGGTGCAAGGTGAAGTATGTAACCTTTGCAATAACCAACAACATGATTGCATCACATGTTTAGCCTTAGCCTATTATCATGAGGAGGTACAAGAATATTTAAAGACTTTCCAATAATATAGAAGTCAACCAAAAACTACATTTCAACAAAGACCATCTTTCTAACAATAGTATTCCCAAAACAATTACAGACCTTTTAAAAGCCAAACTAGTGAACACTTGGATAGACTCACCCACAGTCTTACTTCCTTCATTGAAGAAAGTAGGTAATTTATTAATGATACAAGAAGATGATTCTAAGACCTAATAAAGAATGAATTATCTTTCCAACTGGAGCCAAATCCCACATTGCAAAGCAAGGGTAAGGAACAATTACATTCTATTATCACTAGGAGTTGAAACATTATTGGGCCTAGACCAATAAAGAAGGTTAGTTTTCAAGAGGTTAAGACACAAGAAAAGGATCAATCACATATCATAAATAAGGAAGGAAATAATGAACCAATTGAAAAAGGAGAACAACCATTAACAACTCCTCCTTTGAATAGGAAAAAAATTTCATCTCCTTTCCTTAAATGATTAGAAAAGGAATTTACAATGAAAGCACATACAAAGAAAATGTTTAATGAATTATATTTACATATTCCATTAGAACAAGCTATTAGAGACACACCTCTTTATGCTAAATACTTAAGGGAATTATACACAAAAAGGAGAAAAGAAAAATTTCCTAGATAAGTTTACTTGGTTGATAATTTATCTTAACTTATAAAAAGCTAAGAAGTGCCAAAATACCAAGATCTAAGGGTGCCCACAATTCCAATAAAGATAAATAGAAAGAACATTGAAAATTCCCTATTGGATTTAGAAGCCAACATCAATATTATGCCACCTGAGATGGCTAAGTTAATTTGGAGGACATAAGGAAAGTTAATATAACAATATCTTTGGCTAGTGGCTCAATAGTTACACCCATTGGCTCAATAGCTACACCCATAGGAGTGGTGAAAGATTTAATTATGGAGGTTGAAAAAGGAAAATACCTAGTTGATTTTGTTATGTTAGAAGTAAAAGATTTAGAAAATTTTCCCATTATATTAGGTAGACCTTGGTTAGAAATAGCTGATGTTGTAATTAATTGTAGATCAAAGTAACTCCAATTATTTTTTGCCAACCTTGCTTTTATGCTTAATATATTTAATAAAGCAAAAGAGGATCAACTGAATTTAAGATATTAAAGAAGCTCTGATGCTCTATACACTACCCACATCAGTAATGACACAAGAGAGGGAAACATTAGTATTAAAAAATTTTGAGGAAGGATCCTTAGGCCCCTTCACAAAAGAACAATAGGATCTTCTAGATCAAAATTTGAATTTGGAATCAGGGAGCATAGGTAAAACAATCAACCACCAAATAATGATTCCTTAGAACTTTGAGAATTACCTAGTAATCTTAAATACATTTTCCTTGACCAAAATAAACCCTTAATAAGAAATTTCTAAGTTTATAATGGGTAAGAAATAAAATTAGTAGAAGTTTTAAAAAGAAAGTATAAGGCATTTGCATGGAGTTATTAGGACCTTCATCAAGGAATTTCACCCAACATATGCCAACATCACATCTATCTTGAAGACAACATTAAATCGGTTTGAATGCCCCTTAGAAGAATCAATGCAACTTTAAAACAAATGGATAAAGATGAAATCTCTAAGCTTTGGAAGAAAGGAATTATTTATTCAATAGTTGATAGTGAGTGGGTAAGCCCCATCACCATAGTACCTAAAAAGAGAGAAAAATGATGAGTTTGCATGGACTATAGAAAACTTAATCAAAACATAAAGAAAGATCATTTCCCCCTACCTTACATAGAGCAAATTTTGAAGAGATTAGAAGGATGTGAGTGCTATTAATTTTTTGATGGGTTTAGTGGTTATAATCAAGTAGCCCTTGCATCAGAAGATCAATATAAAATAACACTGTTGGATGTCTTTTAATCTTTGTAATGCACCAACTACTTTCCAGAGGGCTATGATATTAGTGTTTTCTAATATGTTAGAAGAATATGTAGAAGCATTTATGGATGAATTTTTAGTATATGGGAATACTTATGAACAAAAATTAAAACATTTGAAATGTGTCTTAGATAGATGCATTGATAAGAACTTCAAACTAAGTTGGGAAAAGAGTCATTTAATGGTCACAAGTACTACAGATTTAGGACATGTAATTTCTAAGGAAGGAATAAGAATAAATGAGAAAAAAGTAAAAGTCATCTCTACACTTCCAACTTTAACAAACTTAAAGACTCTTTGATCCTTTTTAGTACATGTCAGATATTATAGATGATTTATTAAACACTTCTCAAAAATAGCCAAGCCACTTTATATGCTCTTAGAAAATGATGTTTCTTTTACATGGACTGATGACTACTAAGAAGCTTTCTCTAAATTCAAAAAGAGAGTAACTACTACTCCTATACTTAATGCACCTAATTGGGATTTTCCATTTTATTTGATGTGTTATGCTAGTGACATAGTTGTAGAGGTAATCTTGGAACATTACATAGACAATAAACCAAGGGTAATTTAACATGTCTCTAAAAGTCTAGATCAAGCCCAAGTGAATTATATAACTATAGAAAAAGAACTCTTGGCCATTGTGTATGCTTTGGACAACTTTAAGCATTATTTAATAAGATATAAAACCAAAGTTTACATTGATCTTTCAGCAATTAAATTTCTAGCAAACAAAAAAAATAAAAAATGTTAGGATAATGAGATGGTGCCTATTACTCTAAGAATTTGATCTTGTCATTTTAGACAATAGGGTAGGGAAAATGTTGTGGCAGACAATATTTCTAGATTGGAAAATAAGGATGAACATAGGACAAAAGGCATATTTAATGAAAAATTTCCTTATGAACAACTCTTTTTAATTAAAAAAGATCCTTGGTTTGTTGATATAGAAAATTACCTTACCACTATGAAAACACTAAGTCAATGGAGTAAAGAGGAGAAGAAATATTTTCTAAGAAACATCTCCAAATACATTTGAAATAAACCATAGCTCTATTGAATATGTAAGGACAATGTAGTAAGAAGATGTATAGCTAAGGAGAAGTAATAGAAAATCTTACATATGTGTCATGATGACCTTGGAGGTGGACAGTTTGATAGTTGAAGAACTTCTATAAAAATCTTGCAAAGTGAATTTTATTAACTTACTTTATTTAGAGATACTCATAAATATATCCAAGGATGTGATAAATGTCAAAGAGTAGGGGCAATGGCAAAAAGACAAGAAATGCCACTTAATCCAATCTTAATCATGGATCCATTTGATGTGTGGGGTTTAGAATTTTTAGGATAATTTCCATTGTCTAATGGACGTTAATATATTTTGGTTTACATAGACTATGTAACTAAGTGGATAAAAGCTAAAGCTACCCTAACAAAATGATCTTAAAGTAGTTGTAGATTTTCTATGGGAACATATTCTGACATGATCTAAAACTCCATGAGTAATTATTAGTGATTAAGGTGAGGCTTAAGAAGTTAGAAGGGGGGTTGAATAAGTTCCCAAATTTAAATTATTGTAGCCACCAAAAATCAAAGACAGATTTTACATGGTTTCCAGACCTTAGATACGGCCACACCCAAAGGGTTGAATCCATGCACACCTCTAGACTTTGTTTCTTCAAAATGTGGTTTGAAGCACATGATAACCTTTACAAAATTTAAGCTTTGCTCCAAAGTATTTCATTGCTACAAAACCACTTAACCCCACAAGGTTCCAATAAGCTCAAAATGTGGTTTGAAGGGAACCACACCTTGTACAAGCTTTGAGCTTCACACTAGAGTATTTTGTCATTGTGAAACCACTCAACCACACAAGGTCCCAACAAGCTCAGTATGTGATTTTAAGGATCCCACAACCTTTACAAAATTAAGCTTCACTTTAGAGTGTTTTGCTGCTGCAAAACCACTCAATATCATAGGATCCTAACAAGCTCAATACAAATGCTTTTTCACAAGAATCACATCAACCCCATAGGGAAACAATTAAAAGAAAAGATACAAGAAAGAAATGTAACCACAATTAAAAGTCCTTGTCACTGAAGCTCAATTCAACATACAATTAACATACAACTAAGCAAATGATGCGACAATGAAGGACATGAGTACAAGAGCATAGATTAGACTATGATTGCTTCAATGTTGAAAACACTTCCACAATCTTAAGAATTTGATGTCTTCTTATCGCTTGGAAGTTTTCAAAAATGCTTTGGAATTCATGCAATAGTTATCCAATGGCTAGTGTAGACATCTCCTTTGAAGTTTGGATGTTTACCTGAGATCTACCTCAATTCTGGAGAGACATCTCATTCTAAAGTGGAACATCTCTATGGAGATGTCTTTTTTAGATGCAATTGTTTACTATTTCTTAGAGATGTCTTCTTGTGATTGCTTTCTTCTTGGCAGAGACATCTATTTTTTCTTAGAGATGTCTCCTAAACTCTTGAACTCTAGTTCCTGAGGCTTTCTCTCATTAATTTGGCTTCTTCTCAATCCTTGGGGTATCTTCATTTGGTTTATAGTCTTTGGTTTTAGTCCATGCTCATTCATGTTCTCATATTGGCTCATTGGATCTTCACTTTGTCATTTTGTTGTAGATCTCATTTTCCTTGAGTCCTTAGTCCTAATGTGGAGTTCTTATTCATGTCCTATAAACATAGTGTCCATGAAAAACATTCTTTGTTCTCCATTTTTCTTAAGGTTTTGACATACCAAAAGATCAACAATCTCCCCCTTTTTGGTGATATCCAAAACTTAAGAAAATGGGTTAGTATATCCCAAAGAAATATAGCATAGAGATATGTGAAAGTTAAATGGCACAAATATATATGTAGATATAGCAAAGTATAATCCATCAACAAAACATATAAATTTACCATGCTTGGCATCTAGCTTCTAACTAAATATTCTACTCTCTCCCCCTTTTTGAACAACACTCAAAAAGAGATGGGGAAAATGATAAGGAATAACCATAATTCTCAATAAACTTTCATCATAGCTGTATAACATCATATGACAATCCCATAGAAATACAAACATTTAGCTAAGCAAGAAAACATGACAAATATTAGTCAAAGGTACACATCCTTAAGTATTGAATTAATAGGCTGATGATAAAAACCCAGATTTTATTAAGAGTTGCCCTTTATCTATTCATAAACAAAGTTAAAATTAATGAGGCACAACTAATCCAAACACAACTAAGCCAAGCCTTTTAATTGAAGTCCAAGAGTATTTAAAACCAAATGCCAAAGTCCAAATTTTAACCCTTGAAGAGTAAGTAACCTATTTCTAAACCAATAAGACATTAGGAACAAATAATGAATATCTCATGATTCTATAATCATCCAATATTCTCCTCCTTTTGAAATATCAACAAAAACATAAGGCATCACAATTCTATGACAAGGAGAGTATATACATGCACATCCAACAAGAAAGAGCAAAGCAATACAACTTCTCATGCTAAATCTCTCAAGAACAACTAAACATATCCTTAACAAGATGTTCATAAAGCAATTTGTATATAGCCATGTCAATTTTAAATACTAGCACCAAGAAATACATTACAATGTGAAATATACAAAAGATATCTTAGCCAAAATTAACTCATACTTTTAACTTGGATAATTTATCATACTCTAAAATGAATAGTCATCTTCTTGCTCATTTTTAGCTATGGATGTTAGAGTGGAAAGTCTTGTTGCTTGAGTATCTTTTGCTAAGAGTCTCAAAAGACTCCCTACACTAGTGGCCTATAGATGATAACTATCGATGAGGTATAGGCTCCCCCTACATCTATGCTCGTATTTCTTTCTAGTTTCTTTGGTCATAATGCATCTATTGTAGAGAGATTGATATTCTTCTCTTGAACCTTCTAGGATTATCTTGTTCTTTTTAAGGATGTAATCTAAATTATTCTTCTATCATCAAAATACTAGACCTACAATATGACACTAAGATCAAGTGTGGAGACTAGAATCTCCCATTAGTTAGGTCTCAAAAAAAAATTTCCTCCTAGATACTCAATAAGGAATTCTACCCCCCTCCCTCCTTTCTTTTTTTTTAAGAAAAAAACTATGTTATTTGACATTAGTGATTCAAAAATCACAATAGCAATTATAGTCTTTAAATTTTATAAAGCATACATTACTTGAACATTCATTCATAGATTATTTTGCCTATCTACCTCCTAAGATAGATGTCTGCTATTCAAATGAGACATCTTAAATGCAGTTGAGACATCTAACTATTTGAGTAGATGTCCAACCTTCCAAGGTTGTGAGAGGCGAGGTATCCCTATGCCCAACCATATGAATCACTAAGACATGTATGCATGATCTGGTCGAATTCCATGGACCTATAGTTCTCTAATGCACTAGTTCCTCTAAGAAGTGAAGTGGGTGTTGAGAACATTCGTTGTCTTCCCAATTACAGTTGTAAGGCTCAATGGTATGATTTAAGTGTAACTAAGGTATATGATTTTTATCATTTTATATTTTGTAAATTTAATGACCTACAACAAGAATGAAAGGTAGAGTAATTTAAGATCTAATTCATCTACTACCTAGCTAGCCTAATACAAGTACTCGTTCCCACTTTTTAGACACATCTTGAACATGTACAGTGCTGCTGGGCTAACAAACATTAAAAATTTTTGGGTTACCAAGTGCTACACATATGCTCAAGGTGGCCATGCTTATGTTCATTAACAACTAGAAATTAATTACTTAACTAAAGTGCATTAAAGTGAAGTGCATGGAAATAAAGTGCATGAATATTAAATGCATCAAGAAAACATTAATCTATTCTCAGTGCTACAAGGATGATCAAAAGGGTTTGTTATTTTTCCTATCACACTCTTATGCTCAAGTACATCAATGTTTGAACAAAGATCCATATACACTTAGACTCCCATTTAGGCACTCAGAAATATTCTAACTTTGGAGAAAATAAACTATGAGAGCGTCGTTGTTCTATGTAAAAACTATGAAAAATTCAACTAAAAAATTATAAAAAATGACTTCAATTATGAGCCCAAGCACTATATTTATAGGTTGGCATATACCCCATGATATCAGATATTCAAGATCATGTCTTAGGCTCTAACATTAGGTATTTGATGTTGAGGCTTTGATATTGGGTATCCGATATTAGAGCATGTCAGAACATGACTCATCATACCCTCACAACTGAATGAAAATTTATCCTCAAGTGAAGAAGAGGAGGAACAAGGTCCTTACAAAATATTGGATAGGTATGAGATTATTGGCTAACATATAACTAACTTAAATGGAATAGATAGACTCTAAGTGCTCACATGTGCAGAATTACAATCTTTACAAAATTTGGTGTTCATGACAAGAGAAGAGAATACCCTAGAAAAAACTAAAATCCAACTCCTCTGGTAGCTAAAGAGTGAGGGAGAAGATTCAATGATAATGAATACTCCTCATCACATGGTGCTGCTACTTATCCATTGGTGAAGATAGTCCTACTTCCAGTCCATGCTTCCCACTACCATCACAACAGAATCATGGATTAGTGTGCAGTATGTAACATATAACTTTGAAATACCTTGTCTTGTTGGAGGTTACATTTGGCTAGGTTGTGATTGTGCTAGATTGATCTTGTTAATAATGTTAGTAAGAAAGTTGAAAAATAGGTGAAATGGATAAGTGTTTCATTATTAAATTTGAAAAATTTCAAACATGATAAAATGGTAAAAGAGGATTTAAGAATGCACAACAAATGAAAAGAGTATTGCATTGAAAATCATTATGAAAATGTGCACAATTGGATTTCATTGATGATGTAAACAAAAATATTTAATTGTAAAATTGTCTAAGGGTAAATAACTTAACTAACCCAACAAAAAGATATGCAAGTGGGTCCTTCCCAAAGTAGGCATAGGCCTTTTATTGCTCTTGCATAACTTCAAACCAAGGAGTCTATGGACTCCATGGATGATTAATGGTTATGGAAGGTTAAGTACAAAAACCTGAAAGAAACTACCTAAGAATTTCGACACATCAAACCAAGATAGCAAATAAGAACATGAAACGAACAATGAGGTGAAATAATGGAAAGCATAGATGGATGAGAGAGAGAGTGGGATGAAGATCCTGATTAAGGTTACATGCAATCCCTTGTGAATTTTATGGTTAAATGACTTGATAAAATCTATCATTAGTTTAGACCAAACCAACCACATTCAATGACATCACATCGCATTAATCAAACCAACTTGTTTGAGACATAAGAGTGCTCCCACAAAACAACTATCATTTCTTATTAGAGAAGAAAAGAGAAGTATGGAGTGAGGAAGGAACTTAGTTAGAGGGGACCTTTAGGCATGGGTAACATGTCTTTCTAGTTCCATAACCAATGCTTGTAGCTCGTATATGTTGTCTAAAGGATGTGCTTTGAATTTCCATCGTTTTTTATGTTTTTTTGGAATTAGAACCACACCATGCAAAGACTTATTTGTTTATTGTGTCTAAGGGGTGTGCTTTGAATTCCCATAATTTTTTTTTTGAAATGGCAAACACACCATGGAAATACTTATTCAACTTACTTTTATTAGTTGACACAGAATGGTAAGGAATCCATGAATACACACATGCATCCAAGCAAGTCGAAAGGCACAAAGAATATCAAATCCCATTGAATTCACACCCTATTCAAACCTTTGATTCTTTTCAAATTATAGAAACTATCAAAGTCATAAATTTTTTATGGTTTTATTAATGAAAAAAATAATTGCACATTTTCAAAATAAGGAAAACCATAGAGTTTGTGGTTGGGTGGATGTTGTGGACTCACTGCTTGTTGCATGAAAAAGAAACCATGTCCTAATCATTAGTAACAAAATTCAAAGCTAGAATCTAGACACCAATAATAAAATAATAAAATAGTACATACCACCATCAAGTAACAAATTACCACTATGCCTGGTACTTATTAACAAAAATTTGGAAAATCACACCAAAATAAAACAAAATATAAAAGAAAGTATAAAATATTCAAGAAATAGAAAATGTACTAAAGATGGTGTAAAACAAAAATCAGAAAAGATTAATAGCATAAAAACAAGAAGGTGTAAAATAAAGAATGTATAAAACAAAAGGTTGGAAAACAAAAATGCGTAAAACAAAAAGGGTGAAAAATTGAGGAGCCACAAATATAGTTATTATGGGTGACCATATTTCCCATGACTAAGTTGAAAGAAGGAGATATAAAATATTGAGTATGGTTGTCCACTTGATGAGGCTTTTGTTGTATTTGCTAGCTTATGCTCATGCAAAGGTTTGACTTATTGTATGTTGGCTAGTTGTTTCCTTTTTGGGCTCTCAATTTGTAGATCATCATGGCCCTAAAAGAAAAATTTTTATAAATTATATAAGGTCCTTACCATAATGTCTAGAACTTAGTTCATTGAGGTACGTGTGTGGGGTTCTAGTAGAGAACCTTATCTCTTGGTTGAAATTTAACTTTTCTAATTTTAAGGTCATGGCACTTTTTGTTTTAGGCCTTGTGCAACTCCTTAGATGATAGGGCCATCACTCAATTTTCATCTAGTATGTTGAGATTCATCAATCTTTCTTTTTGTGCTAGACTCAATTTAAGGTTAAGGTCATAAGCTGTTGACAGTGTAAAGATCTCAAATTGAATAGGAAGTGTTGGTAATTTTCTATATACAAGCTCATAGGGGGAATAGCCTATAGGAAGTTTCCATGTTGAGCAGTAGGGCCAAAGGGCATCGTTGAGTTCCATGCTCTAGTCTTTTCTATATTCACTAACAATTCTTGTTAGAATCCTTATGATTTTCCTATTGGTAACCTTAGCTTGACCATTGGCTTGGGGATGGTAGGGTGTTGTGAGTTGATGTTCAGCCCCTAGGTGTTGCATGAGCTTCTAAAAAGTAGTGCCTGTAAAGGGAGTTCCATTATAAAAAATTAATGCAATGGCATACCAAACTTGTTTACAATATTTTTCTCTACAAACTGAGTAGCAGTAGAAGATGTATAGTTGATGATAGCTTCTACTTCTACCCATTTTGTAAAATAGTCAATGGCCACTATGATTTACGTCTTTCCATTTGACATGGGCATGATGGAACCCATGAAGTTAATGCCCCAGATGTCGAAGGGTTCTAGTGGTTGAATCATTGTTGATGTCCCTCCATTCGAGCGGTCATTCCACCATCTTGTTGGCATCATTCACAAGAGTAGACATATTGATGAGCATCCCTAAAGATTATTGGCCAATAGTACCCTACTATCAAGAATGTAATGGTCATGTGCCTCCCAACATAGTGGCCCCCGAAAGGACCTTCATGAGCATCTTAGAGAATGTGCAATTAATTAGCATCAAGGACACACCAATGAATTAGGCCATTGATGCATACCTTGTAGAGGTGTCCATTGATCTCCATGAAGCATTTTACCTGGTGAAGAAACTATTATTTCTTCTTGTGATCCAACCCTTGTGGCATCTCTTGAGTGAGAAGATAGGTGACAATGTCATCATACCATTTAGGCTTATTAGGTAATTGTTCAATTATAGCCCTAGAAAAGAGTAGTTTTTCAAGAAACATATTCGAGAGTGGGCTTTCTTCCTCTTTTTTGTTCCATCATAATTGAGACAAGTGATCAGCAACCACCTTCTTAGTGCCCTTTCAATCTACCATCGTAAGATCAAATTCTGGTAAGATCACCAACCATTGTATAACATGAGGGCTCACCATTGGCTTATTCATCAAGAAGCAGATGGCATTATGATCTATGCGCACAAACACTTTGTATCCAAGCACATAATGCCTGAAATTTTCTAGAGCAAACACCACTATCATCAATTCTTTTTTTTTTTGTGGTGGTGTAGTTCAGTTATGCACCCATAATGCTTTGGCTAGCATAGTGGATATAATATGGATGTTTCTTGTTATCCATCTACATAAGAATACCTCCCAAGGCATAATTTGACGCATTTTTCATAACATGAAATAGTTTAGACTAGGCCGGTACTTGTAGGATTAGAGTTTTTATAAGTTTCTCTTTCAGCTATTAGAATGCTTGTTCACATTCCATGCTCCAAGAAAATGGAACATCTTTCTTTATTAGCTCCACCAACGATTTTACAATCTTAGAGAAATTCTCTATGAATCGCTAGTAGTAGCTAGTATGTCTAAGGAATGACTAAATATCTTTGATAATTTCTAGGTAGTGGGTTATTCCTTGGATGATCCTTATTTTTTCAAGGTTAAGCTCAATTCTTACTTGTGATATTCTATGCCCCAATACAATGTCTTCTTGAACCATTAGATGACTCTTTTGCTAATTGAGCCCGAGGTTTGTCTCAACACATCATTTTAGTACTTGCTTAATGTAGTCCAAGGCTTGCTTAAATGTAGCTCCATAGGTGAAAAAGTCATCCATGAAGACTTCCACACCACTACCAATTTTCTATTGAAAAATGCTTAGAACTAGATGTTGGAATGTAGCAAGGGCATTACACAAACCAAAAGGAATCTTGCGATATGCAAAAGTCTCTCAAGGACCTACAAATGTTGTCTTGGCTTGGTCCTCTAGTGTGATATAGATTTGGTTATAGCCACTATAACCATCCAAAAAACTATAGTAGAAATGCCCAAATATTATTTCTAAAACCTAATCAACAAATGACAATGGAAAATGGTTCCATATTCAATAACTGAACATCAATGCAAACCCACCACTTGCCACCTTTCTTGGGCACAATAATGAGTGGACTAACCTACTCATGATCCATAATGGGATACATGAACCCCACCTTGAGGAGCTGTTGAATTTCTTCCTTGATAATCTACTTCAATTTGGGGTTTAATCACCTCTATGGTTGTCTCTTTGGCTTTATGGCTACATCAATGTAGATGCGATGCTAGCATATCCTAGGATCAATCCTGGTGAGTTCAGGATATGACTAGGCAAAGGTTTCTACCTATTTTTAACCACATTCAACAACATATTTCTCTAGGTTGGAGTAAGATTTGCATTGATTATGGCCAACTTTCCATTTTTTAAGAACACATATTCCATGCTGGCCGATAGAGGTTTTAGCTGAAGGGGCTCTTGCTTGAAATTTTTAGGGATTTCCAACTCTCCCCAGTAGGTATCATCATTTGCATTTTTAGAGAGGTGGTAATGAACTTGCTCTAGTTTATCCACGCCTATAACATATGCACATGTTAGGTTCTCAGTTGGTTCCATGCAAAGTGTGCTACTCTTAGAATTAGCAGTCAACCATTCTTGTTTTGTGGCTACTATGTATAGACACCTTTGAATTTCTACTTCTAGTGCACACTACTTGCATGCAAAGATGGATGCTCATTTCACTACCTAGAGTTTCTGCACACAATTGCACCTTGTATCGTTGTATGCAATGTATGGAACTCGCTTCTTCTTAATCTTTCCAAATGCATTTTCTTTGGATATTTCCAAGGAAAGATCTTAGATGTCCATTCTTGCATCAATGGTGCTTAGCCATGCCCTTCCCATGATGATTAGAAAGTCCACTTTGTGGTTTTCCACCTTGATCACTAGGAAATCAGCAAGATAAGACTACCCATAGATAGTGGTCATAATGTCTTCTACTAGTCCCAATGGAACAATGATGGCTGGTTTACCAATTTTCATATGATATTGCTCTTCCTTAAAGGAGTTAGGTTCTATGCAATATACATCTCATGAGAGATCATGTTGACACCAAAACTGGAATCAAGAAGAGCTTTGCACTGTTTGTTCCCAACAATCTATAAATAAATGAAAGGACTTCTAGGATTAGCTAATTTCCTAGGAAGGTCTCTAGCATGGATCCAATTAGATACGATGTGAGTAAGCATCATAGTATGGATCTTGGGTGATGTTTGTTTTGAAGGAGACTTGAAAGAATTTGATACAGAGGAAGATAGAGGAATAGGGTTGTTAACCATCAATGTATTATAAGGCTTAGGTGGACTACATGGTTGAAAGAAAGGTCCTTTCTTTGATTGGGATATTTGAACCACTTAGTTGATGAACTGGTTGTGGATTAACAGCCTTGGTAGCATTGCATTGTTGTGGTTGAGTAGGAAGTTCACCTTACATAGGTAGAGTAGGTGGTAGCTTTGTAGCTAGAGAAGGGAGATGTGCAAGAATGATTTGATAATAATTAGAAGGATGGTAGTAAGATTGGAAAGTAGAAACATGACTAGAGGAGTCATGTGGAGATAGGAGTTGCTAAATATAGTACTATTGGCTGTTGGCACATTTTGGCCATTTTATGGAACAGTAAGATTCAAGGCTTTGAGTTTGGTAAGTTAAAAGAATTATCAAAGTTATATTCAAGGGCTGAGGGCATGTTAAAGCTTTGTGGAGTAAATTAAAATTTTAATGAGATGATAGGTTTGATGTGAAGTAAATTTGAAGCAAAAATTGGCAATATCATCAAGCATCCGTTACCTTTCAAAGGAGATAAAATATGTTGAAAGATGCAAATATTTCAGCATACGGTTTGGAGGTTCACTCACGCGGTACAGCAAACTGAAAAATGGAATTCCTGGGCATGGCATACCAACAACACGAATTATTTTGCAAATGAATTGCGGCCCTAATTTGCTGAAAATCGTGGCCCTAATTTGCTGAAAATCGCAGTCCAAATTTGCAGAAAATCGTGGCCCTAATTTGCTGAAAATCGCAGCCCAAATTTGCAGAAAATCGTGGCCCTAATTTGCTGAAAATGTGGCCCTAATTTGCTGAAAATCACGGCC
>MNCI01011481.1:523-19846 GCA_015680685.1 Gnetum montanum | reverse complement strand
CCATTATTTATTTATTTATTTTATAATAGCAACAATCTTTATGTCAATGATTAGCAAGTGATTAACTCATTCTTTTCTTAGGTAAAAGATTACTTGGAATGTTAATTGAAGTATACTTATATTAGTATATAATTCTTCTTTAAATGTACATATAATCAAATTATTTTAGGTTCCAACATCTCCACAATATTTATGAAACCAATAATTATCATCTCACTAAATCTTAAAATGCAAAGGTCTTAGGATGTCTTTTTTTTTTCTTTAATAAATAATGAGGTGTTAGCCTAGTGGTGCAAGTCTTGGCCAGTTACACGTGGGTCCTCAACCCCTTAACCAAGTCCTTTTCATTAAATCCATTAGTTTTTTTACTAGGAACTATGGATCCTCTTGACTCCCAACTTCCTTCCCTTGTATTGGGTCTCACTCATGTTGCAAGGTATATAGTTGTAGATTTGCCCTTGTATTGGGTCTCACTCGTGTTGCAAGGTATATCGTTGTTGATTTGCGTGTGTGCTTGGTGATCCTAATGTGTGTGCATTTCTCCTCGGAGCTTAGCCACCCGGCATTTGAGGGTGGGGCTCCTTAAGCATGCTTTAGCTTATGCATTACTTGGTCAAAGCTTTTCTATAAGATATTTTCTGTTTTGTATAGGGTGGGTTTAACCTGGGGTAACTCTAAGGTCGTTACTAGCTAAAACCCATTTAATCGTGGTTTTCTGTCTTCTTGTAAGTTATCAAACATGGAAAAAGTTAACCTTACCTCTAGGCCGTAGATCCAAGTCCATGCCTATTTCGGGTTCACTTTGAGAGTGGTGTGAAGCAAAAAGCTGTTTCCCTACGGCCTCCTTGTTCTGATACATAATGGGCTCCGAGGTTGGATGGTAATTTCGGGAGGGTATGATCGCTGAGTTATTCGTTCCTCCATTAAGAAAAAAAATGTGCATATAATGATCTGGATCTGTTTTAACGCTGAATCTTTTTTTAATGTTTTAAAGTATATATAATGATCTGGATCTGTCTTTAACGCTGGATCTTTTTTAACGTAGGATGTCTTTTAGGCCGCTGCAACGCAATTTGGTGCTAGGCGAGGACGAGACCAAAAAACTCCAACGTCGGTGACTCCGCGTCCATCACCAAAAACTCCGATACATTGCCAATCTCATCATGCACAAAGCACACCAAATACCCTGCCATTTTTGACATACGAAGAAGAGGAAATACTGTTCGAGAGATTCATCGGTACAAGACAATAAGTTGCAGGAGTGTTTCAGGCTTAGAAATCACAGCAAGGCCACCCACCATAAGAAGACAGGCATGGCTCAAAACAAGGATTGCCATGGGAGTCATATTTTGCACATTTGAGAAAGGACTATTATTGGGATTGAGCTTATCACTTGCAATGTATCTTCTGCAAGCAGTCACATGTCGTGGCTTCAATATCTAAAGCGAGGAAATAGCCATGGCATATGCTGCTGTGTGACATGCATTGTTTCTGGTTATAACATTGCTCAGAAATTTAATCAACGGGGCAATGAAACCAAACGTTTGTAGCTTTGCATACAGTGTTGAAAAGCTTCGATAACTGAAAATAAGTGTCAATGGCCATGGTAGTATGGAGAACAATGGTGAACAGGCTGACGGTTCTCTAATATCTGTAGAGTCGTCTTTATTTTTCGTAGAAATGTAATATCTGTAACATAGATCTGATGGGTATGCAATAAAACTTCAGTTTCATTAGATTCATCCTTGCAAACCGGTATGGAAATATTCATCAGCAAAATCCAACCTCTTTGAGTAGCCTGCTCAAACCAACATCTCCAACTCGAAAAATAAATTTAAATGATGATCCTGATAAGCCAAATGAACGTCTCCCTCTCAATTGGGAGATTCTCAATGCCAACATGATATACCCATGTGATTCCAACCACTTTCATCCTCACCAACTATGCATCAAAAGAATCTGATTCGTGGAAGCGAGGAATCGAGGATTCGTGATTCCGGACGTGTTTGGTACATGTGCTTCAAGAAAAAGTGGGGATAGGTTCGTAGCTGAAGACGTGATAGAAAAAACTTAAATATATTAGTTTTTTTTAAATTAAATATCATATATCATAAAAAAAGCATTGCAGAATATAGAACAAGTACAATGTAAATCCAAAATATTGTTAATGCTTAAAAATTTCACAAAAGATTGCAATATCACCATTTCCTTACTCAAGAGCCATAATGCACCTAAACATATAATTTTTACAACAACAAAAATGACAGCAATAAAATGAAACCCTTTTGTTACTCAATCCAATCTTTTCAAAAATGAAATTAAGCCTCATGCCTCAACCAAATTTATAACAAATCATGTCTGCTAATACTTTTGTTCAACAATGACCTTTGAGTAGTGCCATAGGCCATGTTGAAAACAACCACATTATAAAAAGACAACTTAACTAAACTAGGCAAAGACGAGTAACTCACCTCACCTACAATGATAAAAACCTTTCGAACGATAGAGAATTGGCACTAGTCATGATAAAGAGGAAAGTAAAAACAGAGCACTATGAGCTTGCATATGGCCATTGCCCATGTGCTGGTTCATTGGCCCATAACCAAACACATTGTAAAAAAACAGTTGAACAAGCATCCATCCGTCATCGTGTTCATGACTCATGACCCATGGCGATGACCCTGTTTTGTTTTTTTAGCGAAGATATGACAAAAAGAGCAAGAACGAGCAATGACCAATAAACACGCGTGAATGCGTGAGTCGTGGCGGAACCTTTGATATTCGTACTCCCTGTTTTCTGTGGTCTGTGTCATGCCAATGCCATGAATCTTGATTGCTTGCTGGCCCTTACCAATGAAATTAAGTTTCTGGGAAGATTCAGAGCAGGAGAAGTCACGTATGATTTTAATGCACAATCAATGAGGTTTCTGGAAAGATTCAGAGCAGGAGAAGACTGGTATGATTTTAATGCACAATGCAGGCAATAATAATAAGAGGCAAGGCAAGGGACCATTTCAATAATGTATATGTACAGATCCAGACAAAATTTCATTAGAAATTATGAAATACGTATGCATTGCGGATTTATTGCGCTTCTGTATGCTCTCGAATCCAACGCGAACAGTTCGTGAAAATTTATCTGAAATCTCGAATCCAATCCAACGCGAACAGTTCGTGAAAATTTATCTGAAATCGCGAATCTCCGAAGCATAGCTCACCAACCAGCATACCCAACAACCATGACATAGGGAAGACCAAAAAACAGTGAATGCCAACACGTAACATGAGGAGGGAAGACCAAGAAACAGTGAATGCCAACATGTAACATGAGGAAGATATATGTATAAATTCAGATGAATGAAATGAAATTGATTGCCTGAGCTTTTACCCGTATAAATTCAATGAATGAAATGAAATTGATTGCCTGAGCTTTTACCCAGTTTGATAGGGGCTTGAGACTTCCTTTCACTTTCTTCCTTTGTCATGGCTTCCGATGTATGGTTATCTTCCTTAACTTGATCCTAGCTCTGCATTCATACGATCTATGGGTTGTTCACCGCAACACAATTGAACTCATAACTTGCAGGTTGCAGGTTCACCGTCAACCTGCTAAAAAGGTCCAACACTGTTAAGCAAAGGACACAAGTTAAGTTTAGATGATTGTAAACGAATTGAATTTCTTCTTCACATTCTCTGTATAACAAAGAAAAACCTAGAGCCTTCACAGGAATGCAGATTCCACTTCTGTTACTGCTGGTGCCGTCTTCACAATAATGGCCAACAGGACAGTTGGTCTTTCCACTGTTAATTTATCACTGTTACTACTATTGGTTTTCAAAGCTCTGCCACGATTTTGGTACTGTCCTGTAATAATGTAACTTGACCCCTACTGCAGTAGCATGGCTTCTGTATTTGCTTCTTTCTCTCCCTTGTGGATCTCGTGTGTCATCAGAATTGGCGGCAAATGAAACATATTTCTTCATTGGGCAAAAAGAAGAAACTAAAAAGGTTTACAGCTTTCTAACATGTGCATAGCTCTTAATTTTGTCTTAATGTATAACTTATCACTTCTCTCATTGGTTGATTATGTCACCTTTTCATAATCTACTTAAAACTTTAGCATTATGGTTTGATTATGTTGATTCATTAACATTGTAGATAATCTACTTTAAACTTTAACATGCAAGATTGAGCCATGAACAATTGCCTCCTCATAATGCAACAATGTTTTAGAAAGTGATATTCAATTTGAAGTTTAGGTATGCAATATATAAAGTATATATTTTCATGTCCTTTTATATATGAATTCAAATGGTTATATACTAGTTTATCTATCTTTCTTTCATATATAGTTATAATTTGAATAGAAGAACCTTTTCCCTTTTTTAAAAAAATCAAATTCTAGTATTAATTTTAAAAATTTGTAATATAGTTGGAAAATTTTGAGAAAAATTATTCACAAAATGATGTTATTCAAAGTTAAAAAATTTATGTTAAAATTTAATTGAATGCTACAACTTTGTGAAGACAATTATCCTACACAAGAATAATGTGCAACAACGATGGTTGGGTTTGTGAATATTAAGTTTAAGATAAAAATAATTTGGTAATTTCCATAAGGTTCCAATACTTTCATTGTTGCCCACAAAACAAAACACCGACCAAGAAAGTACCAAAAGCTAAGCTAAGGTTTGATGATGCATAGGACCCACCAAGGATAAAACCAAATGCAAACCAAGTTTTAGAAGAAAGAGCGATAAGAGCATAAAGGGTTGGGGAGATGGTTAAATGAGAGTTGAGTCTTTTGGAGGAAATAATTTCTTTTTCTTTTAATCCGAATACTATATCTACTGTATATGTAAGCTGATGTATACGAATATCTTGACAAGTGCGTTCCGTACATACAAATACGAAAGACCCATACCTAGAAAAAACAAGGACTTTCTAAGGTTGTTGAGTGGAACCTTAACCTAATTTTCTTTGAAAACAATGAATATCAAGCTTAGACACAACCCTACTACTAACATTCTGAAATATTGTCTGACACCTGTTCCTTCAAAATAATGCTTGTAATAGAGAATGCAGCGGCATAAATATTTGCAGTGAGTCGGATTCAAAAAATCCACGAGCATAAATGTTTCCAGTCGGAATATTCGAAGATCCAACTCATGATTCATACGTGATCGCTCCAGCTCAAATTATGCGATATAATAAATGTCGGAATATTCGAAGATCCAACTCATGATTCATACGTGATCGCTCCAGCTCAAATTATGCGATATAATAGCCAGTCAATTCGGCTTCAATCAGGTTTGTCAGACAACTCATGATTCATACGTGATCGCTCCAGCTCAAATTATGCGATATAATAGCCAGTCAATTCGGCTTCAATCAGGTTTGTCAGATCATCACCAGCAAGATCAACCAGGGAAGTAAATCACATTCGATTGACTTTCCATTACTGAATCGAAAAGTTGGTCTTAATCTTACATTCTGCAAACTTTTACTCACCATCCAACAGAACACATTCTGTGAAAAGTTCAGTAAGAAAGAATTTTGACAAAAACGAAGATAGTTTCAGCGATTCAACTTGCGAGTGTCACAAAAGGGAAAATCACAGAAAAATGACATGATTAAATCGAAAGCGTAAATGATCTCTTCCCCCTCATGGGAACCGTTATTGCCTTTTGAATTTACACAGAGAGAGTCATCCAGACCATGTTCAGCACCGTGTTGTAACACGTGTATGGATGATCCGAAAAAATCGAATTTCCTACCACTTACATTTCTCTGCATCTCCTTGAATACCTTATATCCTCCTGTTCAAATTTAAAAAAGAACCAAAAAACCGTTAGAAGAATTCAACTTTATTATCACAAGAAACAATACTAAGCGGGTACCGCACCTTATGGATGTGTTGAATTGTCTAAGCAAGTTGTATGTTGTCGATGAGGAAGAAAAAATCTTGGAGATTTTGGATGAGTTGGTTCTTTGGTGGACCTGATTCAGTAACATAAAGAACAAGAGAATGCCATCAGGATTTCTTGTATCAGGAAATCGTAGGGTAATTTAATTAGAAAATAAATTACCTCTCTGGAACAAAAGGGCTTGTGAAATCTGGTATAGGACGCGCATGTGGTACCATCTGCTTTCTCATTAATCTAATTGCCTTCTCCTCCTCTTCCTGTTTCATACAAAATGATAATTATAAAATACTTTATTTGACCAAAACGAAGCCATAATTATAAAACACTTTTGAGTATTAAAAGGTTGAATGCTCATAACATGAAATGCTAGTTACAGGCTACATGGGTTGCTTCGATGGTTGAACTAATGCTATAACATTATTCCTAAGGATTATGATTTTCGTGAACTTTGCAGCAAAATTGCGGGCTGTAACTTACCCTTTTTAGAGCTTCTTGTTCTTCCTTCAGTTTCTGGTATTTTTCTTGCTTCTCCTGGATCTGCAACGTCAGCTACAGATCAATTTAACTATGCCATATCAATTTAACTGGGCTATCTTTGCTAATTAAGAAAAAGAAACTATTAACCTTTCGGTCAAATTCCTCTCGCTCTATAGCTCGATTATCTACTCGGAAAACGAATTCCTGCACTTCTGTCAGAGGCATTCGAGGCACCTCAGGTACTGGATCAGGGACACTACAGCACAAAATTTAACATATAGTCGTCATTTCTGTATCTTAATTCCCAAATTATTGTTAGTTTTCTTCAAAAATTCATCCTAGACACCCCTTTAGTGGTTTTGTTAAAACCTCAGATTTATTTAACACAAGGGTAAAACAACACTCACTGGCTTCGTTTACAGGGAAAATAAAAAAGGGTTAAGAAAAAGGAATAATCATGGGACTTACATAGAAAGAATAGGCTGTGCCCGAAATTTCCTCCTCGCAGCCTCCTCTCTTTCAGCTTTTGCCAATTCATCCATTAACCGTTGTTGTTCTTCCTCATGCCTTATCAAGCTCTGAAGCTGAAATGGTTCAGGTTTTGTGCACTCTTTGGGATGTGGCTTTGGTGGAATCTGAAAAATAGATTACAGATTGATGCAGAGAATAGATGCTATCAATAATCTCAAAAAGTTTCAGCCAAGGTACAGCCTGATTCATAATTAACGTCAGAACTAGATTATCTCCAACACACAACTTGAGATAGGTTACCAATGGTTTATCCGTGCTACAAGGCAACGGGTTTGCTTTCGGGATTCGAGCGTCCTGCTCCTTTTCTTCCAGTTGATATAATTCCATTCGAAATTTTCTTTCCTTATCTGCTCCTCTTTCCTAAAACCATTTCAAAATTTACTTCTTGTTGGTCGCACAACTTGTACCAAGAAAAGGAATATTATTTTTATAACACTTTGATCAAAATAGGACACATCAAAAATGTATACCTCTGTTAGAAGATGAAAGGGTTTTGGTACGGTTGTCTTAGGAACTGTTGCATCATGAGGCTCTGAATTTAATGTCAACTGATCAGCAACCAATCAAGAAGAATTGTTAGGAAATCAATTATTTCAATAAAGTTTCAAAAAATAGAAAGATAAATGCATCCTGTTCCCTTAAAAAAATATTGAAATTTACCTTTTCAAAAAGATGAACCACATCTTTATGTTGATTACGTTCATCCGTTGCAAAATAGAATCCCTACCAAAATTTGTCCAGGCAAACATAGAACAAATGTCAGGCCAAACCATTTCACTATGGAAACGTTAAAAATCGGTAAAGATATTCTACAAAACTAAAGATGATTTGCATGGTTAGCGTACCAAGGGAGTTGTAAGCTGCCGCTTAGGATTGCGAACTATTCCTATATCCCCTCTACTAGAAAAGATCTGTACAAATATTTTTTTAAGTAGAATATAATCAAAATATCATGCCAAATAACAACCAGCAATTTAGACTTAAAAATCCAAAACAAAGTATTACTCTTTTATTAAATGGGCGAGCTTTGAACTTGGGAACTTTTTCCAGCTCTTCCTGAAGCAATTCCTCGCTGCTTTTTACTCTGGATACAAAATCACATATAAGACAATTCTCGAGTCTAGGACCGAGGAATACAAGTTGCACAATGAAAGTATAAAGGTCGAAAACCAAGCAATAATTTTAATATCAAAGACATTTTATTATCATGATGAACTCAAAGTATTTCCCCATCAAAAATGTACTATCTAACGGTTACAGAAGATTATTATAACATAAGCAAACAAAAGCAGGCCAAACTGAAAATAAAATCACTTGCATTCCAGATTCTACACTTCTTTATGAACCTTTGTCACAAGTTCCCAGGCTGTTGATACTTTGCAGATGTGGTGGTATGTCTTGGACCAATTTTGGGATTTAAGCAATTAAGATGAGATAAGTGAGAACCCAAAACCTCCAAACTATACAGTACAGAACACAGCCACCAACACAGACAAATATGTTTCTCTGTAATTTCATTTATGGCCTGATATTCTTCAACAATGATGTTCAATGATTTGAGTGGGAACCATTAACCATTAAGTAGTTGATCAAGGGAGAAAGCAATTTTCATCGCATCTTAACCTTATCCCAACTACACAGGTTGGTTATATGAATTCTTTTCCACTATTCACTTCTATTGAGAGCCAAATAAGCATTAACACCCAAATCTTGGATATCCTTCTTTATGCTCATAAACCAAGTATGTTTAGGTTTACCTCTTTGTTGTTTCCTTCAACTTTAATAAAGCAACCTCTTCCAACAATTGCATTTGCTGGTCTACTTAGCACATGACCAAACCTTCTAAGAGAATTTTCCTTAGTAAGAGAACCCCCAAACTTCCCTTAATAAGAGAGTTGGTGCTTCATTACAAGAATCATTATGAAAGCAATGTTTATTATGAAAGGGTATTTGAAGTATCATTACAAGAATCAACTTGATACTATATACAAATGGCTAGCAAGGGATATTATCTGGAGGATGTGCACTACATATGAAACTGAAGTATTTTATGACATCTCAAACTCAATTGAGTTATAAACATTATAAGTTTTTAAGGTTGATATTCAAAAGAATTTAATTTAGCAATTTCTGTTGTAGAGTTTCCATTTATATCAGCGTTAGCTGTTCAAATCAATCATTTAACCAATTGGATGCAGGCCAAATATATGGCAGTATTGATGAACTTACTTTGGTGGTCGTGCTCTTAGTGCAGTTTCCAAGTGTGGCATTTTTGGCTCAGTTAAACCACAACTGGGGGGAGGCTTTCCAAATTGCTTCTCTGCATTCTGCATTCCCAAGGGATGGGAAAAGATTGATAAAAATACGAGGAAGATCATATTATGCTCTGTACTAATATCAATATATAAACTGAAACGCTAGTCAAGTTGCTCATGTCTAAATTGCTTCTCTCTCTCATTTTTGTTTTGCTTTAAGAAAATCAACAAAAGCTTAATTTACCATTGAATCATTAGACGATAATGAAGATGTTCCAACATGGTGTAAAGCCCTCTCCGTTGTTTTCAAATGAAATTCCTATATAAAATACAATTTTCATTTTTTAGAGATACAATTGAGCAGATTATAAATGGAGAACAAACAGAGAACAAAATTAAGCATTTCACAATAAATTGACTTTTGAAAAAGCAAAATTTGAACCTGGAAGACAGGGAACTGAATAGCTGTTTTTGAAGGCGGTGGCAACGAAGGAGCTTCAAGTATCTGAAAAGATTAAAATACAAATAAATAACTTCCATTCTGCTAAGACAAAATTTATTTAAAATGAAAAAGCAAGTCCCTCTGAAAAACCAGGCATTTTGTTTACCTTTTTGTTCAGCTTAAGAGCCTTGAACTTGGGAGCCTTCGCAAGCATCTCCTGCTCTAATTCTTCTGTGCTTTTTACCCTTACAACAACAATTTTACGGTGGACCTTAATATAAAAGTAGATTTTACCTTGTGATCAACCTTTATATGTGAAACAGGTAGGTAATTCTTACTTGGCTGGCCGTGCTCTATGAGCTGTCAGAAGGTCTGGCTCCTTTGGAACAGTAAGCTTTGGTTTTTCCTGTTGAATGAAGCCATTAGCAGTTTCTTTTCATGCAATACAAGATCCAAATTTGTACTGACAATATGACAACTGTAAAGGTAGCGCTTACATATAGTATGGGCCTGTCAGGAACCTTTGACAAAAATTTGCGAACCTTTAAAAAAAGATCCACAATATTCGTTAGGTGATGACCCAGTATTATTTTTCCATAATCCAAATATTTTAGAAAAAAAAAAAACAACCTTCGATGTTGTGCACATTTTGTCATCTTGCGCACGTGGTCCATGAGAGTCTGCTGGTTTACTTATATTCTTTAAAGCAGAAGCTTTCAAAGGTAACTTATGATGAAGCACCTGCTCCTTTTTATCCAAGACCTGCATAATAAAACAGAACAATGTTTAGGAAAACCCAAGGAAAACAACCTTCTTGCTTATCCGTGGAGTATCCATGTGTTTATAACCAGAACTACTTCTGCCAAAAATAAAAAATAATAAGCTTCACTAAGAAATTGACCTTACGAAGGCAGCCCCCATCCAGCTTTTGCTTTTTAATAGCTTGATGTTCTTGTGCCGCAGCCTTTTCGGCTTGAATTGCCTTCATTATTGTCATCTCCTTTGTGTTTCTGCATGCACAACAACACCGATATTAAATGCAAACCTTTTGTTGCTACCTAAAATAACACACAACAAAACATTCCACGGCCAAAAACCAGTCACCTTAATTTTGTATGTTCCATTCGCTTGGCCATAGCTGCCGCCTTTTTCTGCATAAAACTTTGCGTTGGTACTGCAAATGTGAAATGATACACCCCTTTAGTTGTCCCATTTTCATTCCGATTTATTTGTGGTGGAGCAGGGGTTGTGACATCGACCTCTGAAGTTGATGTGGACAGTAAAATATAAGGCGTAATTACGATTTGAATATTTACGAATGCTTAAATACCTCGACAAAGAATATGGAAATTTTATAACAAACCAGGTATGAAAAATTACCTTCGGTGGGGTTTTTCTCTTCGCTAGAGCTAGCAACATTGTTTCTTTTGGCAGCGCTACTACTGCCATTGGGTTGAACGACATCCATCTCTTGAGGCCGATTCCCAATATTTCCGGAACCCGGACGTATTGCTGACATCTTTGCAACCAGCGCTGCATGTAAAAAAGAAAGCCTAAATTTGAGAATAACAAAAAAAAAATTCCCGATCTTTGTAAACAATAGATTGCTGGTTTCCCAAAGGGCAAATTTGTTTTCAATTTGAACATGTCTATAATTGCAGTTTCTTTATTGAAAATGAAGAAAAATAAAAGAACCCGACCTACAACAGAGTATTATCTGACCACATGCCTAGCCTGCAAGAAGTTCAATACAACGAAACCTTGGAAAGAGATGCAGAAATTCAAAAATTCTACCCCACGATTACACTTCAACAAAACAAATAAAAGACCTTATTCTGATTACCGATCCCACCGGCAACATGCTAGCACAGATCTTTTCGAAAAACCTGGTCCTAAAACAGGGCAGAACCTAAAATCTCTCAAGACATGTCAACGGCCAAAACCAGTACAAACGCCCAAAATTCACGAGGATATATGGCACATGCAAAACCGGAAGCTAAATTTCATCCGGAGCAAACACAAATTCGAAGAAAGGCGAGGCCAAGAATCCTTTAAAAGAATTATTTGTGGAATGAAAATGCACAAAAGCTTAACAACAACAACAAACATACGAGAGATGGCGTAGCCTGAGGCAGTGCGGAACCAGCGCTCTGCGGCGCGGGCCTCCTCGGGCGTCTCATCTCTGTTGAAATCGTAGAAATGCGGCGCTGAGTACTCGTACAGCGGATCCGCCACAAAACGCTCGGCGTCCGCCATTGAAGGCCGCTGGAAATCTCGCTTCTGCAAAGGAAACGCCGCTGCAAAACCAAACCCTGCCGCAGCGACCGCAACTGCAAATTTGCGAGGTAAAACGCGCGCGAAAGGCAACGAACCGCTCAGAAACGGCAACTGTGACATGAAGAAACTTCCCCTCCTCCTTCTTCTTCCTCACGAGCCGTCCATGGCCGCGCCGCGTTCCTTCCAAGCATCTGCATCATCGTTTCTTCCTTTTCCTCCTCCTCCTCTTCCTCCTTTTGCTTCTATTTTCACTCAATCAAATCTGAACCAAAGGCGTCCATCAATCAATGGCAGAACATGATACCACAGAATTTCGCTCCTGTGATGATGCTGCTGTGCTTCGAATTCGCGAATATCATGAAAGAAAATGATCAAAATGAACAGCCAACCAAACCTCTGCTTGCTTGTTAACGATCCTCCGCCCCGCTCCCTCCGAATCTTGTATGCAACTGTTCTGCTAAAATCCAAGAAAATGGAGGCATAGTATCATCTTTCCTCTGTAGTCATATTATGGAGGTGCCCTGGCAACGCAAAACCAGGCTTAGGTTAATAAAAATGTTGCCGTTGTTGATGTTAGCAGCTGCTCATTTGGGGTTTTCTGTGCTCTAGTCTGCTACGGCCCTTCCAACGGCTACCAAGCCTGGCCCAATTTCAAATGAAATGCCTCGGTTTCTGTTTAGAAATGTTTTTTCTACGAAACGTCTACCGACTCTTCCTTATCTGTTACCATTTACGATTTTCACGCTGGTGCAGGTTCTTCAGCCTTTTTATTTATTGATTTATTTATTACTAACTCATTTTTACATTTCTTTTGGAGCCTGGATATTTTCAAATGATTACGGGAGTGGGGACCCCGCAAATCATGCTGTAGCCTTTTCGTTGTCCTTATTTTATTTTATTATCTTTCTCCTTCTGTTTTTTTTGAAAAGTAACGGGCAAAACGTAACGACAAGGTATGAAAGTTGTTACTGGCCTCGTACGATATGTGTGCCTTGGGTACCGTTAGGAGATGGTATTTTTTTTTTGACCTTTTTGCTTTTTTAACCAAACAGATTTGTCGTGTGGTGGTTATATGCCTAAATAGGGTTTTAATAGTACAGTACCTTCTTTTTTAACGAGGGCCACGGTCAAAGGGAGTAGCTGGGTTAGAAATGTTGGATACTTTTTAAATTTTATGCAAAAAAACCCAAACCAAAATTGTTTCATTGCAACTCAAGTACAAGTTCTGGCATCTTGCATTGCCAATGTCTTATCTAGTGTCATTTTTTCAAGGTTCATAACTTGATTTGCCGAGCGGTATCCAAAATCGAAACTAATTGACTTTATGTATTTTTTTGAGAGGGTATCGAAACTTTAAAAAATTGCACTATAAGTATAATTCAAATCATATGATTTGAATTGGAACTTTCTTGTTTACAAATCAGACAATGCCTAATGATAAGAGCGGTTACTCTAGCAGTTACTCTAATTATTAAAGTGGTTACTCTAGCGGTTACTCTAGTAGTTATTCTAATTATTAGAGTGGTTACTTTAGTAGTTATTCTAATTATTAGAGCGGTTACTCTAATTATTAGAGTAGTTGCTCCCAAGCCTATAAATACAGTGCTCAGGCACACAATTGGAAGAAAGTCTTTTAGCAGTCAAGTAGCGAAACTCTTGTAGTCTATTTGAAAGTTAGAGTATTTTCCATGTGTCCGCAGCAGGAGGTCTAAGTGTGGATGGATCTTTATTCGAGCATTGTGTACCTAAGCACACCTTGTGTACGGCAATAAAGACGAGCTCTTTGATTCATCCTTGCAACACTTGAGATTTGTTTTCTTACGCATTTCTTTTATTTTATTTTCTTATGCATTTATTTTATTTTATTTTATGCACTTTACATTTTTGTTATTAGCACAAAAATTCATTTTGATCAATTAAGCAAATCGTTAAATTACACAAGCATGACCACTTCGAGCATACGTGTAATGCTTGGTAACCCAGTAACGATTAGCGTTTGGTAATCCCAACAGTGTTGCACTAGTTCAGGATGTGTATGACAAGTGGGAATGGATGCTGGTGTTAGGATTAGTTAGAACTTAGTTAATGAGTAGTTAAGTTAAATTAGTTACTTAGTTACCTCTCTCCTCCCCTACTAGCACAAGACATAAAAACATAAAAACTATAAAAATCATATGCCTCAAGCTTACTTAACCATACAATCATGACATACAGGTAAGCTTGGGAAGACAACAATCAACCAACCCATCCTTGTTCCACAAGGACGCATAAGCACTTAGTCCTTGGAATTTGACTGGATCATGCGTGAAACGCTCGTATTCGTATGGTTAAGCATAGGGGTACGTCACCGCTCATCATTGGCACCGTTACTGGTGACTTAGTTGTTTGTGCGCTAAGTAGAACATAGGAAATCATTCACATCGTTGGAACGAGCCCTTAGGGTTGGTTGAGAAAATAATAAATAAGAATACATTGCACATTGATTAGACAAGTATGTCTCCTTCTTCGTACGAAAGCGCCCCACTGCCTAGGTCTAAAATAGAAAACAGTCGGTGGCGTAATACACATGACATTGATCCGCCAATCCCTCAACAAGTTCGAGTGGTATATATTCATCCCAATGAGTATATACCGAACTTCACCTTTATCCTCCATCAAGACGAACAACTGTGTTGGCAAGACTTAGAAGGTAACATAATGTTACCTCTCGATCATTCAGTCCCGAGCATGCTTCTTCATTCTCTCACACGAATTGGCATGCCGCACTTACACGTAGAATATGTTGTGCAAGACCATGACTTGAGAGAATACCATTCCACAGAGGCACAACGTCAAAGAGACTTGCAACAGGAGAGACATCATAAGTCTTTGAAGGGTAAGTGGTCCCAGGATGCCCCCACATGTCTTAAGTGAAAATGAGGGTGGTGTAACTACCTCAGGCAGTCGCCCACACAACGATGTTCCTTCCCTTGACTTTGGCCAAGGGGTTGTGTATTAGAACCTTCATTCCACTATTCATAACCCAGGTTTTGATACCCATGGGCACAAAGGGTCTGAAAAAGGGACACAAACTCATGATAAAGGTGGACATTCTAATTGCAATCGCGATCAGGCCCTAGACCATAGAAGAGAAGGTAGCAAACACTGTCATGATGACAGTTCTCCTTCTTTTTCACCTTCATCATCTCTTTCAAAGACTATTGGAGCAAGTTGCTAAGGAAGAAGGTGAGCTATGGAAGAGAGAAAGTGCGGAAGAGTATAATCGAGATCCTTCCCTTCGGAAGAGAGGAGTAAGATTTTATGAGGATGAAGAAGAGTCAGCACTCAAAGAGATTGTGAATAGGAAAACTTTGCATATCCAAAAGATGACATCAGAAGTTTCGACAAAGGTAGACCAAATGTGGGATTCCCTAGATAATAGATTTCAAACTATTCTTAAAATAGTAGAGGAGTCTAGAGAGCAAGGTAGTGAGAAAAGAAAAAAGAAAGAGGCTAAACATGCACGTAGCAAGGGTAAGGGAAAAGTTGCCATCATTGAAGAGGTTGTGGATTCGGAAATAAACAATGATAGTGGATGTCAAAGATGTCAATATGACCATCCTAAGGGATGTTGCCCTGTAATCTCACATTTTCAGGAGTGTGGGGTGTATGCACTCAACCCACAATTAAATAAAAGGCAAACACCCCGAAGGTTACCTTATCTTCAAGGTAACCCAAGGCAGTTCCACCAACCCTTAACATATTATCCCAGTGGAATTCCACCATAACCGATTGAGCAATATCAATAGTGGCAACACCCACAATCATGAGGAATGCGACCACCAAGGCAATAGTATCCTTACTGGCAACCTAACCCGTATGGATATTATGTGCAGCAACCAATCTCCCCACATGACTCTACTGGTCACATCACTCCTCAACCTCACTATCAAGCCCATGAGTATTATGGGACTCCCTCTTCTAGAGGAGATATTCTGCAAGCATATCATCCTTCTCATCCGGCCACATCTCCTCCACCAATAGCTCCACTACCACCTGCTCCTGCAATGCAAGGTGAAATCCCTACCCAACCACAGCAATTTAACGCCATGAGGGCTGTTAACTCTCAACCTACTATTGGTTCCAAAAACCACATGAAGAAAACACCTTTCTTTAGAACCAATAGTTCAACCAAGCCCTTGCAATCACAAGCAGCTGATTCATTAGATGCCTCAGTATCAATCAAAACTTCAGAGCCCCCTTCAACCCAATCACCGTACTCAATGCATACGGTCATGCTAACACATGCCATCACCGATTGAATTAAAGCTAGCCACCTTCCCAGGAAATTCTTTGATCCTGAGAGTCCTCTAATATACTTACAAATTGCTAAAAATGCATTGTGCAAGGCTCTTTTGGATTCAGGTTCTGGTGTCAACTTGATTTCTCAAGAAATGTACAAGGCCTAGAACCTGCCTCCATTGAAAAAGAGCAACATCCATCTAGAGTTGGCCAACCAGTCCATCACTATTCCATTGGGATTGGTGGAAGACATTGTTACCACTATTTGTGGGTGGTCGTACTTAACTGACTTCCTAGTGATTTAGGTAAACAATGGTAAGGGGGACTTCCTAATCATAATGGGAAGAGCATGGCTAAGCACCATCGACACATGCCTAGGAATCCACGATCTTTCCCTAGAAATATCAAAGGAAAATACATTTGGAAAGATTGAGAAGAAAAAAGTTCCATGCATTGCATACAGTGACATAGGGTGTAATTGCGTGTAGAGGTCATGGTTTGTGCAAAGTTTAGCATCGTCTGCATGCAATCAATGTGCACAAGTGATTAACATACAAAGATGCCTATATGCAGTAGCCACATGATAGGAAGACACCCAGTGGCTGATAGTTGATCAAGAAAGCAATTCACTCATATGCATGGAACCAACTGAGGGTTTGACTTATGCTTACATCGATAGTATAGACACATTAGAGTAAGTCCACTACCAACTTCCAAGTCTTAATCTTGAAAATATCAATTGGGGGAAGTTGGAAATCCCTAAGAAATTTAAGCAAGAGCCCCTCGAGCTGAAACCATTACCCACCGGTATGGAATACATGTTCCTTAAAAACGAAAAACTAGTAATTATCAACACTAAGCTTGCTCCTCAATAGAAAGAAGAACTATTGCAGGTAATAAATAAATGATCGGAAGCCTTAACTTGGTCATATCCCAAATTAACTAGAATAGATCCTAGGATATGCCAATATAGAATTTACACTAACCCCTCCATGAAGCCTCGAAGACAACCACAGAGGCAATTGAACCCTAAGCTAAAGTAAGTAGTTAAGGAAGAAATTGAATAGCTTCTCAAGGTTGGGTTCATATACCCCATTGTTGATAGTGAATGGGTTAGCCCCTTAGTTATTGTGCCTAAAAAGGGAGGCAAATGGAGGGTGTGCATAGATTTCAGGCTACTAAATATGGCAACATTCAAAGATCACTTTCCATTGCCATTTATCGACCAAGTCTTAGACACCATCGCAGGGCATCACTATTACAATTTTCTGGATGGATATAGTGGATATAACCAAATACGAATAGCCCTAGAAGACCAAGCCAAAACTACATTCACTAGTCCTTGGAGAACATTCGCATACAAATAGATGTCGTTTGGCTTATGCAATGCCCCTGCAACATTTCAACGACTAGTTCTAAGCATATTCCAATAGTAGATAGGGAATAGCATGGAGGTCTTTATGGACAACTTCTTCACTTATGGAGCAAACTTTGATGAAGCCTTGGACTGGTTGGAGCAAGTGTTAAAAAGATGTGTAGAAACCAATTTGAGGCTCAACTAGCAGAAAAGCCATTTGATGGTCCAAGAAGACGTAGTACTAGGGCACAAAATCTCACACCTAGGGATAGAGGTAGACCCTGAGAAAATCAAAATTATCCAAGGAATTACCTGTCAACAAGAAACTATCAAAGATATTTGATCATTCATTGGACATACTGGCTACTATAGGAGATTTATTGAGAACTTTTCAAAGGTTGCCAAACCATTGGTGGAATTAACAAACAAGGACGTACCTTTCAAGTGGACTAGGGAATGAGAATTAGCTTTCCAAAATTTGAAATAGAAGCTAGTAGAAACACCCATTCTACAAGCTCTTGACTGGTCCAAACCATTTCATATCATGACTGACGCGTCCAACTATGCTTTAGGATCCATACTTACATAGTTAGATGACCAGAAGCATCCTTAGTACATCCACTATGCAAGTAGAAGTATCAATGGTGCACAACTTAACTACTCTACCACAGAGAAAGAATTAATGGTTGTAGTGTTTGCACTAGAAAATTTTAGACACTATGTATTGGGATATAAAGTATATATACATACAGATCATAGTGCAATCTAGTTTCTCATGAATAAGCCAATGTAAGCCCTCATATCATACAATGGCTTGTAATCTTACAAGAGTTCGATTTAACGATGATCGATTGCAAGGGCATCAAGAATGTAGTTGTTGATCACTTATCTCAGTTGCAATGGGACAACAAAGAGGATGAGTATCCAATTTCTAATCATTTCCTTGATGAATTCCTCTTTACTGGTGTACTGAATAATCAATCACCCACAAAGACAAACTGGTATAGTAGCATTCTTACCTATCTCCTCACCCAACAAACACCATAAGAGTTAAACCTTAAGAAGAAACAATAGTTTCATTACCAAGCCAAGTACTTTATGGAGATCAATGGGAAACTTTACAAAGTATGTCCCGATGGCTTGGTTCAACGGTGTGTTCCCGATATAGATCAACTACGAGTTATCTAAGACACTCATGAGGGTCCTTGTGGGGGTCATTATGCTAGAAGACAAATGGCCATCAAGATCCTGCTTGTAGGATATTATTGGCCTACATTATTTCGAGATGCCCATCATTTCATTCAATCTTGTGAGCACTGTCAGTGTGATGGGGGAATGACTGCTAGAATGGAGGGTCCACAACAATGGATTTAACTATTATAACCCTTTGACATTTGGGGAATTGATTTTATGGGGCTGATTACACCAATGTCCAATGGAAAAGATTATATTATTGTTGTTGTTGATTACCTAACAAAATGGGCTGAAGTAGCTACTGTTAAAGATTGTACATCATCCACAGCTGCACGATTTGTTTAACAACAAATCATAAACAAGTTTGGTATGTTGCATGCACTTATTTCAGGAAATGATACACACTTCAAAGGTGCAACTTTTTGGAAATTAATGCAACGCTTAGGGGTTGAGCATGAATTGACTACACCATACCACCCCCAAGTGAACAGTTAAGTAGAAGTCACCAACAGGGAGATTATGAAGATATTGATAAGAACCATTAGCAAGTTTAGGTGAGACTGGAGCACTAAACTGAATGAT
>MNCI01011479.1:0-41019 GCA_015680685.1 Gnetum montanum | reverse complement strand
GGCTAGCTTCTACTGATTATAAGAAAATAAGAACAAGCTACACAAAGAGGCCTTACAAAAGCTATAAGTGGTAATTGTAGAGCGTAAATCCCTTAAAAAAATTCCAAGATCAAAGGGAAGTAGTAGAGGACTTGGTCAAAAGAATGATGAATTATTAGGAGCTGAAAGAAACTATCAAAACATTCAACATTAAACAAAAACATTTTATAGCTTGATTCATTAATCCACATGAGATGTTTCTAACTCTATCATGTTCTTAGGAGGTACCAACAACTGAAAATCTAAGTGAGCTCACATAGACTATTCACAATCTTAGGACCAAAGAGGAGAAAATTAGATCCTTAATTTAGATATTCAAGCTAAAAGTAGAAGTAGTAGGGTAGCCACAACCACCACCAAAGCATGAAAAGCCACCACCACTGGGCACAAGTTAAGACATATGACTTGGAAGTTTTTGTAAATATTTACACAAGTTTTATAAGGATAATGTATCCATAATTTTGTCATTTTATCATTTTGTTAAATGTAAAGAATTTGAATAAGTTTTCTAATGCAACACTCAAGTTGGTGAGTTAATAGGGTCACTTCCACATTTTGTAAATAAATTCTATCTCAATTTTATTAACTTAAGGATGATTTTTTAGTCAATCATTAGGTATGATGAACAATCTTCACTTGAATACATTGATGCAATGACAGAGTATCAACACATTAGCACTAATCTACGATCTGTTATGTTTATAAAAAAGTAATAAATGCCTATATAGATGCACACACCAACCATATTCATGATACCTTGTAGTCATTAGCTTAGCTAAACTCTTGCATATTTTTACCATAAAAATTAGAATTATTATCAAGTGTCGACAACATGGTGTGAAAAATTGAATTGAGTCTTTATTCTAGTGATATGTATCTAGACATATTACATGACTAATAATAAAGATTAATATTATTCCATTTCATCGTAGTACTTTAACATAGCTTAGATTTTACTTTCTATGCAGTTTATTTTCATGCAACTTAACTTAATAAGTACTTTACTATACAATTAGTGAATAATTTACATTTCATCACATAAACGATATGTGAAATGCATGTGAATAGTTTCAAGCATAAATATGCTAGTATTGCAGAATCCCTTCAGTGTGTAAATTGGTACTTCTAATAGTGGACACTTGATAATACAACAATGTTAGCATAAGTTTAAGATGTGTACGATAAGCTAGGAATGAATGCTCATCGCATAGGTTAGAATAGATTTACTTCTTGTACTTAGCTAAGATATTTTATATTTTAGCATTTTTAATATTATTTTGTTATGACCCAAAAAACATCAAAATCATGTCACAAATGCACTTAACCATATGTGCTAAGGGCAATATATGTAGAAATGGAAATACAATGGCATGGGATTAAATGTTTAGCTATTTAGTTGCCAAATGATGAATGTCAATAAGCCATGTCAATGGGCTCCCATCGACAAGGCACCATTTACATGGTGTTGCCCCATCAACGGGGCTGCATCGACATAGCATTTGCTACATTGATGAGGCCCCATTGATGTAGCCCCAGAGCTAAAACTATAAATATAAGCTCCTAGCTATGTTTATGAGCATCAGATTCATAGTAGCAGCTGAACTCTTGTAGTTTTTACATTTGAAAGTTAGAATATTTCTCCTAAGTGCCCACAGTAGGCATCATTAAGTGTACAAATATTTATTCAAGCATTGTTGTATTTGAGCATGATAATGTGTATGAAAATAAAGATGAGCTTCTTGATAAACCTTGCAGCATTTTGGATAGTTTAGATATTTATTTATGCATTTAATGCTTTTAGTTAATTATTTAATGTTCTCTAGTAATTATACTAATTAAGTAAGATAAACTAGATAGATTAAATACATAAGTACAACCACTTCAAGTGTAACACGTATTTGCTTGGTAATCCTAGTAGCCTTATTGTTTGGTACACCCAATAACATAGTGCTTGGTAACTTAGCAGTGGATACATGGGTTTAAAACATACAGAAAGTGGGATTGGATGCTTATGTTAGGATCAGTTAAGGATTAGTTAGTTAGTTAAATTGAATTAGTCATTAAATTACTCTATCTCTCTTCAAGAACCAAAACCATAAAACACAAAACAATAAAAAATTATATGCCTTGGTTACTCTTAACAATACCATTATGCTTCACAAGTATAATTGGGAAGACAATGAATGACCTTAGGGTAAGGTTCACTTCCTAGAAGATTGGTGTACTAGAAACTATAAAGTCCACAGAATTCGACTAGATTGCACATGAACGCTTTGTGATTCATATGGTTGGGGGTAGGGGTACCTCGCCACTCATCATTGGCATCATTGTCAGGGAACTTTGTTTGATAATTTTATTTGTTGCAAAATTTCTTCTTCCCATAAGCATGAAGATGTTAAATCGTCAGTCCCATAGGAGTGCAAAGTGGTATATACTCATCTAGATGAGTATGTACTAGACTTCACCTTCATAATACATCAGGACAAATAGCTACAATGGCATGATATGGAGGGCAATATTGTATTGCCCCTCGATCGATCTATGCCTCGGATGTTGTTTCAAACCCTTAAGAAGTTAGGCATCTTGGATCTTTACGAGGAATACATTGTGAATGATCATGACACTTGGGAATACCAACCCACTAAAACACAATGCAAGCGAGATCAACACTAGGTAAAGCACCATGAGCTTACAAAGGAGAAACATTTCACTAAGCCCTTGTTCCTGCTTAATCAAGATGACAATGTGGATCCTTCCCCTAAGGGTTCTCAATATGAAAATTCTCCACCCTCTATTATTGATGATGAGGGTGTGACCCTAAACCTGCAACCCATTATTCATAAACTAGGTTCGGAAAAAAGTGACAATTAAGGTAGGGACTTGGGTAAACATCACAATGGAAAGGGATCTAAGGATGGTGATCGTAATGAATAAAGACGTGGTGGTAGACACCGTGGTGGTGGTGGTTGTCCACCTTCCTCTTCATCCTCTTCATTCAATTTTGAACATTCCTCTTCATCTTCTAGTTCTCATAGAAGCCACTATCGAAATAATCATGATGAAGGTGATCAACAAGACAACATAGACCATCAAGACTATTAAGAATGTAGAGGTGACAAAAACCATCATCGGCATCATTGACACAATCATGATGATGAACCTCTGTTGGTGACTCGAAGCATGGTAAACATTGTAGAGGTAGTAAAGATCCCAACCAGGCATGTGAGAGATAGCTGAATTAAGCACTTAGACATGAATAATATTTTACAATTTGAGGGGGGATACAATTTTGATATGCAGAATCATCTACAAGCTTTCCATGATGCCTGTGCCTTACAAAACATTGGAAATGACTAACAGAAACTCAAGCTTTTTTCCAGGACACTCATTAACGAAGTTAAGAGCTAATATTGGTCCTTGGAATTAGAATCCATTCAGGGATGGAGTACCATGTTAGAGTTGTTTAATGACAAATACGAGATGTACTCTAGAGTGTCTAATCTGAGAAGGAAAATCCAAGGCTAGAAATAGGGAATACATGAACCCTTGGATGCCACTATGGGTAGATATTATTCACTCTTATATCAATGCCCTAGCCATGGTTATTCTGAAAGGAAATAGTTCTACCACATCATAGATGGGCTTAGAGTCGAAACTAGAAGAACTCTTTGGATTTATGCCCAAGGGAGACTATTTGAATTAAGGGCTCATCAGATCCAAAGGCTTATAGAGAAGGTAGCAAAAGAAGAAGATGAGTTGTGAGAAAGGGAAAGTGTAGAAGAGTATAATAGGGATCCTTCCATTAGGAAATGAGAGGTCTAATTTTGTGACAAGGAGAACTCACCACTCAATGAAGTGGCAAATAAGAAAACCTTGCCCATCCAAAAATCTATTTCTAATATTTCGGCAAAGGTTGATAAGTTATGGGACTCTTTGGATGAAAAATTCCAAACTGCTATGAAGATTGCTGAAGAATCCAAAGAGAAAAATAGTGATCATAACTGCATGAGGTGAAAAGAAGTTGAATGTGCCTACCAAAGAGGAAATGGAAAAGCTACTTCAAGAGAGAAAGTTGTGGAGACAGACTCTGAAGATGATACTGGTTGTGATATCTATCATTACGAACATCCAAAAGGGTGTTTCCTTGTGATGTCACACTTACAAGAGTTTGGGGTGTATGCATTGAATCCTTGACTAGCATGTAGGTAAGCATCTAGATGATTACTTTACCCTTAAGGAAATATAAGGCAATTCCACTAGCAAAAACAAGCTTATTACCCAAGTGGAGCTCCACCAGAACTATATGAACAATACCAATAGTGGCACCAACCACAATCATGGCGAATACTACTACCAAGGAAGTAGTATCCTTACAGGCAACTAGATCCATATGGGTACTATGTTTAGCAACCTGTCTCTCTAAGAAGTTCTGCAAGCCATGCCTGATTTTAGCATCACTATTACCCTCAAAGTACCATCGAACAAATTCATCATCTACTTGATGGAAGACCCCATATCCATACCACCCTCTGCATCTGTCTACACACATCCCTCTACCCTCTACCTAGTTACCTCCTACTCCATCCATGCAGGGGAAAACTCCTCCATAGCCACAACAATGAAATGCTATGAGGGTTGTACATTCACAAATGGTATTTCTGTCATGTGGTTTAGACAATTAATCTAGGAAATGACACTTTTTTTGATCCAATAGTCCTCCTAAACCCTCACAACTTAATGTGATTGGTCACCCTACATCCCCAACATCCTCATCTTGTACATCAAATATCGTTGAGTGCCCTTCAAACCAAATGCTACCTCCAATCCACATTGTGATGTTAACTCATGTTGTTTTTGATTGGATCAAGGCTGGTAATCTTCCCACGAAAAGATTTAACCAACGAAGTCCACTCATTTACATGCAAATCACTAGACATGAGCCATGCAAGGCTCTTCTTGATCCTAGTTCTAGTGTCAATCTCATCTCTCATGACATGTACAAGGCTTGGAACCTACCACCTCTCAAGAAGAGCAACATTCATTTAGAATTGGTAGACCAATCAATTACTATCCCTTTGGGATTAGTGGAGGACATTGTGACCATAGTTAGTGGGTGGTCCTATCGTACCAATTTTTTGGTGATCAAGGTTAAAAACTACAAAGGTGACTTTCCCATCATTATGGGAAGGGCTTGGTTAAGCACGATCAATGCACATATGGGCATAAGGGACCTCTCCTTGGAAACCTCCAAGGCAAATGAATTTAGAAAGTTAGAGAAGAAGTGTATTCCATGCATGGTGTACAATGATAATGAGTGTAATTATTGGCAAAAGATTTGGTCCATCAAAAGTACATACATCAAAGCATGGAATTAATGTGCACAAGAAACAAATATTCAAAGGTGTCTATACACAGTAGCTAGAAAATAGGAGGGCACCCAGTGGCTGATAGTTGACTTAGATAACCAATTGAGAGCCTAACATGTGCTTATGTTGAAAGCATGGAAGAACTTTAGCAAGTTCATCACCAGCTCTTTGATGATGAAGATGATGATACCTGTTGGGGAGAGCTGAAAATCCTTTATAACTTCAAGAAAGAGCCCTTAGAGCTAAAAAATTTACTAGTTGGCATGGAATATGCATTTTTAAACAATGGTAAGCTAGCCATAATCAATGCCAAACTTGCTCTTGAATAGAAAGAAAAGCTATTAAAGCTGGTTAACAAATGGCCAACATCCTTTGCTTGGTTATATCCTAAGTTGACAAGAATCAATCCAAGGATATGCTAGCATCACATTTACACTGACCTGACCATGAAGCCAAGAAGGTAGCTACAGAGACGGTTGAATGCCAAATTGAAGCAGATCATCAAGGAGGAAATGGAGCAACTTCTCAAGGCAAGGTTCATCTATTCCATCGTGAATAGTGAGTGGGTTAAACCACTCGTCATTATGTTAAAGAAATGTGGTAAGTGGTAGGTCTGCATTGACTTCAGGCTATTGAATATGATAACATTTAAAGATCATTTTCCATTATCATTTGTGGACCAAGTGTTGGATACTATCTCTGCGCATTGCTATTATAGCTTCTTGGATGGTTATAGTGGCTATAACCAAATCCAAATTGTGCTAGAAGATTAGGCCAAGACAACATTCACAAGTATTTGGGGGACTTTTTCATACTGTAAGATGCCATTCAGTTTGTGCAATGCCCTTGCAACATTTCAATGCTTGGCCCTTAGCATCTTCCAGCTGTAGATTAGTAGTGGCGTGGAAGTATTTATGGATGACTTCTTCACCTATGGAGCTATGTTTGAGAAAGCCTTGGATTGCCTTGAGCAAGTACTAAAAAGATGTGTGGAAAAAATATTCAACTCAACTGGCAAAAAGGTCATCTCATGGTCTAAGAAGGCATTGTGTTGGGGCATTGGATTTCATAAGAAGGGATTGAGGTAGATCCAAAAAAGATAGTCAAAGATTTTAGATCATTCCTTGTACATACTGGCTACTATTGGTGATTCATAGAGAATTTCTTTAAGATTGCAAAGTTGGTTGAGCTAACGAAGAAAGATGCTTTGTTCATTTGGACCAAGGAATGTGAACATGCATTCCAACAGTTGAAGGAAAAACTCATAGAAACTCCAATTCTATGGGCACCAAACTGGTTCAAACCATTTCACATAATGATGGATGCATCTAATTATGCTTTGGAAGCTAGGCTTATGCAATTGGATGATAAAAGGTGTCCATATTACATCCACTACGTGAGATGAAGCATTGTGGGTGCATAGTTAAATTACACCACAACTGAAAAAGAACTAATGATATTGGTGTATGCTCTTGACAAGTTTAGACACTATGTGCTTGGCTAAAAAGTATTTGTGGACATAGATCATAGTGCCATTCACTTGCTAATGAAAAAGCTGACGATGAGCCCTTGTATCATATGGTGGCTTATGATCTTGTAGGAATTCAATCTTACAATGGTAGATTAGAAAGGGGTTAAGAATGTGGTCGCTGAACACCTCTCTCGATTAAGATGGGATAATAAAGAGGAGGAGAGCCCACTCTTTGATCAATTTCTAGATGAACTGCTCTTTACAGGAGTAATAAATGACCAAGTTCCCATAGAAACAACATGGTAGAATGGCATCCTTACTTACCTTCTCACTGAAGAAATTCCACAAGATCTTGACTTTAGGAAGAAGCAATGATTTCTTCATAGGGCGAAGTACTTCATGGAGATCAACAAACATCTTTACAAGGTGCACATCGATGGCCTGGTTCGTTGGTGTGTCCCTGATGTAGATCAACTATGTGTTTTTAGGATGCTCATGATGGCCCTTACGGAGGCCACTACACAGAAAGATGCATGACCATAAAAATCTAATGGTAGGATAATACAAGCCTACAATCTTTAGGGATGCTCACTAATTTGTTTGGTCCTATGAACACTCTCAATGAGATGGTGGGATGAATGTACAAATGGAGGGTCCTCAACAATGGCCATTGGAGGCCTTTGACATATGGGGCATAGAATTCATGGGTCCCATCATGTCCATGTCCACTGGAAAGTTGTATATCATTGTAGTAGTTGACTACTACATGAAATTGGTAGAAGTAGCAGCTATCACCGATTGTACATCATCCACCATTGCTAGATTTGTATCACATATTGTAAATAGGTTTGGGGTGCTATGTGCACTGATTTCTAACAATGAAACTCATTTTATAGGTCCTACTTTTAGAAAGTTAATGCAACACTTGGGGTTGAACATAAATTAACAACACCCTATTACCCCCAAGCCAATGGTCAAGTAGAGGTAACTAATTGAGAGATCATAGAGATCCTAACAAGGACCATAAGCAAATATAGGAGAGATTGAACAACAAAACTCAACGATGCCCTATGGGCCTACTACTCAACATGGAAACTTCCTATTAGCTACTCTCCTTACAAGCTAGTGTATGGAAAACTTCCAAAGCTCCCAATTCAATTTAAGCTCCATACACTCTTAATAACCTATGACCTAAATCTTGACCTGAGTCTAGTATAAAGAGAAATATTGATCAACCTGAATGTACTAGATGAAAATCAACTGGTGGCCCTATCTTTAAATGAAGTGCACAAGGCATTTAACAAGCAACGACATGACCAAGGAATACAAAAAGTGAAATTCCAACTAGAAGATAAGGTTCTTTACTAGAATCCTGTACATGAACCTCAGAAAACAAAATTCCATATGGTCATCCATGCTAGTCATCCATATGGCTCCTTAGTTTTTCTATTTTTTTCTTTTTCACATTTTTGATTTTGCAATTTATTTATTTTAAAATTTATTGATTTTTAAATTTTTTCCATTTTACACCATTTTTTGTTCTACACCATTGTTAGTACATTTGAATCTTTATTGGATATTTAACACTTTCTTCTATAATTTTTTTTATTTTTTTTAAGTGTGATTTTCAAATTTTTACTAATAAAAGTAGTTTAGTGCCAATAGGACATAATGGTGTTGTAGCTACTAATAATGGTGCTTTGTACTTGATGTTTGATTTGCTACTATTTGGTTTCTATTTTTGAATTTTTGTACCGATAGCTTAGTCATGGTTTCTATTTCATAGAATAAGTAGTGAGTCTATGACATCCACCCATCCACAAACTCTATGGTTTTCCCTATTCTGGAAGTTTGAGGTCCCTTTCATTAAATCAACTTTTAATAAATTTATGACCTTGGTAGTTTTTGAAATTAAAAAGGATTCAAAGGTTTAAACAAGGTGTGACTTCAAGGGGACTCAATACTCTTTGTACTTTCCTACTTACTTGAGTGCTTGAGTGTTTTTAATGGACTTCTTATCGTTCCATTTTAACAACTAAATAAGAAGTCAAATAAAGCCTTTGCATCGTGTGGTTCCCATCTAAAAAAAAACATGATGGAAATTCGAAGCACATCCCTTAGATAAATAAATGGGCTATAAGCACTAGTTATGGGAGTAGAAAGAAATGTATCCATGCCTGAAGGTCCCCTCTAACTAAGGCCCTCTTTTACTTCATACTTGTCTTTTCTTCTCTCTATAAAATGNGGGGGGAGAGGTGGCGGAAGGGATGGGTTATGGATCAGTTTTGATGTGACAATGCAAAGTCATTGAATGAGGTTGATTTTGATTTAGACTAAGGATGGATCTTATTTGATTATTTTAAACATGAACTCCACAAGGGACTTCCTATGATCTTAGTTTGGGAATTCCATTCCACCTTCTCCATCATCCATTTATGTTGTCCATAACTCACCTCACTGCTAGTGTCCAAGTTTTTAATTCCATGTCTTGGTTTGACGTATTTGAATTCTTAGGTAGAATCTTCTAGGTTTTGGTCCTTAACTTTTGTTGACCATTAGTCACTTTTGGGGCCCACTTGCATATCCCTTAGTCAGGTTCATGAAGTACCTTATCCCTAGGCATTCTCATAAGTAGAATCTTTCATACATCCATCTTCCACATTAGACCATGTGCTTCTTTACATATTTCATGTATTAAAATATGTTCTCCATCGAAGTTTTCAATTTTTAAGCTTTCAAAAACCCTCTTCAATGATTTTATGATATTCTTGGCTTTTCTAGGATTCCTTGACCCTAATTTGATTAAAAAATTCATTATATTTCTAGAGATATTTAACTCTGAAAATTTTGATAGATGAGCCTCATATACAGGGCCTTGTTGATAGAGCAGACCTGTATACAAGGCCTCATTGATGTGGTTAAAAAATAGTCTAAATAAGTGTGATCCCATTTAGAAATTTTACTTTTTCTTAGAAACATCAAAGGAGTTTTTCAACTTTTTAGAGCCTAGAACCTTCCAGAGCCCATAACTCACAAACCATTTATCCAAATCACTTTGTTCTTTGACCTTGCAACTACCGAAGGTAAGCTCTTTATTGTGGATGCCACAAATGTACCATTTTTGATAGAAAGTTTTTTTTTTGTAATTTTTTCTAACTCCCTCAAAGGTTTAACTAAAAAATCAACTATTAAACACTAAGTTATAGGAGTTTAACCTTTCCAACAAGCTCTGGTAACAATTATAATAAATAATTAATCTACCATTGTCCAACCTTAGCAAAAGTCTAACTAACTAATGGGAAAAGGTATTTAAAAATTTTAAAGTTATCCATTACATCTACTAATTTATGGATGTGTTGTGACTGTAGATGGCACCAAAAGGAAAGCACACGCAGGAAGTAGGACCATCCCAACCAATGGAAAAATAACCTAGAATGCGAAGAGGCCAAGAACAACCCCAACAAGAATAATTGCTTACAACCCATGCCATAGGTCCTCTTAGGGAGAAGGAAAAAGTGGAATCTATTAGATAGATTCCAGAACCAGCAATAGTAGCAACAAAACACTTCCATTAGGATGATGCACTTGCATAATCAACATACCTCAAAGTGACCTTAATAGAGGCTTGCCTAAATCAAATCAAATTGAGGGAGGTCTAGAAATTAGTGCTTTAGGAGTTAAACTTTGGCCCTTTCCTGGAGCATGCACCAAGAAGAGTGTAGGACTAGCTAAAGGCCTCTCCCATGTGGCCAATTAGCACTTCCACTGGGAAGTGATACATGGGAGAGACTTTTTTATTCTAGAATAATAGGAAGCCTAGAGTAATAGTAAAGATCAAGGACATCTCAATGTCCTACTCAGCACAAGCCATTACTATAGCACTTGGGTTGCTCAAAATAAGGAAAAACCTTACCAAGATCCCAATGCAAGTGGAATCTAGCATCAAGAAAGAATGGGTGCAATGGTGTTATGGTGTCAAATGCAAGGAGTTTGGTGTGGTCACAGTAGCAGAGAGGACCCATTACAAGATTATAGCCTTCCACATCAATTCCATGGTGAGGCTCAGCAAAAGCGCTACCTTCTCTACTTGAGCATATACTGCTTTGAGTGTGAGATTTCCAATCAACCTTTCACAACTATTTATCTAGATATGGAGAAGCAATTTAAAGAAAATGAATGTGGAAGAAAGGCGCACCCTTTCCCATGCCTAATTAGAAAGCTTTGTTAAAGGGAAGGGATAGTTCATTGCACTAATGATGACATCAATTTAGTTTTGATTGCCAACTAGGCAGAATTAATGAAGGATAAAATGCTTAAAACTATAATTTAAGAAGAGGAGTAGTGAACACCAACACCTATAATGAAAACAATAGTGCTAGACATTGCTACAATTTCCCAATGGTTGTAAATATAGAGAATGGCTCTTGAGTGAACAAAAGCAAAGAGAAAGCATGAGTTGTGGAGACCCATCTGTATATAGATCAACCATGAGTCACCTTAATGAGGTGGCCCAAAAAATCATCTGATGGGTGAGGGTGGATCCATTTTCTCAGCCCAAATAACACAGCTACCTACAAGGTCAAATTCGAGCACCAGTGAGGTCACAGTATCTCTCACAAAATAATAGCCACAATGAAAAATTTCTAGGAACACTATGCCCTTCTTGGTCCACTTGGCGGAGGTTAAAGGGGAAATTTTTTTGGTGATGTAGCACCAAGGGTAGGAAACAACAACAAAAGTGGTCACTGATAGGATTTCCAAAATGCTTAACACACTTGTAGCATCTACACTAGACATCATTGCACTCAAAGATGTGCAGATATCTGTGGGAACTATAAGTGATAGAATAAGTGTAGGATAGCATAAGGAGCTATTGGACCAACTGGTAGGATCTAGGAAATCGCTTCTAGATGTCTTTGACCTTTTGAATAACATCACTACAACATAGTTGGAGTTGCTAGAGGCAAGGAGTAAGAACATTATATTGGAGGGAAAACTCGAAATAGCTAGAGAGTAGAATGAATTCTTGGCTGTGGAGGTTGCCAAATTGAGAGCCTAAATTGATGACCCCATGTTTCTCAACCGAACACTTACAAGAGATGAAGTTATGCAATAGCTTCAGTATAGGCTCAAAGGGGTTGAGAGTGCAATGGAGGTGGTGGTGTTCTACAGATCCTTGGCAAAAGCCATGTAGCATACGATTTAGAAGGCCTTGGATCATACTTGCTAAGAGAATTTCCAATTGACTATAGAGAACCATCCCCTACAAAACATTGATGTGCACAAGTAGCAGTTAATAGATTTCATCCATCAACAGCAGGAGCAGTTGGCCAAAGTAAATACAATGGTAAGAACATTGGCAACAGAGAATAGGAATCTCTCCATTGAGAAGGTGCATGCCCTTTGCCAAAAGGCTATAATTGAGGTAGTCACGTGGAAATCTAAAGGTCTTAAACTTGGGAAAGTTAAAGATCATTGTAGAGAGTAGGTTGGTCTACAAAAGGAAATAAATGAAAAACATATCCAATTGGTGAAGGCAAAGGTAAATGATGCCTTCTAACAACTCTAACAAGGAAGGGAAGTTTGACAACCCATCATTAATGGGATAGATGCCTACAACAAGGTGAAAATCTGCATAAAGGAGTTGTAGATCAAGGAGATGATGGAGTATATGGAGCTTGCCAATCTCTATTATGAAAATATAGCTATGTTGACTACTAGATGATTGTGGTCTGAGGTAGAGAAGTAGGTGGCCAACTCATAATTACTATATGAGGCTAAGTTCAAATACTACAAGGACACCAAGGACAAGCTTGGGGTGGCTAATGTTGAACTTGAAGTTCTTAAGGCACATTTCATAGATCAAAGATCAACTGTAGAGAACCTGACTAGATGAATAAATTACTACTAGGAGCTACAAAATGTAGTAAGGGCATTGGACATTGAATGTAAATAGTTCACTACCTAGTTTACCAACGTAAAGGATATGTTCCTGATCATGCCTTATGCATGGGATGTCCCCATTTTGGCTGATACTGGTAAAGCCGCGTGGACCATGAATGACCCCTAGAGGAAGGAGGACAAGATGAAGTCATTGCTTGATTCCTTTCATCTTTTGTAAGAGGTTTTAGTCATAGTAGGATAGCCATAGTTTCCTTAGCCACTACACATGCCTGAAGCTGACAAGGGTCCTTTAGAGCCTTAGAAGCAACCACTGCCTAGGACTATTTGATCTTCACCATCGTGTTCATACTATCAGAGGATGTGTTGTACAAATTTTTGAAGAGTCATGTACTAGTGTTTAATTTTGTATTATGAACACCAAAATTTTTGTAATTTGTTGATCTGTACACTTGGGCACTCGATTTTGTTGAGTCAGTTTGTTTTGTTTTATTAAGAGTTAGTGAATAATCCGTTCCTTTCCAATTTTGTAAAAGAACTCAAGGACGAGTATTCATTTAGTTGTGGGGGTATGATGAACGTTAATAAGCTACATAAATGGGCCCCATTGATGTAGCCTCATTGATAGGCCCCTGTTGACGAGGCCCCATTTATGTGATGTTGGCCCATTGATGGGGTTGTGTCGATGTAGCATTTGCTATGTTGATGGGGCCCTGTCAATGCAGCCCTAGAGAAAAAACTATAAATACAAGCTCCTAGCCATGTTCATGAGCATAAAATTCATAGTAGTAGCTAAAATCTTATAATTTTTACATTTGAAAGTTAGAATATTTTTCCCGAGTGCCTGCAGCAGGAGTCATTGAGTGTACAAATCTTTATTCGAGCATTGTTATACCTGAGAATGATAGTGTGTATAGCAATAAAGATGAGCTTCTTAATAAACCTTGTAGCATTTTGGATAGTTTAGATATTTATTTATGCAATTAATGCTTTTAGTTAATTATTTAATGTTCTCTAGTAGTTAAAGCTAATTAAGCAAGATAAGCTAGATAGATTAAATACATAAGTATGACCTCTTCGAACATAACACTTATTTGCTTGGTAATCCCAATAGTGTTATTACTTGGTATGCCCAGTAGCGTAGCACTTGGTAACCCAACAATAGATACGTGGGTTCAGGACATGTATGGAAAGTGGGACTAGATGCTTATGTTAGGATTAATTAGTTAGTTAAATTGAATTAATCATTAAATTACTCTATCTCTCTTCAAACACAAAAATCATAAAACATGAAACAATAAAAAATTATATGCATCGATTACTCTTAACCATACCATTATGCTTCAAAAGTGTAATCGGGAAGACAACGAATGATCTTAGGGTAAGGTTCACTTCCTAGAAGACTAGTGTACTAGAAACTATAAAGTCCATAGAATTCGATTAGATCACACATGAATGCTTTGTGATTCATATGGTTGGGCATAGGGGTACCTCGTTGCTCATCATCACAATAGTCAATCCACATATTATAATTAGGTCAGTAAAGTATACTCATGATTTTTATGATTGAGTGTGTTGGGAATACTTGCAACTCATCAATTTCCTAAAGTCCAAGTATTGTCATTGACTTGTTATCATCTTCTCTAGGACCTTAGATTCAAGGTGCTTATTGCTACACTTAGTGAGTATCTTTCAAGTGAAAAAGTTGTAAACATATTAATCTAGAATATCTCTATTAATTGTTGAATTAAAGAATTTAACCATCACTTCATATCTTAGAAACATATTTTGGTACCTATCCACTCTTATGAATGTAACAAACTGATAGTTCTCCATGTAGTATCCACCTTTTCTCTCTCCATGTAGTTCTCCATGGAGATAAGTAATCAAAAATTGTTTACTTGAGGATAATTATTTTACCTTTTTAAATCTAATTGAGTCTTTGAATGTGTAGATTAATTGTGTGTGATTCAAACCAATCACATAACTCTATTTTCCACCCACCATGGTTCTAAGATCTAAATGTAAATACTTGGAAGATAACTAAAGAAACCTATAATATCTATGGTAATACAAGAATCATTATTTAAAATAAGTGTTCTAGAAAAAAATAACCACCTCATAATGAATTTTACATAAATGAAATGTATGAAACAATAATAATCCTAAAGAAACAAATTCGTTAGAAATTATCCTAATTAAGTAGCTTTGTAGTGGCTAGGTTGAGATTATGTAAAACCACCTTGAATTCTGGTTCAACATAGGGCTTAATTTCTATTTCACCCATTTTGAAATCTAACAACTATGATAGATTCAAGCCCATTATATAATAAGCCACTAGTGGATTGTATAATGAGCTTACTTCTAAAATCAAACCTATTATTTTTCAATACTTTGAAAAAGAACCTACCTTCCTAAAAATGATATCCTTACATTTTGGTTCTGTTGAGCTAAACCAATAGATACAAGTGTATAACTAATTGGTATAATGTTTCATTAGGGTTAAATGAATAAGAAATAACATGTAGCTATGAATTTAAGGAATGCTACTTATTTTTAGGTCAACAAATATAAATCATGGACATAAGTTGAATGAAACAAATGAACTAAACAAACCCACAGTCATGCAAAGAGCCATAGAAATATAGAATCAATGTTATTGAATTTCCTTAATTCTTGCAAAACTAATAAAAATCTCAATTACTTAAACTCATGATATGCACAGAAGACATGTGTTAGGTTGTGAAGCATAAAGCTCTATAAATAGGATTTCAAAATGCATGAAGTAGTAATTTTATGATTATTTTCCTCAATAGGTTAGGTGGTCAAATCAACAACACACTAATATTATGCTAGGAATTAAGGTCTTTAGGATGAGAGTAATAAAGTAAAACTAATAGAATGTAAATATATTTTCTAATTGAGAACAAAATGAAAATAAGTAACTTATATAAATCATAGCTACAATATACAAAAAAGTAATGGTATGTATAATGGTCCAAAAATTTTGATATAAATAATAATATAATAATAAACATGATATGAAAGATGAAAAACAAAAATATACCATGACAATACCAAATCATGTACTTGGATAATAATGGTTATAAAGTTAGAATATTATAAGAGTGGAAGTGATATGTAAAAAAAAGAATACATTGATAGGAATATTAGTATATGATATATGAAATGGAAATTGAGACCAAAGTGAATAATCATAGATAATACAATTGATAGTTATGGTCAATATGCCACACTCAAAGAGTGTGTTAAATATGTGTATGTAAAATTGACTTATGACTTTCCTTTAATACTTCATAAACAAGGAACATGTCTTACCAAATTGTTATAACTCTTGTTAACTAATTATTAACTATTTGATTAGTCTCTTTATGTAAACCCTAACATGGTATTGATAACTCACGTTGAGGTTGATAATAATACTTAAATGTTAACATGAAACATGTAGGAAAGGTTAGAATACCTTCATCATAGAAGAAGCCTCCTTGATGCTTCCTAAAATGAGATTGGAAGATGCAACTCATTGTTACAAATACATCATTAGAAACCAACAATAAACATTAATATTAAACCACTAATATAACATCTTGTAACTCGAATAACCTCATCAATATTTAGTTATGTCTATGACTAGCATCAATTCTATAATCATCCTAAGATCCTAGCTTCTCACTATTACCTAAGGCTCCTTATTGTAAAAACTAAAAATGTTGGAGGCTGGAATCACTGAGGGGTCAATGGATGCATAGCCTAACATTGAACCCACACAAGGGCCTGCTAGAAGTGGAGATGGGATGCCCTGAATGATCTTGTCAATCAAATAGGGAGTTTTCTAGGTGAAACTAGGGTGGTAGATGCAACTAGGCATGGTGTGGTTAGCCACGATGCAAATACAAATGGTGCTAAGTGTTTATGTGATGTTTGTGGTGGTGTAGAGCATAGTCACAAGGTGTGAGGGGGTGAGCGTAGTCAAGGGTTTCGGTAAAAATGGGGGTACCGACATGCAGAGACCATCACTTGAGTGTAGTTGTAACATGACCACGTGTTAAAAATGTGAAAAATGCAAAGAAAATGTGAAAAATGTAGGAGAGAGAAATGAAATACCACCCAAGTGGGGTTGAGCGTAGTTAACACCAAAAGGGATTCAGAAGGTACATGGTGTACAACAGGTGCAGTGGAGAGTGTAGGCATAGTCTTAGGTGTTGTTGTGCCATGAAGTTTGGCACTTGCTATGGTGTCTATACCTACTGAGTTGGCCGCTATGATGTATGATGGGCTATGGTGTCTTGCAAGGCTACGGTGGGACTACAGTGGGCCGTGGTATGCAACTTTGCCTCTCTAGTGCACTAGTGTACCTTTGGGTCTTGTTTGCCAAAAATGCCAAATGCCAATGCCAAATATGCTAACCGAAATGCCAAAATGCCCACTTCATTTCAAATTTTCCAATCCATAATACGTAGAGGAAATGGGTATATTTATATGGCTAGGCTTCCTATGAAATGCATATCAATTGCCACGTGGTAGTGTGACAGTTGGAACTATGTTGTACCCCAACTATGCTCTCCACTAAAGTAAATAGTGTTATGCTTTGGTGTGCTCCAATGGACTTTGTAAGACTGCTAGACTATGACTACACTGCCAACTACATGTTCGTGTGTTCAAAAGACTGCAATGTACCTAACAGAAATGTGAAAAATGCAAGTTTGAAGACTATGCTCTAGGACTATGTTGTCCACTATCTTGAGTGGGGTTGAGAATAGTTACAATTTTTGGGATAGAGGGGGATGCAAAAAAATGCATGTTGTTGCCAAAGATGTGTTGGAGCTAGTGTGAATGTAGGTGTTACATTGTGGAGGCCTTTGGAGGCTGTTCTGCATATCTACACTTGACTACGCTCTGGACTAGGGGAGAGTGTAGTCCTAGACTTAGAAAAATTTTGGAGCATGTGCTAACTATGCTCCAAGGGAGGCTAACTATGCTCTTGACTATGGGTGAGCATAGTCCCAGCACTTAGAGAAATTTCTATAAAAATGTGACATCTAGTTAACTATGCTTGACTATGCTCTATGGCAATGGAGAGTGTAGTCTCAATAGTTAGATAAAACTGGGAAAAAATTAGGCCTTAATGTTGTCTATGCTTGACTATGCTCCCAAGTAGTGAAGAGCATAGGCTCGACACTTAGAAAATTTTGCAAAAACTAAGCTTCCATATTGACTATGCTTGACTATGCTCTAGGGTAGTGGAAAGTGTAGTCTCAGCACTTAGAAAAATCTACGGCTACTAGCTTGACACTTAGAAAAATCTATGAAATTGGTTGTTTGTGTTGACTATGCTCTCTACTAAGTTGACTATGCTCTAGGAAAATGGAGAGTGTAGTCCTAGCACTTAGAAAAATTTGTAGAAAGTATCATAATTTTGATACTTAGGAAAATTTATAGTCAAGATATTGTAGTCGAATTTGGTGGTGTTTCATTGGCCCCTCTTTGTTAACATTTGGAGGAGTGGCTCGAGAGATGTCTTCAAAGAATAGAAAAACACCATAATAGGCTTGGTACCAACATCACTCTTTAGTACTTGATCAGATGTCATTGCACTTTGCTCAAGAGTGTTGTGGATAGTGGTATGTAGGTGTAATAGGTGTAGGCAATGTGCTAGGGATAACAAGGGAGATAAGGTGCAAACAAGGTGTTAAGATGTAGGATGTGGAGTTAACATTGCTGATAGTGACCATGGCACCGGGTGGCTTGATTCTAAAATGTTGACCTCTCGTCGAAGGGCTTATGAGAGAGTCAAGGTGGATTTAGAGCTTGGCTAGTTGTGAGATTAGAGCTTTTTTGATTTGCTTAGGGATATGATTTTCCCCCTTTGGTATTTATTTTTATTTTCTTTTTACTTTTTTTTTCTACTTTTTTGCTAGGTGAACTTTCTTTGGATTCTGCATAATGCTAATTACTAACTACAGGATGCCTTTCATTAAGTGGACTGTGTACCACTGGATGGGCTCTGCATTAATGCTTGTGAAACTACATCACATCTATGGTATAGGTGTTTCCTTCCTAGGATGACTTGTGTTACATTCACCTAGGCTTTGATAGCCAATAGAGGCACCCCATGAGACAACTTATGTTATGTCCACCTTGGGTTTTATAGTTTGGCTCATAGAGGATGCCATATGGTTACAACACGTATGTGTCAGAGGGGTTTGTAGTTTTGACTATGCAGGGGAATGCAAGGGTATTAGGAATTAGGGATGGGTGTAGGTAGGCTATAACAAGGTAATAGGGATGTGCACTCTTGAGAAGCTTAGCTAGACTAATCATGCACATTGAAGTGATGTGACAACTTGCCACTACAGTGAGATGTGCCTTTACATGACTGCTTCTAGGCTTCATCTTGCAAACATAACTCTAAGAAGACAAGAAAATCAAAAAAATATGAAATGGAAATCAAATGTTAGGGGTGATGATGCTATCAGTGCTCCAAAGGCCATAGCAGTTGCAAGTGCGTAAAAAGCTAGAAAAATGCCTAAGGGTAGTGATGTTGCAAGTGATCCCAAGGCTAAACTAATGGTAAGTATCTGGAAAGCCAGAAAAATGGTAGGGGGCCATAATGTTGCAAGTGCTCCAAAGGCTAGGTTGATGGCCAATGCTCCATTTTGGAACTGCAGTCTTCCCACCCCCATGGTGTAGAAAAGGAGGCAAGGTGATGCTTGCTCGCTTGCTTTACTAGTTTAAGATCCTAGCAGATCATGAACCTAGTTTAAGATCATGGCAGACCATGGTGTGTTAGTTTATAGTCTTAGCAAACTAATATGTGCTAGTTGAACATCATCGTGGATGTGCTGTTATGTCGGTTTAACATCATGACCCAAGGATGAATGTTGTGTTAGTTTAATGTCATGATAGAAATGAGGTGTGGATGCTAGTTTATAGTCCTAGTGGACTAATGCTTTACTAGTTTATATTCATAGCAGACTTTCTATGCTAGTTTATAGTCATAGCAGACTTTCTGTGCTAGTTTATAGTCATAGCAAACTTTCTATGTCGGTTTATAGTTATAGTAGACGTGTGCTTACCTTGCTTTGGTGACATACAGTGCTACATGCATAGCCATGTTGCGTGCCTACAAGATCCTGCAAAAATCAACTAGAAAAACAACATCAAGAAGCAGCTATTTTACAAAGTTAAAATGCACAAATGAAAGGAAATTAATGTGAAAAGTGATAGTTTTTGGCCATTCTGAGCCGCAGGTCATGTGTGTTGTTAGTTTTGGGCCATTTCAGGTTGTGTAGACTGCTAGTTTAAGGCCATATCAGGTTAGACATTGTCAGTTTAAGGTTGTGGCAGGCTACAATGATGGGATTGCTAGTTTAGAATCCTTTTGGGCCACTATGTTGCTAGTGTAAGGCCATGGTGGACTATGTGTTGCTAGTTTAAGGCCATGGTGGGTTGCCTGCATGTTGCGAAGCATTGCTAGTTTAAGGCCATGGTAGGTTATGGCATTGTCTTTTGTGATTTTGATGTTTTATGATTTTTATGGATTTTAATATTTTTCATGTGTAAGCTAAGCAAATGGATGAATGCATAAATAATAAGAAATGATGTGTAGGCTAAGCAAGTAAGCTAAAGGTGAATGCATAAAAAAATGCAATGTAAGTGAAAGTTAAAAATGCTTAGCACATGGTAGCAAAGGGTAACCAAGAGCCTAGTGCATTTAAGATAAAGGGGTTACCTTGGTCATGTAGTTGCTTCCTAATCAGGCATGGATTAGGGGGCACATAGGGCCTAGAGTGGTTGTTAGCTTCCACTGCTCATTTGAGTGTGTCAGCCTTATGCATTTGGTTACCTATTATAGGTGCATCACTAGGGAATCCCACTCCTAGCCCTTGCTTTGTGTTAAGGATGTTGATGACCAATGAGGCTACATTGTCACTGTAGATAATGACTTTACCATCTTCATATGGAAGGTGGATCTCCTGATGGATAGGAGAGGAAATGGCTCATAATTGGGCCAACTAGGGCCTACCTAGTATCATGTTAGAGCTGAGCATTTCCTCTATGACAGTGAATTCTGTGGAGGAGGGGAAATACTCCCCTACCATGAAGGCTATGTTGATGGTACCCCTAATAGTGATGTGTGATCCATTGAAGGATTTTAGGTATGTGATTTTTTTTGGCTTGATCTTATCTATCAGGCCTAGCTTGTCAATGATGGAGTACGATATCAAATTTTTTGTTGCACTATCATAGATGTGCACCTTGTAGATCATGCATTGCTCAACACATATGCTAATAAACATTGGAGTTGTTATGACCTCCCCTCGTTCAGGGTTGACCTTGATTACTTCATTGCAAAATGCTAGGGATGTTGAACTTGATTTCTATGGCATAGAAGGTAAAATTACCACATGGATGGTGTTCTCATCTACAAGGATGTCCTCCATAACAGGAATTAAGGCCAACATTTGGGCCAGTGCTTCTTGATGGGTAGATAAGGTCATGACTAGGTCGTACAAGCTCAACGTTATGTTCTTTTGCTTGAGAATTTGTTTAACTTAGGTTAATGTGTCTACGTAGTCTTTATCATAAATCATTGTGTTGGCCTTGACCTCCTCCATGTGGCTTGAGAAGTGCATATCTCACAGAGGGGACTTGGGCTTGGTTTGCTTGGCCTTAGCTGTGTTTTGCTGGTTGTGGCCTTCACTTTGGCCATGGGGATTGTAGGGGTAGGGATTAGCTTTGGTAGGCCATGCACTTTTTGATCCTATTGTTGCCTAGTCGGTTGGTCTACAAGGCGCTTGTTCAACCTCTTACATTACCATTTCATGGGTCTACCCATGTTGCTGGTGGGGTTGGCCCTTTTGAGGAGAAGTGACTGATATGTTGTCCATTACCAAGCTTAGGGTAGGTAAGGGGCAAACACATATGTGGTACCCTAATGAAAAATGATTACTTAGTAGTTGTTGTTGTGGCATGCTAGTTTAACATCGTAGTGGACAAGTGCTATCAGCTAGCTCATTGTGGCACATTAACAATAAATGGCAATTTAGTAGTCATTATTGCAGTATGCTAGTTTAACATTGTAGTGGATGATGGCTACTAGTTTAACATCATAGTAGATGGTTGTTGTGGGACCTTGACCATGAAGGGTTTTATGGGTGCTCAAGGTGGCACTTTAACCATGAAAGGGGGCCTCTTACTTATGGAGGCTGAGGAGACCTTTGCACTACTGGAAAGCACATAGACCATGGAAGGTTGCTTCATCGGTTTGGACTTACCGCCCATGCTAATGGCATTTATGATGTAGGCAACGTCATCTGCGGTTGACTGGTTTGCTGCATCAAGAACCAGTTGACCCCTATTTATCATCATCGGTTTGGACTTACCGCCCATGCTAATGGCATTTATGATGTAGGCAACGTCATCTGCGGTTGACTGGTTTGCTGCATCAAGAACCAGTTGACCCCTATTTATCATTCTTTGCAAATCATCTTACAAAGCTCGACAGAAGTTCATGTTATGACTAGACATCTAGTGATAGTGATAGAATTGGTCTAGTAGAAATTTTTGTGGGACCGGATGCTCATTTGGTACTGCTAAGGTAGGATTCCTCAAGAACTCATAGTACTTATCGTGTTATTGGCAGGTAGTCTCAGACACTTATTTGTGTTGGATTTTCCCAACTTTTAAGAACTGATCTAGTAGATATGAGGGTCATAATAGCAATGGAGCATACTTTGAGTGATCCTTGCACTCAAAGTTGGACCTTGGAGTGGCTTGCACTATGGCCCTTGCCAATGTAGGTAGGTTGGTTGCCTAGGTACCAAGGTTGGTATCTTTGTGAGCTGGAGTTTTGGGTTGCTTAACCATTGGGCCCTAATTGGTTGCTTTAATGTGTGTGGCTATCGTTGCCACTATTGAATTTTGCTTTTTTGCTACTAGTTTCTGTAGGCCATGTAGGCCAGGTCATTGCTAGCTTGCACTGTGTCCTCAATGGTCTTCATTTGAGAAAAGGCTTGGTTGAGAGACTTTAGAGCTAGGTAGTATAGTTTTTACTTGATGAAGTCATTAACTACACCCTTGAAGATGGCTAGGAGATGTGTCTCTACTATAGGCTCTCATATTTTTTATAACGAGGCACTCCAGCATTGGATAAACTTTTGCACGAGCTCTAGGTAGCCCTACTTGATGGCTATAACGAGTTGGTTGAGGGTTTCTTCAAGATTTAAGTATCGAAACCATGTCACAAACTTGCTTAGGAGATCCTCTGAGGAGGAGATGGAGGCCTTGGGTAGTGTGCAGTACTAGTTTAGGGCTTTGCTAGTTAAGGACATAACAAACACATGCATGACGGCATGTGGCCAGGCTTGTAGTAGCAGGCACTCAGACTTGAATGTGACTAGGTAGACATTGGGGCCCCCTTCATCATGTACTTGGTGAGTTGAGGCAGTGGGACCCTAGTTGGCAGAGTTAGGGGTGGGATCGTAGGACTTATAGGGTCATCCTAGAAGAAGTACCTTAATAGTTTTAGAAGAAGCAACTTTGAGTTACCGTATCTCCTCCATCAAACTTTGGATCAGTTAGAATGCTTGATTCAAGTTTTGAGATGTGCCATCTAGTTACATTAGCTAGGCTTGTGTTCATTGCATAGCGTAGGGATAAATTGTTGGTTATGGAGCCATATGATGCAGTTGATGCATTAGCTATGCCATGGGCATGGTAACTGGGGCAAGCCATGCACATGTGGGTTGGGTTGATGCCAAGGGCATTAACAAAATAAGTAGGACACAATATGCTTGAGTCATTTGGAGCCTAGAGATGGCCCCTGCTTAAGCATAGGGTTGGGCAGGGTCATTTATTGCCAACAAGGATGGTTGAGTAGGTTGAGCAGATGCCACGAAGGACAAGTTAAATAGAGGAGAGATTGTACTAGGGAGTGGCTATTGAAAGATAGTGAGGAAGGGCCTCTTGCATTCATAGTGGGCTTCAAACTTGTTTTCTTCTTTCCATGAGGCTTCCTCGTAGTTGGTCCCTATGTCATGCTCATTTGCATGCATGAGTTGGGACAACAATCGATGATAGGATTCTGTGAGTGGGATTATGTCGAACGAGGAATGGATGTACTCTCATCCATCCAAGTGGATTCGTTTGAGGTCTTATTTTTCCTCTATGTCAAGGCGATCCACAAGTAACCTTGCTCGGATCTTGGCACAAACAAAGTTATCTTATTCATGGCTAAGCATAGCATGCTCTAGGTGGATGGTGAAGGTGTCAAGTATGTTAGATGCCAACATCAAAGATTGATTTGGATTCAGGTTTGTAGATCAAGTTGTGAAAGGGAGAGCTACAAGTTGCTATTTGCAAAAAGTAACTAAGTCTAAAAATTGCAAAAAAAAAGACTAAGTCTAGAATCTACAGAAAAAATGGCTAAGTATGAAAAGTGCAAAAAAATGGCTAAGTGTGGAGACTACACTCTCTATGCTAAGAGCTGACTACACTCCACACTAACTACACTCTCCACCAACTATGCTCTCTATGTTGAGAGAATGGAGACTTAGAAAGAAAAGTGAAGATATGTGGAATTTGGGTTGCTATGTGGGATCATAAGGGGACCAATAATGGGGTCTAATCTACACTGATAGGGATGTAAAGAGCATGCAAGAAAATGAAAATGGATTTTGGAAAGGAAAAGGACTCAACCCTTCTTCTAGCACCAAAAACTATAACGACTGAAGACATTGGTGGTTGGAATGACTGAGGGATCAATGCATGCACAACCTAACCCTAAATTCATGCAAGGGCCTATTGGAAGTGAAGATGAGGTGTTTAAAATGGTCTTATCAATTGAACAAGGACTTTTCCAAGTGCAACTAGGGTAGTGGATGCAACCGAGGGTGGCATGGTTAACTGCGATGTGAACACAAATAATGCTAAGTGTTTAAGTGGTGTTTGCAGTGGTGTAGAACATAGTCATAGGGCACAAGGGGATGAGTGTAGTTAAGGGTTTTAGCAAAAAAGGGGGTGCTGACATGTAGAGATCATTGCCTGAGCATAGTTGTAATGTGACCATGTGTTAAAAATGTGAAAAATGTAGGAGAGAGAAATGGAACACCACCCTAAATGGGATTGAGCATAGTTAAGATGAAAAGGGATTCAAAAGGTACACAGTGTACAACAAGTGCAGTGGATAGTGTAGTCATAGTCTCGGGTGATGTTGGGTCATGAAGTTTGGTGCTTGTTGTGGTGTTTGTGAGTATTAGGTTGGCTACCATGGTGTACCATGGGTTGTGGTGTCCTATAGGGTTGTAGTGGGGCTACGGTGCGCTGTGGTGTGCAACTCTGCCTCTCTCTAGTGCACTGGTGTGACTTTGGGACTCATTTGCCAAAAATGCCAAATGCCAAAGATGCTAACCGAAATGCCAAAATGACCATCTTTGTTTTAGATTTGCCAACCCCTAAAAAATAGAGGATAGGGGTATTTATAAGGCTAGATTTCCCATCAAATGCGGATTGGTTACCATGTGGCAGTGTGATGGTTGGGACTACACTATACCCCAACTATGCTCTCCACTAAAGCAAATGGTGTTATGCTATGGCATGCTCCAATGGACTTTGCGAGACTGCTAGACTATGACTATGCTACTAATTGCATGTTCATGTGCCGAAAAGACCACAATGTACTTGAAAAAAATGCAAAAAATGCAAGTTTAGAGACTATGCTTTTGAACTACGTTGTCCACTATCTCAAGTGGTGTTGAGTGTAGTTACAATTTTTGGGATAAATGGGGGATGCAAAATAATGCATGTTGCTGCTGAAGATGTGTTGGAGCTAATGTGAATGTCGGCATTGCATTGTAAAGGCCTTTGCAGGTTGTTCTACATGTCCACGCTTAACTATGCTTTGGATTGGGGAAAGTGTAGTTCCAGACTTAGAAACATTTTGGAGCATGTGCTGACTACGCTTCAGGTAAGGCTGACTATGCCCTCGATTGGGGGTGAGTGTAGTCCTAGACTTAGAAAAATTTTGGAGCATGTGTTTTTTACACTCCAAGGGAGGCTGACTATGCTCCTGACATAGGATGAGCATAGTTCCAACACTTAGAAGAATTTTTGCAAAAAGGTGGCTTCTAGTTGACTACACTCGACTACACTCCATGGCAGTGGAGAGCATCATCTCAATAGTTAGAGAGAATTGCAAAAAAAAAACTGGGCCTTGATGTTATCTATGCTTAACTATGCTCCAAAGTGAAACACCACCAATTTCAGGCTTTAGCACTTCAACAACAAATTTGTTTCAAGCTTTAAGACTTCAAAGGAAAATTTGTCTAAGTGTCAAAACTTGGCAAATTTTTCTAAGTTTTGGTGCTACACTCCTCAACATAGTTAGTGTAGTATGCATCAAGGCCTATTTTACCAAATTTTTTTAAGTGTCTTGCTACACTCTCATTCTATTTACTACATTCCCCAGCATAACCAACATAGCATACACTTCCATGGCCAGTTTTCCCAATTGTTGAGCCAAAAGTTGTTAGGATTGCTTGGGATGAATGAAACAGTTCAGAAAATATTCTATCTCTAGGGTTGCCCTGCTCTACTATGCTCCTCAGTGTAGCCAACATAGCACATGTTCCAGTGGCCAGTTTTCCCAATTGCTAAGCCAGAAGTTGTTAGGATTGTTGGGGATGGAAAAAAAATAATTCAGCAAATTTTCTATCTTTTGGTTGACTACGCTCCTTAGCGTAGCCAACGTAGCACACTTTTCAGTGCCCAATTTTTCCTAAGTGTTAGGTAAGAAGCTGTCAAGCTAGCTTAGAATGGAAGAGACATTTGGAAAATTTTTCTAAGTCATGAGGCTACCTCTCCTACTATGTCCTAGAGTGTAGCCAGCATACCATGAAGAAAGACTACAAACTCTATCAAATTTTTCCAAGTATCCCTACTATGCTCTATTATGCTCTAGAGCATAACTAGTCTAACTAGTGTTGGACATGAAAATTTTGCAAAGTTTGACTAAGTGTTGTATTACACTATAGAGCGTAGCCAGTGTGACACTAAAGAAAAGCCTCTAACAACCTCCAAAAGCCTCTAGAACTCAGCATCTACCTTCTTCTTAGCTTCAACATTCCTCCAACAAGCAAGATTAGCAATTTGTATCTCTTTTGCATCCCCATTAGTCCCCAAATTTGTTTGTATGCTTGACCCTACTTGAAAGAGGGGAATACATAGTCCTAGAGTGTAGTCCCCAAGTTGCAATGTTTTGCATTGTTTGTAGGTATTTTTTAGTCATTCAAACATTGGCACATGTAGTCTTGGTAGTGTAGTCATAGTTCAACAGTTTGTGGGGACCTATTTTGGTACTTTTAAGCATAGCACTTTGTTACTTCCATGGAAGTATAGCAAAGGTTAGTGTAGCACCATATACCCTCATGCCACGTGATGCCCAATCTACACCCCATGCCATGTGATACCCGATCCACATTTTGGGTTAAATCTAGCCCTATAAATACCCTTACATTTAGCATTCTAGGGGTTTGCAAATCAAAAGAGCATTGGGCATTCTAGCATTCTAAGAATTTTGGCACTCTCACATGTAAGCACTTAAGCACACCTAGCACTTTACACTTCGGTGCATCCTAGAATATAGTTCATCACTATACCCGCAAAACATAGCAATAGCCAACTCAGCAGGTTCAGTTCCCATGGAAGCCATCAATTCTACATCCTAAATGCCCCAAAGACTATGACTACATTGCTATGTTTCCTCTGTGCTTGCTTGTACATCATGTACCACTCTCACCTCTTTGCTTGCAATAGCTATACTTCCCCATTTAGGGCGGTGCACTTTTACTCTCATGTTTCATTACATTTCTCAAGAATTTTTCTTTGGTATTCAGCATAAAACTTGTATTTTTTTAGGGTTTCATACATATTTGCATGCTTACATCACTATTCTTAGGTTAAGACACCTTGCTACGCTCTAGATTAGTCAGTCTCAATACCTGCTTGTAACACTGCATAAATCCCTCTTGCACATGGTTATCTTAACACCTTGTAAGTCCTTGTCTGATCTATAAGACTAATTAGGGGACCTCGTCTCCATTTTCCAACATGGCCCTCACATGAACTTGGGGTTAGGCTGTATGCCTGCTAACCTCTTGGTGTTCTAGCCATCGATGTTTTTGGTCATCATAGTTTTTTTGGGAGTAGAAGGAAGGCTCACATTCCTTCTGTGCTCAAGGGTAGTCCCATGTGCTTTTTGCACCTCTATTACTAGTTTCAACATAGTGTAGACATAATACCCCTATGGACCTACCACGACAATAGTTGGATCATAGGCCAACGTAGGAGTTGTCTGTGATTCAGTTGGTGTAGATTGGTCCTAGTTGTTAGTTCCCCTAGAACCCTGTAGGACGAAAGCCCAATTGTATTTTTTGTGTCAAGCTTTGGGTGCTCTAGAAAGCATAACAACCCCTTAGAGCATAGCGAGTGTAATGCTAGAGTTAGTTACTTTTTAACAGTGTTTCTAGAGTTAGTCAATTTTTGGCCTATTTTCACAATTTTCATACTTAGCCATTTATTGGCTATAATTTCTTGCATTTTTACATAGTAACATGAATCCTATGAACCCTTCAACCTCTACCCTGAGCATGAAGGTGGCTCGTCCCTTCCAGTAGGTGGTAGACATTGAGCCCCTACTCAGTCTCATAAAACCACCATGGTAGTCACTTAGATTGCATAACCAATTGCCTGAGTACATGACACTTGACGATGATAGATAAAACTTCCTCTATGTGAAGCTTCAAGCAAGTCTATCCGTAGACCACCAAGAATTAGACTCAAAGTGAAGCTTTGAAATCATACACCGGAATGGGAAGGAATTCATTCCTACACCTAATGCCTTCATCCACTTACTGACAGCTTCCGTTGGTTATTGGATCAACTTGTTAGAGTAAGTGGACCTAATGAAAATGATGCAACATAAAACTATGATGAACCCTTGCAGGATGGACAAGAGGAGTTTGAGGCTTGTTCAGAGAGTGGTTCCCCATTCTACACCTTTGTCCAACAACCCATTTCTAGTTTTGTCCCACATTAGTCATAGTTGTCTGCCTTCTTTGAGGTAGCGGTGTCACTCTTGCCCCCCAAGTCCATGCCTATGGTAGTAAGCCACCAAGTACTACATGCACAACAAGGTGTAGGACCCTCTACCACCTTTTATTTCATCATTCTTGCCTAGTTTGCATAGCCTTTCCTAGCAGCATCTGTGATGCCAACACAACCATATGTGCACACGATGCCCTTGTCTCAACCACATACGAGTTAGGTATCCTTCATCCCAACCATCTTGTTGGCACCTCCAACAACATCGCAAGCCACCACTGCATGGTGGGTCCCAACCTCTATGCCTATGGCACAGTGGTCGCATACCCAGCAATACACATAGCAGCAAACACAATAAGTGTCTCATGTGGTTGTACAACCCACAACAAGGCAGGGGGCTACTTAAATGACACCATGAGTGGCATAACCAATGTAGCCATCTGCATCTTCCTAATGTTTGGTCCAGGCATTCCAACTCATTCAAACACTAATAGAGGAGGTTAGGTGGCTTAAAGCTACTAACTTTAAAATGGTCCATGTGATGGACTTCTACCAAGAGGACCCCATCAATCTTGTGGTTCTGTCATTGACCTTACCTCTTGAAGTCTAGATTCCTCAGTTTACAAAATACAATGGTGAGGGAAAACCCAATGCCCACCTTGTAACTTTTTTTTTGAATGCCTGCTCTTGCAAGCATGGCCACATGCAATCATTTGTGTCTTCACCATGTTCTTAAGCAGCAAGATGCTTGACTAGTACCATGTGCTCCCCAAGGCTTCCATATTAACTTTGGAAGAGTTGCTCAGCTAATTTGTAACTCGCTTCAAGTACAACTTGACACGCGAGCCCATCCTGGACCAACTAATGGACATCAAGAAAAAAACACTAGAGCTAGTGCAAAAATTCATACAACATTAGAGTGCTTCTCTCAACGAAATCCATGAGTTGATAGTGGAAACCCACCTTTTGGCCATCTTCAAAGGTGTGGTAAATGAAGTTATTAAGTAAAAAATATACTATTTAGCCTCGCACTCCTTGAGTTAAGCCTTTTCTCAAATAAAGAGCATATAGGATGCAACAGAGGCTAGTAAGGACCCAGGCTATGTGGCCTATAAAAATGTTCACACAAAAAAAGATAAAGAAAAGGATAATGTAGTAGCAAATGTTGCAATTGTGGCCGATGAAGCCAAACCCAACAATGCTAAACCAATGGCCAAGGTGTCTAAAGCCTTGGCCAACAACAATAAAGCATTAGGTATTGGCACTACATGAAACAACTAGCCTACATGATTAGTGGCTGTGGGGCAAGCTGCCCTAAGGCCAAACTTTGAGCGCAAGGATTGCTCAAAGTATACACTATTGCCTATAAAGCTATTTAAGCTTTTGGACCAGTTGCTTTGTACTGGGTGCATCCAACACAAGTAGATGTTTGAGGATGTGCATAAGAGTCATGAGAGGTACTGTGAGGTCCTCAGAAGCCCCTTTGTAGCCATGCTAAATAAGCCCTGGGTCCCTAAAAAATTTAGATTGGATCGATTTTGCAACTACCACCAATTGCATGGCTATGAAACAAACTATTGCTTGGCCTTAAAAGATGACATCCAATGCATGATTGATCAAGGAAAATTAGTCCTTGATGATAACAACCTCGTGCACCCAAAAAACCAATCAATGAAAGTCTATAAAGACCCCCTCAATGCTAGTGGTGCAGGTTACATCATCAATGCTATTAGTGTTGATGATGATGTGGGACTGGCAAGTGAACCATTTGTGGTTTGTGTGCCCTATGGTAATTTTAGGGCATCCTTTTTTGTTAGGGCCTCATAGCACATCACAGAAATAGCAACCCAGAAACCATTTGTCATTAGGATGCCACGTCATTTGGATCCCCTCCTGCCGAGGGTCCGATGGTGGGAACTGTGTCACACCTTGCCCATCCAAAATTTCATCTCAAGAAACTTGATGAGTGTTTTGCTAACAAAATGATTAAGGAACATTTGGAATTAGGTCCTCCTAAGCCCATCCCCTTGTTAGCCATCCCTATGGCCTCTTCATCTCAAACTACTAATGCAATTGCAAGTAACTAACAAACAAGCACTAAGGCTTGGAAGCTCGCTGCATAAGCAAAGGCTAAATCTCCTTCCTAGGAGATCGGTCTCTTGGGTCTCATGGAGGAGATAAGGGCTACTAAAATAACAGATAGTAGCAAAGAATTCTTGGACACACTAGCATAAGTTAAACATGCTCTCAAACAAAAAAACATAACTCTGAGCCTATATAATCTGGTAATGACCTCCTCTGCTCACCATGAGGTATTAGTTCCCATGCTAATCTCTATTCCTATTAGGAAAGATATCCCAGTAGATGAAAAATCCATCCATGATGTAATTCTTCCCCCTAAAACCTAGGAGTTGAGGTCAATGCCCTTGACATTTCATAATGAGGTAGTCAAGGTTGATCTTAAAAAGGCTCAAGTGACCAATGTGCCAATGTTTATAACAATTCGCATAGGGTAGTAGAAAATTCGCAATGTGCACATCAATGATGAGGTGGTAACTAATGTCATCCCATTCCTAGTCATTGACAAACTTATTCTAGTTCACTAGATCAAGCTTTCAAAGACGACGTGCTTAAAATCCTTTAATGGAGCATACATTGTCGTAAAGGGAATGGTCATAATAGCTATTGTGCTAGGGGAGCAATTCCCCATTACTACTGAGTTCATTATTGTTGGAGAGATGCTCGATTTCAGCCTAATTCTAGGAAGGTCCTCATTAGCCTAGTTGTAGGTTGTCTCTTCACCTATCCATCAAGAGATTTGTAGCAACCGAAAATGTCGGTGGTTGGAAACACCAAGAGGTTTATGGGTGAATAGTTTAACCCCAGATTTGTGTGAGGGCCATGCTGGATAAAACGGAAACGGGGTGCCCTAAATGGTCTGGTCGATTAGACAGGGACTTAATCGATGTGCAATAACCCTTTTGTAAACAATAAAAGAAAACACAATGTGCACAGTAGTAGAAATATGCTAAAGTGCATAACAGGGTAGTGAACACGATTTAATGCTTAACAATGCCAAATAAATGCTATGATCAGCCAAAAAGAGAGTTTGAATGCAAAGATACACCTCCTTGAGAAAGGGTACAGGTATACAAAGTGTACAATAGGCACAGTAGGAGCGAAATCACAGCCTCGGTGGTGTCGAGCTATGAAATCTAGTGCTCACTGTGATAAATTGTGCCTCCTGAGCTAGTGGTCACAGTATACCATGTGATGTAGTTGTTCCTCTCTATCGATGTGGTGTACTCTGGGTCTCGTTCGCCCATGGAGCTAAGTGAAAAAATGCTAAAATGCCAAATGCCAAAATGGAAATGCCAACTGCTTTTTGCTGGTGAGGAAATTGAAGCCTTCCCCCCTTCTCCTCCTCTCTTTTTTAAAGAGGGCACAAAGGTATTTATAGGGCCAAGGTTAGCCCAAAATGTAGATATAGCACCATGTGGCAATGCAGTAGGTAACAACGTGTAACAACAAGTAACAATGTGTAACAGTGTAGCGAAACGGGGCACTACGCTAGCACTGTAGCAGGGTGCTACGCTAGCATTGTAGCAGGGTGCTATGCTATGCAGCGTAGCAAGGTGCTACGCTAGCACTATAGCAAGGTGCTTCTCTATGCTATGCTATGCAGTGTAGTAGCACATAACAAAGCGTAACACTTAGCCATATTTGCAGTTGTGATGTCGAGACCTGAAATTTTGTGGTGTTTCAATGGCCCCTCTTTGTTGACGTCTGAAGGAGTGTCTCGAGAGACGTCGACAAAGAATTATAAAACACCACAGTAGACATGTCACCAACGTCATTTGTCAGCACAAGGTTGGATGTAATTTTTACCATGCTCAAGAGTGTTACAGGAATAAGGTTATGTTAGGGGAGAAGGGGTATAGGCAATGTTAGGGAGATGAAATTTAAATGGTGGGAACAAAATGCAAACAATGGATCGTGATGTAAGATGCAAATTTAGCATGGTTGATAGTGACCATGGCATGAAGTAGCTTGCCCTTGAAATGTTGACCTCTTGTTGGAGTGTTTATGAGAGCACCAAAGTTCATCCAAGGATGGGTCAATTGCGAAGCTGTAGCATTGTTGCTCTTTTTCTTGTTTGTGAGGCAAACCTTCTTTGGGTTTGGCTTACTGCTAAATGTTAGCTGCAAGTAGGCCATTGAGAAGATGGGCTTTGTTTCCCAGGGATGATTGATGTTACATCCACCTAGGCTTTGACTATGCAATAGAGGCGCCCCATAGGATGAATTGTGTTACATCAACCATGGGTTCTATAGTTGATGTGAAGGGAATTCCATGTGTGTCATAGTGCATATGCATCAGAGGAGTGTGAAATCATAAGTATGGGGAGTATGAGAGGATATTGGGATGAATGAATGGATGTGCATAGGCTGTAATAGGGATGAGGGGGTGTGCACTCTTGAGTGGCTCACCTAGTCCAGTTATGCACATCAAAGCAACGTGATAACCTACTGCTACGATGAAATGCACCTTCACACGACCGTCTCCAAGGCTTCATCCTGCAAACACAACTCAGAGAGGACAAGAAAACCACGAAGCATGAAATGCAAGTGCAAATGCCAGATGTGAAGATGTTGCAAGTGCTAGATGCGAAGATGCTGTGAAAGTGTCAAATGTTGTGCTAGTTGCAAGTGCTTAGGAAACTAGTGAAGGTGCTAGGGCAATGATGCTGCAAGTGTTCTGAATGCCGCACTAATGGAAAGTGTTCCAAAAGAATCACCAGAATGGTGGGAGGTGATGATGCTGTGAGTGCTCCCAAGGAAATGGAAAATGTTTGGATTAGATTAGCTACATGCCAGTTTAAAGTCCTTGTAGACTGTGAACCTAGTTTAAGGTCTTGGCAGACCGTGATGTGCTAGTTTATAGTCCTAGCAGACTGTTGGATGCTAGTTTAATGTCGTAGCGGACAATGGATGTTATGCTAGTTTAACGTCATGACCCAAGGATGAGCTATGCTAGTTTATAGTCATAGCGGACTATCTATGCCAATTTATAGTCATAGTGGACTGTCTGTGCTAGTTTATAGTCATAGCGAACTGGTGCTCACATTGCTTATATAAGGTGCGATGCTACACGCGTTGTTATGCTGTGTGTCTGCAAAATCCTGCAAAAATCAACTAAAAAGAAAATAACATCAAGCAACATCTACTATAAACAAAGTTAAAATGTACAAATGAAAGGAAATCAATGCAAAAAGTGATAGTTTTAGGCCATTCCGGGCTGTAGGCTAGTTTAAGGCCTTTTCAGGCCATGCGTTTTTGTAGTTTTATGTTTTATAGTTTTTATGTTTTCAGATGTAATGCGTAAGCTAAGTGGATGGATGCATAAACAAAGTAAAACAAATATGTGAACAAAATGAAATGCTTGATCTAAGTAAGTAGGCAAAATGTAAATGCATAGGCTAGTGCTATGTAAATGAAAGTCAAAAATGCATAGGCAGTGGAGGCAAAGGGTAGGCAAGCATTTAGCATATTTTTGCCCAAGGTAAAGTCTTGGTCATGTACTTGCTTCCTAACTGGGCATGGATTAGGGAGTGTCCGAGGCTTAGGATCCTCTGGGAGGCTATTGGCTTCAACCACTCGTTCGGTTATGTTAGTCTTAGGTGCTACATTGGTTGTTATAGGTGTACCACCAAGGAACTCTTCTTCTAAAACTTGCACCATGTCTATGTCATGGATAGTTGAAGAGGGAGCGTTATCACCATGGATGATAACTTGACCACCTTTGTATGGAAGGTGTATTTCTTGGTGGATGGGAGAGGAGACAACACATAGTTGGGCTAGCCAAGGCCTACCTAGAATCATGTTGAATCTTGGCATCTCTTCTATGACAGTGAAATCTGCATTAGTGGGGAATCACTCTCCTATGAAAAAGGCTAAGTTGATTGTACCCTTGACTGTGGCACATGATCCATTGAAGGATTTTAGACATGTGGTCTTGGTTGGCCTGATTTCATCTGCCAAACCTAGCTTGTCGATGACGGAGTACAAGACTATGTTTGTTGCTACACCATCATCGACATGCACTCTACAGATTGTGCACTACCCAACATGAATGTTAATGGATAGTGGGGCTATAGTAACATCCTCTCATTCAAGGTTGACTTTAACTGCATTGTCACGGAATACTAGGGATGTTGAACTCAATTTTTGTGGACCAGGGGGCAACATTATTGCATGTATGGATGTCTCATCTACAAGGATGTCCTCCGTAACAGGAATGGAGGCCAAGATCTTGGCCAATGCTTGGCAGTGAGTAGATGAAGTCATGTCCAAGTTGTATAAGCTCAATGTTATGTTATTTTGCTTGAGTGCTTGTTTCACCTAGGTTAGTGTGGCTACGAAGTCCTTGTCATTGGCTGTTGTGTTGGCTTTGACTTCCTCCATGTGGCTTGAGAGATAGATCTCTCGTGGAGGGGACTTAAGCTTGGTTTGCTTGGCCTGCTTGGGGGTAGGGGCCCCAGTGTTCAGTTTTGTTTGTTGGTTGTTTTCTTTACTTCGGCCATGGGAGTTGCGAGGTGCTTGTTTATCCTCTTGCATTGCCATTTGGTGGGCCTACCTAGGTTGCTAGTGGGGTTAACCCTTGAAGGAGGAGGGATTGAGATGTTTCCCACTATTGGGCTTTGGGTAGGTAAGGGGCCATCACATTGTGGAACCCTTATGATAAAGGGTGATTTACGCAGAGTTGTTGTATGGTCAACTTGTTGTGGCACCTTGATAACAAAAGGTTGCTTAGCAGTTGTTGTTGCATCATGCCAATTTAACGTCTTAGTGGATAGTGGCTGTCGAACTTTGACCACAAAGGGTGTTGTGGGTGCCTAAGGTGGTACTTTAATAACAAAGGGAGGCCTCTTGCTTATGGAGGCGGAGGGGACCCTTGCCTTGCTGGGAGGCACACGGATCACAAAAGGTTGTTGCACAAGTTTGGGCTTGCCACTTATGCTAATGGAATTTATGACATAGGAGGCATCAGCTATGTTGGATTGACTCATTGTGTTGATCACTAGTTGGCCACGTTCTATCATTTTCTACAGGTCATCTTGAAAAGCACGATAGTTTTCTATACCATGACCAGCTAATTGGTGGTAATGACAGTATTGGTTCAGCTTAAAGTGTTGCAGCACTGGGGGCTCATTTGGCACTACTAAAGCAGGGTTCCTTAGTAGTTCATAGTACCTATCATGTCTTTGGTGGGTAATTGCCGATACATGTTTGTGTTGGATTTTCCCAGCTTTCAAGAGTTTCTCTAGTCATTCAGAGGGTTGCACCAGCAATGCTGTATACTTTGAGCAATCCTTGCGCTAAAAGTTGGATCTTGGGGTAGCCCTTGTCAATGTAGGTGATTTGGTGCCAGAATTGGTGGTTTTGTTAGTTCGGGCTTGGGGCTGCTTAGCTGTTGGGCCCCAATTGGTTGCTTTTTTGCTTGTGGCTACATACTTGCAAGCATGTTGGTTTCTGTAGGCCACATAGGCTGGATCATTTCTAGCTTGTGCTGCATCCTCTATGCCTTTTTCTTAGGTAAAGGCTTGGCTAAGAGACTTTGGGGCTAGATAATACAATTTGGACTTGATGAAGTCATTTACTACACCTTTAAAGATTGCCAGTAGATGTGCCTCCACTAGAGGTTCATGTATTTTTCTCAATGCAGCATTCCAATGTCGGAGGAATTTTGGCATGGGCTCTAGAGGCCCCTGTTTAACTTGCATTAGCTAGTCAAGGGTTGCTTTAGACCTTAGGTTGTTCCTGAAGTGTGTCACAAACTTGGTTATGAGATCCTCCAAAGAGGAGATTGAGGCCTTGGGTACTGCACAATACCAGTCTAAGACCTTGCCAGTGAGTGACATGGGAAACATGTGCATGATAGTGTGTGTCCAAGCTTAAAGGAGTAGGCATTTAGATCAAAATGTGACTAAGTGTGCATTGGGGTCCCCTTCATCATTGTACTTGGTAAGTTGAGGCAGTTGGGCCCTAGTTGGAAGAGTTAGAGGTGGTATCGTGGGACTTATGGGATCATCTTAGTAGAAGTCCACCACCTTAATGGTGTCAGAGGAGGCAGCCTTAAGTCAGTTGATCTCCTCCGTCAAGCTTTGTATCAGCTGGAATGCCTAATCCAAGCTTGGGGGTGTGCCAACTGGTTGCATTGGTTGGGCTTGGCTTGGTTGCATAGCATAGGGTAAAACTTTTGGTTGTGGAGTTTGCCAGTTTAACGTCATAGCGGATGTGTGTTTCCAATTTAACGTCATAGCGGACGATTGTTGATGTAATGGCTGAGTGATGGATGCAGTGATTAGAATGGGCCACACATGGGTGGGTTGGACGGACACTACATACATCAATGAGATAGGCGGGATGTAAGATGCCTAAGTTGTTTTGAGCTAGAAGGTGGCCCCTGCATGAGCATAGTGTTGGGAAAATGGATTAGTTGCTTGCGAGGAAGGTTGAGTTAGCATGATCACTATCTCAGAGGGGATAGGTGGGCCAAACCAAGGAGGGGCTTTACTAGGGAGTGGTTGTTGGAAGATGGTGTTGAGATGGCTCTCGTGTTCAAAGCAGGCCTAGAACTTGTCTTCCTCCCTCTGTGAGGCTTCCTCGTAGGTTGTCCCTGCATCATGCTTATTTACACGGATGAGTTGGGACAACAATTGGTGATAGGACTCCGTGAGTGGGATTATGTCAAATAAGGAGGGCTTGTACTCCTGTCCATTTTGGTGGACTCGTTCGTAGTCCTGTTTCACCTCTAAATCAAGATAATCCACTGGTAGTCCTTCTTGGATTTTGGCACTAACGAAATTGTATTGTTCGTGGCTTAATGTGACATGCTTTGGCTGGATTGTGGTATCAAATGTGTTAGACACCAACGTGGAAGGTTGATCTGGATTCATATTCACAGATCAGGTTGTGAGAGTTACTGTTTGCAGGAAATGGCCAACTCTGAAAATAACAGAAAAATGACTAAATCTTCTGGTAGCAGAAAAAGGGCTAAGTGTAAAAATGTAGAAAATGGCTAAGTGCAACAATGTAGAAAGAAAAATGCTAAGTACAAAAATGCAAAAAAAATGCTAAGTATGAAAATGTAGAAAAAATGGCCAAGTCTGAAAATGCAGAAAAAATGCTAAGTACGAAAATGCAGAAAAAATAGGCCCTCCTTCTAGCACCAAAAACTGTAGCAACCGAAAACGTTGGTGGCTAGAAACACCGAGAGGTTTCTGGGAGAACAGTTTAACCCCAAATCTGCATGAGGGCCATGCTAGATAAAATGAAAATGGGGTTCCCTAAATGGTTTGGTCGATCAAACAGGGACTTAATCGGTGTAGAATAACGCTTTTGCAAACAATAAAAGAAAACACAATGTGCACACTAGTAGAAACATGCTAAAGTGTGTAACAGGGCAGTGAACACAATTTAATGCTTAATAATGCCAAATAAATGTTGTGATCAACCAAAAAGAGAGTTTGAACAGAAAGATACACCACCCTGAAAAAGGGTATAGGTATACAAAGTGTACAATAGGCATAGTAGGAGCAGAATCATAGCCTCGGCGGTGTCGAGTTGTGAAATCTGGTGCTCACTGTGATAAACTGTGCCTCCTAGGTCAGTGGTCACAGTATACCATGTGATGTAGTTATGCCTCTCTGTCGGTGTGGTGTGCTCTGGGTCTCATTCACCCATGGAGTTAAGTGCCAAAATGCTAAAATGTTAAATGTCAAAATGGAAATGCCAACTGCTTTTTGCTGGTGAAGAAATTGAAGCCTTCCCCCCTTCTCCTCCTCTCTTTTTTAAAGAGGGTGCAGAGGTATTTATAGGGCTAGGGTTAGCCCAAAATGCAGATCTCACGCCATGTGGCAGTGCAGTAGGTAACAACGTGTAACAACAAGTAACAGCGTGTAATAGCGTAGTGTAACAGGGCGCTACGCTACGCACTATAGCAGGGTGCTACACTATGCTATGCTATGCAACGTAGCAAGGTGCTACGCTATGGTACGCTATGTAGCATAGCAGCACGTAACAACGTGTAACACTTAGCAATATTTGTAGTTGCAATGTCAAGACCCAAAATTTTGTGGTTTTTCAAGATCCACTTGCCATATAAGGATGGAGAGGTGGTAATTTATGATGACAATGTATCTCTCCCAACCATCAACAACATTGATATAGACCCAGGGTTGGAAGTAGAGTTCTTTGAAGATGCACCACCTATTTGCAATGAGGGCCAATTTTTTCTAGTTGATCCATCTAGGCAACCAAATGAAATGAGCAACCTCCCTCTCTTCCTCTTCGTCTACTGCTCCATTGGGGCTTGCGTCATCACCTAGAACCTACTTTTAAAAAAATAAAACAATAAATTAGTTGATAAATAAGTGACATGAAACATCATCACAAAATAAAAAATAATTCAAACTATACCAACCTAAGAAGGACTTGCATCCATATTTGGAGGCATCCTATCAAAGCCTACCTCCAAGCGTTAGAGGATTTTTATCTCCAATAGCTGTCTCTAGTCCTCCTCATCGAGGTCAATACCTGCAAGGGTCTTTCCTTTCTCCATAGCTATCCATGAGGGTGGCCCTAATGAAAACCTAGTAGAAGAAACCTCTCTTGAAGACACAACAATGTGTTTCTCTGGGGTTCCACTCACCACTACGGTACTAGCAAACAGTTCATAAGCCCACGTTGCACTAATTGCATCAAGAAACATGTTGTGGAAATGACGCTCCACGGACTCATCTTTGTACCTTTTAAGGTATGCCTCTTTTTCTTGCTTATAGTGGTGTTTATGGTTCTTCTAGGTTTAATCCCATCGATACACTTTGACATTTTAATCCTTCCAGTCTTGATTCTTCCTTGCTAGTAGGTCCATTTGAAGCCATTACTCTATCACCACTCTGGTGGTCTCATTTTTTCCATAGATGGCTAACTAGTACCTGGCATAGTTAATCTCAATTTTTCACCAGGTACCATCTGCATTATCACGTGCTACTAGGAAGTCATAATGGGCCTACAAGTTCTTTGGTTTTGCATCTTGGCTTACCCCCCTCTCTTAGAGTTCATGCACCTATTTCCATAGGTGCTTGTTAGTGCACTTGGACTTCCACAATGCTCTTGTAGATGAGAGTGCACACTTACTTGCCTTATCATACATGCAATGGGGCACTTGCTCCTCTTTATAAGGAAATTTAGGCACAGCATCAACCTGGGCCATCCTATTTGGATCCCACTGAAGCTAGGAACTTATTGGCATGTGATAGGAAAAATAATGTTAGCTATGGACCAATCAGTAAATCAGTACAGTAAAGTAGAAAAATATAGACATACCAATCTCAAGGTCCATTTGCTGTATATGGTCCATCATGTCCTCCACCAAGCCTTGCATGAAGGTGAACTTATTAGGTGCCTCTATCCATGGTTACATGTGGAAGGTGGAGGTGGATGCTGGACCTTTAGCAGGAACATCAACGACTGCGATACAACACATTTAGTAACCATCAAACAGCCAACAAGCAAGGGTGTGAGGGTTAAAAAAACACAAAACACAAAAAAAAAAAAGATGGCGATGCAAAGCTCCTATCTAATAAGCCCTCAGATGTGAGAGTGGGGGGATCATCCATTTGCACGCTATCAAAGAAAATAGAAAAGTAGAAAGTAGAAAGAAAATTCCAACTAGGCATGTGAAAGATAGTAGAAAGTAAAAGAATGAAAAATTGTCAAAGAATTGGAAAAAGATAAAGAATCAATAAATTAGCAAAAGTTAAAAAGTACAAAAAAATGGGAAAAATATATCAAGAAAATAGAAAAGTAGAAAGAAAATGAAAATTCAGTAAAGTACCTATGTGTCTAAATAGACACCCCCATTACTATTATTAGGATCAACTATTCTGAAGAAAGAATGGGTTGAAGATGGTTGCATGGATTGGGTAGATCCCTTGAGAATATTAGGATATTTGTGATAGGGTTTGACTTATTGGATGTTGACAAGAATGAGCTTATGTGGTTTAGATGGTGATGAGACCTAAATTGCTCATAGTGCTGGCGGTCGCGTTAAGGC
>MNCI01011476.1:178588-195494 GCA_015680685.1 Gnetum montanum | reverse complement strand
TAGGAATATAGTATTAATTATTATGTTTAATTATGCTATTGATATATAATTAGATAAGTAAATAGTATAATAGTAAATATATTTAGGATAAATTTATTTAAATTAGAAAATAGTTTTCCTACAACTGAAACAAGTGGAAGCCTTCAAGTGAAACAAGTGAAATTCTACAAGTGTGACAAGTGGAGAAGGTGACTCATCCTCCACTTAGTGAGGATTGCGACAAGTGGTTAAAATGCCTAAAAAGAGGAAAAATTGGTTGAAGACTCTTGGGGGGAATTTCAAATTCTAGCACCTATAAAAAGAGGATTGGGCTGCCTAGGATTTCATCATCTTTCAATTCAAGTTGAGTAGTGAAAGTTAGAGAGAGCTAATTTAGAAGAGGAGATGGAGTTTGGGAGAGTAATGAGAAATCCTTTTATCCCATATGTGATGGGATGTTGTCCTGAACATGTGTTGAAGGCTTACCTAAAAGCTAGATCATGTGGAGCTCCAAAAGAGTGTCCTTTCATGACTTGGTTGTTTGATAAATTTTCTTTTCTCACAAGAGGTTTGGAGATAGAGTCCAATGTTTGGGGGCAATATCAAGATTGCACCAAAGAAGAGGAGAAAGGAGAAGAGCAACCAACCAATGAAGAGTCATCATGGGGATGGGAAGAAGCATTTGTCTCCCAAGAGGAAAATGAAGGACCCAATTGGGAAGAATAGAAGAGTGCATCTGAAAAAGAAAAAGAAAAGAGTGCTGAAGAAAAAGTTCCAGTAGATCAAGTTGAGAGCTCCACCAAGCCAGAGAACAACAGAACAACCTTCATCATGTCAGAAATTTTCTATGAGATAGTTAGAGAGATGAGGATTACTACTAGAGAACAATTTTGTTTCCATCCCAAGAATAGTCCATGAAGGACTTGCTAATTTACAGTTTATTGTTGTTTTTTTTAAGAATGAGGTTTTTATACCATCAAACCTTATGTTTTATGGGAATTTTCCTCTAAAAATATTTCTGTTCCACTGTAAAAATGCAATAAAAATTTTAGTACAGTTTAGTTTTAAAGGGCTTGCATAATTTTTAAGTTTTTAAGGGGGTAGAAATGTTGGCATATTTGGCCATTTCATGGAATAGCAAAAGTAGAGATTGGCAAAAGGAAATATTTAAAACAAATGCATAAATAACCAATCTATTTTAAAATCACTGGAAAATATGAATAATGCTGGAATTGTATAGAATTTCAATTCCATCGGATGAGATCAAAATGGAACTTTTTATTGATCATACGGTGGTGCACATGGCAAGCTTCGTATGAAATTTGAATTCCAGAAATTCCCGAGGCTAAGGTAGTCAGATGGTATTGTACGAAGCCTTGAATATTTGAGTTGAAGCCCATCAATACCTAGGACATTTCTACAATGGAAGGAGTAGAGTGAAACTAATTTTAGGAAACATGTACATGTACTTTAACTACTAAATTAAAAGCTCAAAAAACAAAAACATAGAATAAAGACAACACAGGCAAAACCAGTGGCCAAAAGTGAAGCCAATCTGCAACACTGAAGAAACACAAATGGGAATTGCCTGTACATGGTAGGGATCTTGTTTTGATCATAGGCATGAGGAATATAAAAAATGAACACCATAGCAACGAATAGCAAGGAGAAATTTTTCTCTAAACCTGTTTCCACAAGAGGCAAATACAAAAATATTAGGCTCTCTTAAGGTTAATTTCTAACAGAATAATAACTGGTTTAATCCATCATTCCAGGGGTATAAAATCCACACTAAGATGCATGGAATCCTGAAATTTTTTTGTGAATAGCATGAAACCCATTTTTTGTTTCCCAGGCCCTCGAAAGTAGTAATGGAATAGCCATTTATAGAACCCACCAGAGTTAAGCAAAAAAGTGCTGTGTATTCCTCTTCACTGCAAGTCTTGAGTTGTATTTGAATATAAGAACTGTACAAGCTTCACAACCACCTTTAGCTACTCTTCCATGGTTCCTGCATTTCAAAATAGCTTGGGGAATTCTCAGATGACAAACTGTCATCCATAAAGAAGCTGAAACAAAGCTTTTGGGGAGAATGCATGTCGGCAATTTCTCCCATGTATCCGCACATTTGAGAGTGTTTTGGTTGGTATTGCAACCACCAACTTACATGACCTGGCCTCTGTTAACTGCCGGAGCTGGAGAGGTAATGTAGAAGAAGGGCCACTTGTTGCACGAGCCATTTCATGGCATATCCCAGATGGTTCCTAGGATGCTCCTGGTTAAAGAAAAATGATTTCCATGAGAGCAGACATGAAACAATATAGCCAATGGCAACAATGACACATCCGCGCGTCCAATTCGGGAGCATGAACAGAATGGCATCAAATTCGCAACGGCAAACAAGAAATTTAGAAAACAAGAAGAGGTCAGGGCCAGTGTTGTACGTTAACTCCGGCAGCATGGCTGTGTCCAGCAAACCACGATTGCAGGAGTCAGCACTGGGAATGGGTTAGAACATGTGTCCATTTTTACGAATTTTGTGTAGAAAGAAAAAAGGAAAGAAGCAAGCCAGCAGTAACTACTGACCAGCTGATTACTCCCACCATTCTTACAACCGTTACTTATTATCCATGTAGCAATTTACTAGTACGTGGGTTCAAAACAAACAAACAAACAAATAAATAATAATAAGGTGTAGGGAAGTGCAAATGAAGATGATTTATTTTGTAAAGATCAGCCTTATTGATTTCAAAGACCGTATAGCCATCTTCACCCATGTTTACACTAAGGTATATGCTAAAATTATCTTCTTATTACCACTTGTTTATGAAATTATGGTGGTTAATGATATTCAACAATTGGAAACTTAAAAAAATATAAATAATAATTGAATGAAGCTCCTATAGTATGAAGAACTTGGCTTTAATTTTTAATTAAGATTTATGAAAGAAATATTTGTAAAATATGTAAAGACATATGCCAATATTAGCATGAGTTTCTCCTAACTTCCCAACTTCCTAGCTTGTTGGGCAAGTAAGATTTCCTAACTTGTTGGGCAAGTAAGATTTCCTAACTTGTTGGGTAAGTAAATAACTTCCTTACTTGGGAGAGAAGTTAGCTAAGATATTTTAGAATCTAACTACCTTTTGAAACCTATAAAAAGGGTTCAGGGGTTTGAAAAAAAAAATTAGACACTTGGAAAAGGACTACTAGCTCACACTTGGGATCACTCACTTTGGCTCTTGGAAGAGCATTTGTAAAGAAGAAATCGTGAAAGATTGCTTGTAAGATGACTGGCTAAAGAAAATATTTTAGCCTCTTTGTCATAGTCCTATGAGTTATGTTTTATTTTTATTTTGTTTAAATTGTTTAGCTAGTGGTTTAGATAGTATCATCCTTGGCAAGTAATTTTGGGATTTTTAGATTGCTCTTATTGTTCTTGTTGCATGATAGAAAATTTCTATTAAAATTTTGCCATAGAAGAGCTTGTGTTTGAAAGCCTTAAGAGCATTTTAGTAGTAAATTTTATTATTGTGCAATGTATAAGAACCGTTATTGAGATTGTTGTAAGAGAGCCTCTGCACGTAGTCAAGTCGTTGAATGATTAAATAGTCAAGAGGGTTCAGAAAATCTTTGGTATTTTGATGGGACCAGAATAGCTTATTTTATCTTTAAAGAGAATCTCCGTGGTATTTCAATCAGAAATTGTCAAGTCTTTTGAAGGTTCTGTTGAATGCAATTGTTGACATCCATTATCTAGCCAAAATGGAGTCTCGTACGTGGTAGTTTATGCAACAATTTTTTGGTAGCATAGTAGGATTGTCTTGAAGAAATTGCTTATTTGAGCCTTGAAAGTTTGAACAATTCGTAGTTATTGAATTTTGGATAGCTTTTTTACAAAGTGTTTACTCGTATCATTTTACCTTGTTTAAACATTTGAGGTCTTAACAAAAATCTTCTTTATTTTCTGTCTATTTCCATTGAATCTTTCTCTATTTCTAGTTTTCTTGTGGAACTATTTCTTTCTTTGGGAAAAATTAGAAGTAANCTCGTACGTGGTAGTTTATGCAACAATTTTTTGGTAGCATAGTAGGTTCTCTTTAAGATAAGTCATTTATAGTTTACACACAACGCAATCGTTTCATATTTCACAACCACACACCGCAACAACACACACACATACTCATATTAACTACTGATTTTATTTGGAGGTATCTGAGCCTTGGTGTTTCCAGAGACTAGCAAGCACCTAAATCCTATTCGAGGACACTTGTTGGCGGTCGCGTTCCAAATGGTCGCCAACAGGAGCATGCACAGACTCAACCGCTTGTGGTTGTGAGAGTTTGTTTGGGCTTTTGGTTCTGAAGAAAGGTCTTCTCTTCATGCGGTTGTTAGAACCAGTAGCGGGTTGAAGGTTTACAGCTCTCGTAGCATTATGTTGCTATGGTTGAGTGGGGAGTTCCCCTTGCATTGTTGGAGTGGGTGGTATTGGAACTATTGACGTATGAGTGGTGGATGGATTCAGAGGATGGTATGCATGTGGTGTGTCTCTTGGAGGAGAAGGATTCCTAAAATACTCTTGAACTTGGTAGTGACATTGTGGGGTTGCGTGACCCATAGAGTCACTTGGAGAAACCAATTGCTGCATGTAGTAGCCATACGGGTCTAGTTGCCTTTAAGGGTATTGTTGCCTAGGCGGTGGCATCCCCCATGACTGTGGGTGTTGCCATTGTTGGTGTTGCCCGATAGGTTGTGGCAGAGTTCCACTTGGATAATATGTTAACGGTTGGTGGGATTGCCTTGGGTTACCTTGGGGATAAGGTAACCTATGGGGTGCTTACCATTTGTTAAGTCTTAGGTTGAGTGCATACACCTCGGACTCTCGCAGATGTGAGATTATTAGGCAACATCCCTTAGGATGGTCATATTGGTAGATCTCACATCCACCGTCATTGTCCGTGTCAGAATCCACAACCTCATCGGTGATAGTTATTTTTCCCTTACCCTTGTTACGTGCATGGTCTGAATGTCTCCACTTTTCTTATCATGGTCACTACTTCGTTCCTCCTTAGACTCCTCTATGATATTTAGGAAAATTTTAATTTTACTATCTAAGGAGCTCCATATTTCATCTACCTTAGCTAACACTTCCGTTGTTAATTTCTAAAGCGGAAAGGTTTTTCTATTTACCAACTCTTCGAGTGGTGACTCATCCTCTTCCTCACAGAATCTTACTCCCTTCTTTCAGAGGGAAGGATCATGGTTATACTCTTCCACGCTTTCTCTTTTTTGTAGCTACCCTTCTTCTTTAGCTACTTGCTCCAAAAATCTATGAACTTCATGGGATCTAAGTTTAGATAATCTCCCTTGGGCATATGTCCCAAGGGTTCTCCTAGTTTCATGTCTTAGCCCATCTATGAGGTGGAGGAGTTGATCCTATTATGCATAACCATGGCCTAGGAAATGATGTAGCAATGCATAATATCGACCCATGGAAGCATCCAAGGGTTCATGATTACCTTGCTTCCATCCATGGATCTGCTTACGCAAGTTGGACACTCGGGAGTACATTTGGTATTTATCGTTAAACAATTCTAGCATTGTACTCCACCTCCTAATGGTTTTCGATTCTAAGGACTGGTACCAACTCTCTACTTCTTTTATGAGTTTCCTAGAAAATAACTTTAGTTTCTACTACTCATATTTGATATTATGCAAGGCACAGGCATTATGGAATTCCTGTAAGTGATTTTGCGGATCAGCTTTGTATCCCCCCTCAAAGTGGAGGATATTATTCATGTCTAGTCTTTTGATCCGACTATCTTTTTGGTGCCTTGTAGGTATTCTAACTACCTTCATAATGTCTAACATACTCTGGGTTGCTAGTAGGGGTTCATCATGATCATCTCTCTAATGATGTCTATGATGCCTATGTGGTTCCCTACTTTCCCTTCTTTCATGCCTTGATTCTTTAGAATGCCCTCATCCTCGCTCTCGACTCTCTCGTCAAGGTCTCTCATTTTGCTTACCCTTATCCTCATCGTTGTGCTTCTTGTGATTGCATCCTGATGTGGAAGGAGAGGGTGAATGATGTGATGAAGGGGAAGAAGAAGGAGAGCCATCACCATGACGATGTCTCCTGCATTCTCTTCGGTGATCCTTGCCCCGATCGTGATGATGATAAGAATGCTTACCCTTATCTTATGCTTGTGTTCCCTCAGTGAACACTTGGTGTTCTTGGGGATCAGAACTAGGGTTGTGAATCATGGAGTGTAGGTTCTGATACCCTACCTCCTCACTCTTGTTAGGAGGGGGAACATCGTTTTGTGGAGAACCTATTGAAATAGGTTCACCACCCTTAACTTCTCTTATGATGGGCGAAGCATTACAGGGGCCTTTTTCCTTCAACGATGTGTGATAACTCTCTTGCCGCGAGTCCCTTAGGTGTTGTGCTGCTATGGGATGGTGATCCCTTATGTCATAATCTTCTGCAACGTATTCAGCGTATAGCTGCATCATGTCTATCTATGTAAGAGCATGAAGAAGCATGTTAGGGATTGCTCGATCTGGGGGTAACACTATGTTACCTTGTAGGTCTCTCCAGCGCAGTTGTTCATCCTGATGGAGGATAAAAGTAAAATCAGGTATATACACATCATGATGAGTATATACCACTTGATACTCTTGAGGAACTGGTAGATCTGGGTTATGTGTGTTAGACTACTGACTGTCTCTTATGTGATCCCTAGGTGGTGAAATGCTCTTATGAGAAGAAGAAGACATTGTTGTCTTACTTGATATGCTATTGACCGATGTTTAATATTTTCTTCTAATTAATCCTAAGGGTTGTTTTAAGCTCCTAACAATGTGAGTGATTTCCTATGTTCTACTTAGCACACAAACAACTTAGTCCCCGACAATGGTTCCAAGGATGAGTGGTGAGGTACCCCTACACTCAACCATACGAATACTAGTGTTACACACACGATTTGGTCGAACTATGCAAACTAAGTGCCTACACGCCTTATGGAACACTTAAGGTTAATCGTTTGTTGTCTTCCCAGACTTACTTGTATTTGTCAAGGTTGTACGGTTAAGTAAGTCTGAGGTATGTGATTTTTATATCTTTTCTATTTTATCGACTATGCTAGGGAAAGGGTGAAGAGACTAAGTAACTAACTTTAACTAACTAAGATCTAATGCCTAGCATTAGTATCCATTTCCACTTACTGTTCACACCCTGAACCAATGCAACCTTCTAGGATTAGCAAACGCTATATGTTGCTGGGATTACCAAGCGTAAAGCATGTGCTCGAAGTGATCATACTGAATGCACTTAGGAGTGTTGAGGGTTGAGAGAGATTAATTAGGAAAGTAGTAAATAACATTAATTAAAGTCCTATTTATCTTAGTCCATGCACTGTAAGGTTTATCCAACAGTTCGTCTTTATTGCTATACACAATTGTGTGTTCAAGTACAAAATTGCTCGAATAAAGATCCGTTCACTTTGGAGCTCCTACTACGGGCACATGGAAATTATTCTATCTCTAGAGAGGTAAAACTGCTAGAGTTTCACTAACGATCTAGATCTAGATGAGAAACAAGGGAGAGCCGCTTCTTATTTATAGAAATGACGGTGAATTGCAATATCGCGTACGCGATATCGTGGGAAAGACGCGATATCACAATGAGGATGTGATATCATAGCCCATGCGATATTGTGGCCCATCAGGTTTCATTCTAAAGGGTATGTTTATCTAACATACCCTTATGTTATAATTAAGCTCCACAAACATTTTGGAATGACTATATGCCTAGGGGGCACATGCAGCCATATAGTTTCTATTCTAACATCCCCCTTCTATTATAACATTTATCATTCATATGAGCACTTGTATTTTTGTCTTACATACTAATTTTTTATATTTTAAGTGATGAGGATTTTAAAATTGTTTTGAGGTAGTAAGGGATTTGGTAGTGAGGGTTTTAACATTAAGGATTTCTACCATGAGGATTTTAACATTGATTTGATCTAAGACAACAGGAAGGGTAGTTATAGGTAGGTCAAATTTATTGATATTTTTTAAGTGAGGATTTATTACCAAGGAGATTGAGCCATTTTCCTAATAAATTAGAAAATTTTATCATGGCATTAGCACAAGGTACATAAAAGAAATCTCTAAATGTAACTACTCTCAAAGAAATATTAGTTGCACAATGAAAATATATGATTATCAACACTTGAAGAGAAGATAGAGATGAAAAAGGAGACTAGTGCTACTCCAAATGATAATGAAGAAATTTTACTAAAATTAGTAGAAATTAAAGCTAAGGTGGAAGAAAATAAAAATGAACATAGTCTTGAAGGAATATAGCCAAAGACTAGATATAAAATTGTAGAAGCTTTGAAAGAGCAAGATGAAAAAAGGACAAAAGAAAAAAAATTGTGTTTTGTAGGTATCTTAGAGGTAGAGGGGGAAATAGATGAAGCTTTGATTAAGAAAGTTGAAAAATTTATAAATGATATACATATAACTTAAAAAATTAATAAATTTTTTAGGGTTTTAGGTGAACGACATGAAAAGCCTTGATATGTAATTGTTAAGTTTCATGATATAGAAGATAGAGTGCATATTTTGAGACATCAAAGCCATTTGAAGCAAAGTAAAAATGGGAAAAGAATTTGGATAAATGAGGATCTTGTAGAAAGTGTTGAACAATGAAAAAAAGTTAATGTAGCTTGTGAATAGGATCTTTTAGCATACCTCAATGTTAGCAACATAGTAGTAATTACAAATAAGTAGTATTCTAAAAATTATTCAAAAAATGTACATGCCCTTTAAGGTGTGGATTTCTTAACATTAATGGTGAAATTGCAAATAAAGTTGTTTCTTTGAATGATATTAACTTCTTTCATAGGTTTGACACTTTTGGTTTTGTTGAAATTTGGGAAGATTTCGATTTTGTAGTTCATAGATTTATTAGATTTACTATAAGAAATACAAGAGTAGGGTGAAGAGGCATACCTTTTGGTGGCATTGTAGTGTTAGTAAGGAAATCTCTTGAAAATTGTGTGCTTTTAGAAAAAATTGGTGATCACATAAATAATATGTTTTGCTAAAAATGTCATGTGAGCATTGTTGTGCTTTCCTTACCATATACTATTTCATTATTAGAGATTCTACATTGTATGATTCTATAGATGACTTTCATGATCATCCTTTTTAGTGTCTAGGTAGAGATATTGTAGAATTTTTAGCAAAAGACTCATTATTTTTTGTGAATATTTTATTTAAGGATCAGTTCACAGCAAATAAAAATTATTTAGTTGTAACATAATATTTCTATTTTAGCTAGTGTTGAAGATCACAACTGGACATGACATTCTGCAAATGGCACTATTAATAAGATGGGTCAACAACTATTATATTGGATAAAATTTTTTGATTTTATGATTTGCAATTATCTTGCTAGATTTTCTTAATCTTTATCATTTAATTTTAGGACCTCAAGTGATGAGCGGTAGGTATTCTCTATGCCCAACCATATGAATCACAAGCATTCACTAGTGATCTGTTTAAATTCTATGGACTTAGTAACCCAAGTGGTTGATATTCTTAATAGTGAATCGTTGGGTTGCAAAGTTGTCTTCCTAATTCACACTTGTGTCTAATTAGTTTGCATGGTTAAGTGTGGGTTAAGGCATGTGATATGTATTTTTATGAGTATTTTTTATTTTTCTATTAATAGCTAGATAATGGAGTAAAGGTCAAATAATTAAATGTCTAACTAATTAATTAACTAATCTACTGAGTAACTTATCCTAATGTGAAGTAACCATTTCCACTTGCCTTACACATCCTAAACTTGTATTAACACTATTGGATAACCAAGTGACTAGTACTAGGCATACTAAATATCCATCACTGAGATTACCAAGTGTTAACATGTTATACTCAAAGTGGTCGGACTCACATGTTTATATTAATTGTCTAAGAACAAGAATATAAAGTGTATGAAAGTAAAGTGCATAAAAGTAAAGTAAGCTAATCTAAGTGCTGCAATGGATATGGGAAATCTCAATTTTATTTCTATTCATAATAATGTGTCTAGATACATGGACACTCAAATAAAACTCCATAAAATCTCTTAGATCCATATTGTGGGCACTCAAAAGAAAATATTCTAACTCTAGAGAAATGAACCTGCAAGAGTTTAGCTATGATTAAAGGATGCCATAAATGTGAGGGATGCATGTGTTTATATAGGCCATTGGTATAGGAACACCCCTTTTGATTCCCTCATGCTTTGTCCTACAAGTTGTTTTTGTAGGTTTCAGACTTGAGGAAGACCTGGGTGAGTGTGTATGTCTTCTTGTGTTGATTTTTGATGATGATGATTCTTGGATGTTTTGGAATCATTTTGATAAGTTTAGGGGATTCTAGGGTCTATGGGGACTTGTTTGAAGGAATCCAAAGGTTTTAGGCATCAAAATGAGCATTTTTATGTTTAGCACTTGTAGGTGAAATGTCTCACCAGAATTTAAGATGTCTTAGGACTAGATGAGACATCTTAGAAAAATATTAGACATCTCACTCAAGAGCTAGGTTTTCACATTATATGTTCCAGCAAAGCCAAAGATGACCTAGATAGATGGGAAAACTTTAAAAAAATTCCAATTCCAATTCAGAAATAGCTGGAATGTGAGGAAGAAAAAGATGGAAATATCCAAGGAGAAGATGAAGAAACTTGGAAAACATTTGGGAAATCTTAAGATGAGTTAAGGAAAGGTTTCTAGGGTTCTTTTCTTTCAGTGTCATATAAATAGTGATGTATTCATCATTGTTGGAGATGAAGGATGAGAAAAAATGCTTGTAAGAGTGGAGAGTTGAATAAGAGAGAGTGGATGAGCACATTGGGAGAGTGCAATTGGTGATTGCAGCTCCAAGATCAACTTGTAATGTATTGGTCTATGTGTCCTATTCTCTTATATCTCACTTATGAGTTAATATCTTAGTCTTGGCTTGTCGGAGAGATTTCCATTGATTGTGTCTTGCATTGAGAACAACCATTATGTGGTTGTAGAGCCTCATGCTCTACAATATCGTTTGAGTATGATAGGTTGTGAATGCTTGCAGGTTATGTGAATCCTACTATAATCTTCTAATAAATTAATTGAAGATAGCTAGTTTTCTTATTTTATAGCATAAATTTTTGTCTTTGGATGGTACCAAAGAAAAAACAAGTGCAAGATTTGAATTGAGACATGGAGAGTTAGAAGTTTGTCTTCTAGATGATGGTTTCTCAGTTGGATGAAATTAGCATGAAGGTGGATAAACATGTTGGTCCTAGCCATATTTAGACCCATGGAGGTGAAGAGCATGTACGTTTAGATGAAGAAGTTTCATAGCCAAGTGAAGATTGTCAACCTTTTGGTGTGTCAAAACATTAAGTAAAATGGAGTCAAAGGTTGTCTGTGTGGTTGTTGTGTTTGTAGGACAAGAATGTGGATTAAGATATGAAGGCTTGCGAAAGCTTAAGAACATGAACAAGGAACAAATAATTTGAGTGCAAAGAAAGGTTGAAGAAAGAGATCTTCAAGAAATAGTAGACATCTTGGCAAAATTGAAGGTAGCATAGGAAAATATGTCTCTACAAAATAGTAGATGCCTTTCATTAAACAAAGATGTTTTCCCAAAATAAAGACCACTTACAGAAAGATGACTTTTACCATATAAAGATGTCTTCCTAGAATAGAGGCCAGATGCAAAAAGACATCTCAATCATGAAGAAGACATCTTCCACGACTGTTAACTAGCCATTGCAAAAATTTCAAGCTGAATTTGGAAACACAGTAACTATAAGAAGACATCATTATCATTTGGGAAAAGTGCAAGTTTCGTACTATCGTTGTGTAATCATTGTTACTCCTCATTGTACTATCTTTTATTTTTTGCAAAGTGGGTTGTATCTCAAGTACATGGATTAGAAAATTAAGTTACATTCATCCATTGTAATTTTTGTTCTCTCTTTTTACCCTATAGGGTTGATGTGCTTCTTGCAGGAAGGCATCTTTCTTAAGCTTGTCAGGATCTTACAGGATTGAGTGTTGGTGTAACACCACAACACTTCGGAGTGGAGCTTAAAGTTGTAAAGGTTGTGGAAAATTTTAAACCACATTCTAAGCTTGTTGAGACCTTGTGGGGTTGAGTGGATTTATAGCATCAAATCACTCCAAAGTAGACTTTAAAGCTTGTATAGGGTATGGTACCCTTCAAACCACATTTGAGAGCAACAAAGTTTGGAGGGTGCATGCAAACTACCCTATGAGTGCTGACTATCTAGTTGGGAAACCATGTTAGATTTTGTGTGTGTGCTTTGTCCCAAAGAATTTTAATTAGGGGAACTTATTGATCCCCCACTTCTAAGTTCAACGAACCTCAAGTGGTATTGGAACTTGATACTCTTCTGCATCTCAACTTCAAAGAGTGAAAAATGGAGGGAACATCTTATACAAAGCCACCCATATTTGATGGATTTGAATTTGCCTACTAGAAAGATAGAATGAAAGGATTCTTCAAATCCATGGAGTTTGAAGTTTGGGAGTCAATCCTTGAAGGCTATGCTCCACCTGTTGATAGCTCCACCAGCATCATCAAGCCTCGCAATAAATGGACATAAGAGGAGAATGGGAATGTCCACTTATCAAGGTAGCCAAAGGAAAAGATGTTCAAACCATAGAGGTGGAGGAGACATCAAGCTAAGCTCTTTAGAGATGTAATCCTAATGCTCCAAAATTGGTGATGTTTTTGAATTAAATTCTTTTTCATTCATGGGGAATGTCAATAGAGAAGATCATCATGATAGGAAATTGCTATTTTGGATTGGGGCTAGTTATTTTCTTATTAGGGAATGGATTCATATTTTAATTGATGGGGGAGCCCAAAAAATTTTATTTCTTCTAGTGTAGTTGCTGGATTGGATTTAGTAATGAATCCTCATCTAAGATCATATAAGGGCATTGGTTGTCTAAAGATTTTTCACCAAGAGGTAAGGGAACAATGTACTCTTGATGAGTAGAAAGTACCCCCTACACCCAACCATACAAATCACAAGCATTCATGTGCAATTTTTTCAAGTTCCATTGATGGAACGAGTGTGGTATCTAAATTGTTAAGCATTGATCGTAGGTCACTGTCTTCTGACTTGGACTAGTGGTAGCTTTATGACGTATGGTTTAGGCCAAAGTGAGGCATATTATTATGATGTTTTTAGGGCCTTAAAATAACCTTAATAATAGCATATAAATTAATTATTTAATCTAATTAATAACAAGAGGATAAATTCTAAGCTAACTTAAGGATGATTAGTGTTCATTCTTAGCTTATCATACATGTCCTAAACTCACATGCCCCCTACTAGGATTACCAAGTGTTATACTATTGGGTGAATCAAGTAATAAAGCTACTTAGATTACTAATTGAATATGTGTTTATGCTCAAAACTTGTTACGCTCATTCTGCCAATTAATTAACATGCACAAAAATGTAAATATTAACTAATTACATAGAAAATAATTGAAAGTAAATCTATTCTAAGTCAAAGTATTGCAGTGAATATGAATCAATATTGATCTTATTGACATTCATGGAATGTGTCTAGGTATAATGCCACTCGTATAAGACTCGATGAAATTGACTCAAATCTACACTGTGGGCACTCACTCACTAGTTGCTAGGATTATAGAATAAAACTACAAGAGTTTGGATAGACTAATGACCAAATGGTGCTAAATATGTAGTGGGTGCTCACATATTTATAGCCAAATATAGGCATTGCATTGATTAGGATGTGTTAATGCATTTAGCTATGTCGATGGGGTTGCATTGATGAGAATGAATTGACGGGGCTACATCAACAAGCATGCATCAACACATCTAAGATGCATTACTACTTAATGCATTAACATGTCCTCATCAACACATATGCATCGATGCATTTAATATGCGTTAATAGAAATGCATCAATGAAGTTGCCTGACATATTAAGCCTCAACAACTTTGAAATTTAAAATTGGAAGTTTTCATAATTTTGTGAGGTGTGATTTACTTTCAATAGATTATGTTGATGTAATTCTTGGTAGACCTTGGAATTTTGGCAATGGTGGTCAGTTTGATGAAGCAAAAAATGTATGGAGTGTTGCTAGACTTGATGGAATTCATGATTTGATTTTTATGATAGCTAAATAAGTGAGGCAGAAAAACTCACTTAATGCTTTCTTAATCCTTCTAGGAGAGAGGGAATATATTAAGGAACATGATGAAATCAATTTTGGCTTTGTTGTTATGAAAAAAATTGCTACTAACCATGATGATGTATAGGTTGAACTTCCTACAGGTGTACAATGCTTGAAGGAGAACGTTTCCAATGTGTTCAAGAGGGAATTGGATGAACTACCACCGATGAGGAATGTACAACATCAAACTAACTTCATTCATAATGGTACCATTCGAAATAGGAGAGTTTACTGAATGACACCAAATTAGAGGGTTGAATTACAAAGAAAAGTAGAGGGGTTACTTGAAAATGGCTTTGTGAGTGAATCCATTTCACCTTGTGTAGTTTCAATAGTGTTAGTGTTAAAAAGGAATAGTGATGAATGGAGGATATGTGTTGATTCCAGGGTAGTAAATAGGATAATAGTGACGTACAAGTTTCCTATTTCAAGGATGGATGATATCCTTGATGTCCTTACCAATCCTGAAATTTTTAGCAAAATTGATTTAAAGAGTGGTTACCATCAAATTAGAATCAAGCTTGGTGATAAGTGAAAGATAGCTTTTAATACACTAGATGGACTATTTGAGTGGTTGGTGATGCCATTTGGGCTCATGAATGTACCTACTACATTCATGAAGTTGATGCATGATTTATTGAAGGACTTGACTGGTAAGTGTTGTATAATCTTTTTTGATGATATTTTGGTGTATAACTCTAATGAGAAAGAGCACTTGGATCACTTGAGGATGGTGTTCCTTAAGTTGGAGGAGGCACAGTTGGTGATCAACATGAAGAAAAGTCATTTCTTCAAGAGTAAAATCACATATTTGGATCATGTGGTTTCTAAAAACTAAATTTTGATGGAAGATACCAAGGTGATGGCTATTAGGAATTGGCCAACTCCTAAGAATGTTGGAAAGGTAAGATTACTCCTTGGTTTAGCAAGTTTTTATAGATAGTTCATAAAAACTTTTAGTGGTATTTTGTGGCCTATCTTTGTAATGTTGAAGAAAAATAAAGAATCTAGGTGGAATAATGTAACCCAAGGAAGCTTTAACTTGTTAAAAGCAAAGATTACTAGTGAATCGATGCTTGTAATTCTAGATTTTTAAAAGCTTTTTCAGGTAGAGATGGATGCAAGTGGACTTGCCATTAGTGGGGTATTGTTATAAGAAGGTAGGCCTATTGCTTTCTTTTCTAAAACGCTGAATGAGTGAAGGCAAAAATATAGTATATATGAGAAGTTGTATGCTATTCTTCAAGTAATTAAGCATTGGAGGCATTCCTTGTTTCTCAAAGAATTCACTATGATGAAGAACCACAAAGCACTTCAATTTCTAAACTTTCAAAAGAAGTTGAATGCAAACACATGAAGTGGATTGAATAGTTACAAGAGTTCAATTTTGTGTTGAAGAAANCTCCTTTGAACTTTTGACATGTTAAGCATTCCTTCACAAATTTTGAAACTTCTATCACCATACTAGGTCAAAAATATTTCCTACCCACGAATTCCAATGTTTTATCCCTGCCCATATGACCATTTCATTCTTAAATAATAGTTCATCTAAATATGATAGTTCCTCCACTAGTCTATCCTATTCATCAATGGCTCTTTGATGCTCCTCAAACCTACCCAAAATCAACATCATGCTTTTACAAAGAAGAAAAATCACCCATACCTTCCACATGAGGTATGCTGAACTTTACCACATGCACCCTAGATAATGCATCAGCCACCACATTGGCTTTCCCACTTTTTTTCTTCAACACAAAATTGAACTCTTGTAACTATTCAATCCACTTCATGTGTTTGCATTCAACTTCTTTTGAAAGTTTAGAAATTGAAGTGCTTTGTGGTTCTTCATCATAGTGAATTCTTTGAGAAACAAGGAATGCCTCCAATGCTTAATTACTTGAATAATAGCATACAACTTCTCATATATACTATATTTTTGCCTTCACTCATTCAGCGTTTTAGAAAAGAAAGCAATAGGCCTACCTTCTTATAACAATACCCCACTAATGGCAAGTCCACTTGCATCCATCTCTACCTGAAAAAGCTTTTAAAAATCTAGAATTACAAGCATCGATTCACTAGTAATCTTTGCTTTTAACAAGTTAAAGCTTCCTTGGGTTACATTATTCCACCTAGATTCTTTATTTTTCTTCAACATTACAAAGATAGGCCACAAAATACCACTAAAAGTTTTTATGAACTATCTATAAAAACTTGCTAAACCAAGGAGTAATCTTACCTTTCCAACATTCTTAGGAGTTGGCCAATTCCTAATAGCCATCACCTTGGTATCTTCCATCAAAATTTAGTTTTTAGAAACCACATGATCCAAATATGTGATTTTACTCTTGAAGAAATGACTTTTCTTCATGTTGATCACCAACTGTGCCTCCTCCAACTTAAGGAACACCATCCTCAAGTGATCCAAGTGCTCTTTCTCATTAGAGTTATACACCAAAATATCATCAAAAAAGATTATACAACACTTACCAGTCAAGTCCTTCAATAAATCATGCATCAACTTCATGAATGTAGTAGGTACATTCATGAGCCCAAATGGCATCACCAACCACTCAAATAGTCCATCTAGTGTATTAAAAGCTATCTTTCACTTATCACCAAGCTTGATT
>MNCI01011476.1:154082-174253 GCA_015680685.1 Gnetum montanum | reverse complement strand
TTGGTCATGAACTAAAAATAGTATTTAATTTCTTGAGCCTTTCTAGTAACAAAGAATTGTTGATGTGCTAAAATTATAAGGCTTATGAACCTAGAGGCTAAATTTTCAGCCCTCCTTCTAGCGCCAAAAGAACTGTTGGCAACCATTTGGGACGCGACTGCCAATGAGTGTCCTCAAACAGGATTTAGGTGCCTACTAGTCTTTGGCAATACCAAGGCCTAGATACCTCCAAATAAACTCAGCAGTTAATGTGAGTATGTGTGTGTGCTGTTGCGGTGTGCAGTTGTGAAATATGAAATGATTGTGTTGTGTGTAAACTACAAATGACTTATCTTAAAGAGATTTAGCCAAATTTGCCAAGTACTGTGAGTTGTTGAGAGTTCCTATTTTGTTCAATTTCCTAGTCTATGCAGTCCTTATAATACCTACTTGTAACAAATAAAATTTTGCAAAAACATTTGAGCACAACTCTGCGAATCTACTTCTAATTTTCCCCAGAGAAAGAGCAACTAACTTCGAGTGCCAGATTGTTCACGATTACAAAAATTAGTGTCAATTATAAAAAAATTAGATACTTTACAAAATTTGTAGGAGGCACCTATAAGATTTTTGAAAACATGATGACGTCTCAAACAATGCTTGGAGGTGGAGGCTCCCATGACTTTGGTCATCCCTCATCATGTATTATTGATGGTGGAGGTTGAGGTTATCCTACCACCATTGTTGCTTATGCTAGAAGCTTGAAGGCATGTAGAAGTGCCTTTATTTTCTCCTCCTAGCTTCGTGGATCATCTACAGGACATGAAACTTTGCTAATGTGGGCTAGTGTAGGAATGTTCCATGGGTACATCATGGAAGAAAACATTTTCTTTGCATTGACTAACTAGGTTGCAAATTATTTTTTTCGATATTGAATGTCTTCACAAGGTTTTGTAGCTCCTAGTAGTCATTCATTCTCCTAGTTAGGTTCTTAGCAACAGATTGTTGATTTGTGAATCTCCTTATGAGATTCAAGATCTGCATTGGCTATCTCCAACTTTTGCTTAATTTCTTTATAGAGATTGAATTCTACTTCATAGAGGAGATAGGAACTAGCCACCTACTTCAATTTATTCCTTGACCTGCTTGCTATTAGCATCACTAAGTTTTCATATCGAAGGTTTGCAAGTGCCATCTATTCAATCATCTCTTCAATTTGCAACTCCTTTAGGTAAATCTCAACTTTGTTGAATGCATTCAATCCATCAAAAATGGGTTGCTATACATTAGCTCTTTCTTGGTGTTGCTGGAGTACCTTGTTCATTTTTTCCATCACCAATTGGATCTCCTTTTTTTTGATAAATTTGAGGAGGCCAACCTAGTCCCTGTAGTGATTCTTCACTTATTCAAATTTAGGGCTTCATTTTTCCAAGTGGCTACCTCAATGGCTATCTTTTGGTAAAGGGATTTGACATTTTCTATTGAGAGATTATGATTTTCAACTACTAACCTTTTCAAATCTAGGTTTAGTTTAGTAAATTGCTCCTACCATAGAAATATTAGTTTGACCATTTGGTCCTTTTGTTGCTCAGCATTCTATAGGTGATGATTATCCTTAGTGAGGACAAAGTTCTTCTTTTAGACTTGTGAAAGGTCCTTGTTGGGTTTGAATGTCATGGCTTCTAAAAAGGATGCTTTGAAGACTACTACCTCCTTTGCATTCTCAGCCTCTTGAAGTCTTAATTGAAGATGTTAGAAAGTTGTAGCCTAAGAATGGTAGGGTTGGAGAGCAGGCACATAACTCAAAAACTTTGGCAACTAACTGTCAATTAGCTATGGTGGCCTCCTTAATTTGTGTGTTGACAATAAATAGTTTACCCATGGTCTCTAGCATCTATGACTAGTTTGATATGACATTATTTGGGAGATCAAAGATCTCCAAAAGTGGTTATTTGGTTTCCATTAGTTATTCCAACACCTCCTCATGTTGGGTAATGCTCATTTGACCACTCCCTACTCCTATGGATGCATGGATGCTTGCCATTATGTGATTTTTAGGTACTGACATTGCATGATCATTCATGATCTTTGCCACCTGTTAGCCACCACTTTCACCACTATCTCTTGGCCTTTATGTTTCATGATTAGGATAGTCATCCCCTCACATTCCTCTAACATGATAGAGAAGGCTATAACATTTCCTAAGTTTTTAGGAAATGTTTATCTTGGGATGGATACCATGATCTCTATGGTACTAGGATTGGACCTTGTAGGCACCTGGTTCCTTTGAGAAAAGAATAGCATGGCAGTTTCACTATCTAACTAGATAATGATCCTTGCAATCTTATTTAAATGGCTTATGACTAGATGGTAGATTGATGATTCGCCACCATCTACAAGATCTTTCTATTATTGTAGCAACTTCTCACAAAGCTTCTTGATACATTCTACAACTACTAGCATTTCTAGTGTTATTTTAGGTGGTGGTGGTGGTTGCTCCTCCTCTTGTAGCTTAGTTGTTTCCTTATCCTTCATTATCTCTTACCAGGAGATGGTAGGATCATGATGGATCACATTGTTGATGTAGTGAGCTATGCCTTCCCTTTTACATAGTTTTTAGATTAGGCATGGAAAGGGGGATGTATTCCTTTCCTTCTCATTTTCTTTAAAGCATATTTCAATTTCTAGATAAATGAGTTAGGGAAGCCTAATTGAGAATTTTCTGCTTATAGTAGCACATGCTCGAGTGGAGAAGTCTATCACCTTGCTAGGCCTTACTATTGAATTCAGGTGATAGGTTGCGATCTTGAAATATGCCTACTCTACCTTTTTGAGGGAACCATACTCCTTGTGGTCCACTTCATAACATCTTTGGATCCATTGTTTTTTAGCTTCAAGATCTACCTGTGTAGAGATTTTAGCTAGTTTGGCCCCTATATTTGGCAACATAAGGGCCTCATCAATGGCCTCAACTAAGTAGGAGATGGTTATGTTCTAGGTTTTAACCTATGCATCTTCTTGTTATTTGTTCAAGAATAGGTATGTTTTTCACATGTAACATTCTCTATTTTTGGAGAGAATGGGCCACATTGGAGACCCCTGGAGTTGTGTGTAGATCTTGTTTGATGCTAGCTCTAAGAAGTATCCAAAGTTCAACTCTTAAAGAATTAAACTCTGGACCTTCTTAGTTCTTATCTTCTTTAGGCAAGCCTTGGTTAAAGTAACCTCTAGACTAGGCCTTAGCCTTGGGTCTTCATCTTGTCTAGATTGGCCTATTTTAGCAATAGGAATCTAGCGAACAAATTCCACTTTAGGCTTCTCTTGAAGGGGTCTAGTGGCATAGGTAGCTTTTGATGCTTGTTCTCGGGCTATTATGGCTACTCATGCTAGCTTCTTTCTCCTCTTGATTGCTTTTCCCTTGGTTATGAGGGCCCTCCTACCTATGGTCCTTGTTTTAGTATCATTTGTAATCATAAACATTTCCTAGGATTAACCTTTAACTATCTTACCCTTAATTGTTTTGATATCTTTCTTGTTAGATTAGGCTTTACTTAGTATGTTTGTGATCTTGGCTAGTTTTATTATTTGAATATTATTTTATTTAGCAATTAGAGTTTGTATGATAGTCTTAACCCTTTTATGGTAGTTAATTTTATTATTATTTTAATAGGTTAACCATGGGGATTAGAAAAATTTCAAAAAAATTTCTATTAGAAACCAAGATTTATGTTTCCCATGATGTAGATCTTACCTCTAGTAGTGCAAGGATTGAAAAATAGGTTAAATTAGGTTAGTAGTTAAAAATTTATGGTGCTTTCAAGGTTTGTGGGCTCTGAAAATGATAAAAACTCCTTTTGCTTTTGTGAGAAATGATGCATAAATGACTAAGTGTCACACATTTTAATACTATTTTTATGATGCATCAACAAGGATGTGTGAATGGGGCTACATCAACTCATCCCACTGCATTGATAGGGCTACCTCTTCAGTTTGATAAAGGAGTTTATCCAGATCCGATATTGGCATATCCGTAGATCTATTCCAGTGAGTTCATGATATGACTAGACAAAGGCTATTGGTCATTTGTTAACTACTTTTAGCAACTTCTATTTTTGTGTTAGAGAAAGATTTACATTATCATGATAAGCATATTCTAGATTAGCTGGCAAGAGCTTTAGTTGAAGGGGCTCTTGTTTGAACTATTATGGGATCTTCAACTCTGCACAATCCATCTCAGCCTATGCATGGGAGAGTTGGATATTGATCTACTCTATTTCATTCTTGTAGTTAATGTAAGAACTCATGCATCTTTCAATTTGTTCCTTGCATATTTTTATGCACAATGATCACACTATAATCTGTTTCTTGATGAACAAGTTAGTAGTTAGCCCATGTGTCATACTATGACTAGTGATTTTACAAAAAATTAATCTTACTATGGTGGACAAGAAAGGAGCTGAAAATGTAGTTGTTGATTATTTATCTTGGTTAAGATGGCATAACAAGGAGGATGCGTAGCCTTTATCTTATCAATTTTCATATGAATTCCTCTTTACTAAATCCATTAAAGTTCAAGAGACAAGGTTTGCCAACTAGTATGATGAGTTCCTCTCTTATCTTCTCATACAAGAGACTCCAATAGAATGGAAAAAATAAGAAGAAACAACAATTTATTTACCAGGTCAAATATTACATGAAGATCCAAAACAACCTTTAAAAGGTTTGTGTTGATGGCATAGTTTGATGATTCATTGCTAATATTGATTAGTTATGCATCCTCCAAGATGCTTATGAGGGTTCTTGCAGGGGCCACTATGTAGGAAGAAGGACAACTACATAGATCCTTATGTCAATATACTTTTATCCAATGATCTTTAGGGATGCTAATCATTTCTCTTGTTCATGCATAATGTCAAGGAGATGGAGGAATGACTATATGAATGGAAGGGTCCCAACTATCGATCTAACCACTTAAGTCTTTCAACCTTTGGGGAATTGAATTCATGGGACCAATCACTCTAATGTCAAATGGAAAGTCATACATCATAGTTATTGTTAACTAGTGCACCAAGTGGGTTGAAGCTATAGCCGTATTAGATAGTACATATAGCACTACAGCTCAATTTGTATAACAATAAGTAGTAAATAAGTTTGGTGTACCTAGAGCACTCATTTTAGATAATGGCACATATTTTATAAGGTCTACTTTCTAGAAATTAATGTAACACTTGAGAGTGCAACATAAACTTACAAACCCCTATTATCCCCAAGCTAACAATCAAGCTAATGTTACCTTTAGGGAGATTACTAGGATTCTAAAAAGAACCATGAGTAGATATAGGAAGGACTAAAGTATAAAACTTAATGATGCTCTTTGGGTATATCATTGAACTTGGAAGCTTCCTATAGGTTAATCTCCCTATGAGTTAATGTACAAAAATTTGCCAAAAATTCCAGTCCAAGTGAAACTCTATACACTCACAACTATCTATGAACTTGACCTAAACATTAACCTAGCCCAAAAATAACGTCTTATAATACTTAATGTACTAAATGAGAATAACAAATATCCCTAATGATGAATGAAGTGCACAAGGCACATCACAAACAATGACATGATGCATAGATATGAATATTTCAATTCCAACCTGATGATAACATTCTTTATTAGAATCCCATGCATGTGCTACAATACACTAAGTTTCAAAAGTTATGGGAAGGATCTTACATCATCCATTCAAATTTTCCTTATAGGACCATGATAATTTACCACCATCAAGACCTCAAAAATTCCTATTAATTAGCATATAAAAACTTAGGCTATTCTTGGAACCCTAAGTAACTAGCAACACTGACACCTTTGTGTAGGAATATGCATGCTAAATTGTTTGAATCTCCTCTTATCAACATAGTCATGGAGGATATTGTCATTCATAATAATATCTGAATGAGGTTAAATATTTTTTACACCTTTTTTTTGTAATGTCCTTTATACATTATTCAATTTCTTGAACATTTTATTGATTAGTTTATATATTTTCTTTTTCTTTTTATCTACTCTTATTGGAAATATGGATTGTTGAACTTAGAAAGGATGGGCAGGGGCCCAAGGGCTCGGNGGGGGGGGGGTGGGGGGGATGGGGTGTAGTTCACAAGCACACCTTCAAACTTTATTGCTGTCAAATGTGGTTTGAGGGTCCACACATTGTATAGTCTTCAAGCCCTGCTTTGGTGTATTGTACCACAACACCAATCACTCAATCATACAAGGTCCCATGAGGCTTGGAAATGTGGTTTCAAGGCTTCCACAACCTTTACAATCTTGAGCTCTACATCGGAGTGTTGTACTACAGTACCAAAAACTCAATCCTGTAGGATCCCGACAAGCTAAAGTACATCAACCCCATGAGGCAACAAGAGAACAATAATTGCAAGAAATAATTGCAACTCAGTTTGTTGATCCTTGTACGTTTAGGTATAACACACTTTACAATGCCTTGAAATGCAAAAATGATAATACAATGAGGAGCAATAAAGAATTCAATGATTGCAAATGATTGTACAATGATTATACAAAAAGCTTGCATATTTTCCAATGCACATCAAGTCTTATTATAGCTATTATATTTCTAAATCCATATTGAAACTCCTACAATGGCTAACCAATGATCACTGATGGTCATGGAAGATGTCTTACTCATGCTTGAGACATCTCTCTGAAATTGCCATCCATTCTAGAAAGGCATCTTTATTTAGTGAAAGACATATTTCTGAAATCTCCATTCTAGAAGACATTTTTGTCTTGTGAAAGACATCTTTTTGTAATTGGTTTGCATTCTATAAAGATGTATTTGCTTGGTGGAAGATGTCTCTACTAGATAAAAGACATATGCTATTTCTTGAAGACATCTTTGCCTAAAACCACTCCAATTTTGCTAAGACATCTATTGTTTCTTAGAGACATCTTTCTGCAACTTTCTTTATCCTTTGAATTCATCATTTCTTGTCCACAACCATGATCTTCTGCATGCTTTAATGATAACTTTTCTTGTATAGTATCTGATCCTTGTCGATGTTCTTTGGATGTTCTTTTGAAGACCATGTGGATGCTCTCCTCCTTGTCCTCTATGTAGGATTTAGCTCATCCTGGTTTCCTATGTATGTAGTCCTACAAACACAATAACCATACAACCATGCAAACAACCATTGATTGCATTTTACTTAACATTTTTCCACACACCAAAACATACTAAAAGGTCCATAGGAAACCTTTAATTTTGTTATTGCTACTGAAAAGTTGGAAAGTTATTTAAGGAAATTATTAATATTATTCTTGATTAACCAAAAATCTAAATTTTGTCTTTGGATTATATTCTCTACTAATAATTTGTTAATTTTTTGGAGGTATTAGACAATGGGTTCATGACATCCATCCATTCCATTGGTTTTATGAAAAATTGGTATTCTTGGGAGCATGAAGGTTTTTTCACATTACAACTTAAAAGTAACCAATGAGTTTGTTACCCAATGAGCTATGAAATGACCAAGCAAGAATGAAAAAGGTTATTGATGAGAGGCGAGGTACCCCTACACTCAACCATATGAATACGAGCGTCTCACGTGCAATCCAGTCAAACTCCAAGGACTAAGTGCTTATGCGCCTTAATGGAACACTCAAGGTTAATCAATTGTTGTCTTCCCAAACTTGTGTTGTCATGGTTGTATGGTTAAGGAAGCTTGAGGTATATGATTTTTTATAACTTTTTATCTTTTTGATGTCTTATGCTAATAAGGGAAAGGGGAAGAGAACTAAGTGACTAACTTACATTAACTATTCACTAACTAAGTTCTAAATGTTCCTAACACCAGTATCTGTTCCCACTTCTCGTACACATCTTGAACCATTGCAATGCTGCTAGGATTACCAAACGCTAATCGTTACTGGGTTACCAAGTGCTACACGCATGGTCGAAGCGGTCGTACTGAGTGCACTTAACTAAGAGGATCAAAGGTTGAGAGAGAAATTAATTAACTAGGAAAGCATTAAACATTAAATAATAATTAATTACTAATTAGCTTAGTCTATACGTTGCAAGGGTTATCATAAAGTTCGTCTTTATTACCATACACAAATGTGTGCTCAAGTATAAATTGTTCAAATAAAGATCTGTTCACTCTATGACTCCTACTGCAGGCACACAGAAATTATTCTAACTCTGGAATGGTAAAATTGCAAGAGTTTGGCTAAGGGTCTAAGTCTAACTAACTTGAACAAAGGGTGCTGCCTCTTTTTTATAGAAGATGAGGTAGGACATGATATCATGTGGTGGATGTGATATTATCGGGGCTCATCAGCTATGATCTTAAGAGAATTTGATGTGTTTTTTCTTCATAAATATCTTTTAAAAGTTCTATGATACTCCACTGGTATACCATCACTCCTCTTATTGACCATAAAAGAAAGCATGTCTTTACATGGTGTGGTTTCTGTGAAGAAGAAAAAGCTACTATGGAAATTCAAAGTGTACCTCTTAGACTCAATAATAGGCTACAAGCACTAGTTATGGGGCTAAAAAGACATGTTACCCATGCTTAAAGATACCCCTCTAACTAAGGTCCTCTCTAATTTCTTCTTCTCTTGAAGTGATGATTCTTCTTTGGGGTTATCATGAACTTTTGAAAAGTGGGAATATGTCAATGTCAGGTTACTATAAGTGAAATGAACTTGGTCTAGACTTGAAATAGACCAATATAAGATCATCTTAATCACAATTTTCACCAAGAACCTACTATGACTAGGATCTCAATTATCTACCCATTGCTCTCTCTCTCTCTCTACCATTTATTCACCTCATTTTCTATCACCTTGCTAGTGGATACCATAGGAAATTATTTAGTTTAATTTTTTAGAGAGCATAACACTAGGAAAATTCCTTTCATGGGTATGAAATTTAACTTAAAACAATCATTCATTATCCTTAGTACCCACGGACTCCTTGTGATGAAGGTATGTAAGGGTATAATTGGCATACACATACTCTAGGGAGGATCCACTTTCATTCCTTTAATATACCTTAAGTTAAATTCCCTAACCATGGGTCATTTGATTGATCAATCATCTTGATAGCATTTTTATATATGGTTTTTCTTTGTTTGACATTGAAACATCCTCAAATAACTCATTCGATCCACTTCAATTTCTTTATTTGACCAAACCTATCCTCTTCCATGTCGTTGCCATCATTCCACACCTTTTTGGCTTTCATTTAGCTCTTGTTTTGTCCTAGAACTCATCCAAAATTCCTCTATTTCTAAATGTAAAAGATAGCTATGAATAGCTATGTCAACACATCCTTGTTAATGTAGTGGGATGAGTTGACGCATCCTCATCGATGCACCACAAAAAGCCTATAATTAAGTGTGACACTTAGCTCATTTTCACCATTTTTCTAAAGTACTAGAGGAGCTTTTGTAATTTTTTAGAACTACAAAACCTTTCGAGCATCCTAACTTCAACACTGCTTACACCCATTTTTCAATCCTTGAGCTACTAGAGGTACGCTTTAAGTTGTGAGGGACACAAATCTTAGGTTTTTTTTTTCAGAATTTTTTTTGAAATTTTTCTAACTTCCCATGGTTAAAATATTAAAATAATATTAAATTAATTAAGATAAGAGATTAAGACCAACAAACAAACTCTATTCACTAGGAATAAAATAATACCCTAGCCTATAATCATAACACAAGCACTTAAACAATAAACTTCTAATACCAAAGAAATTAACATAACATAATCTAATGAAGGAAGGTATTTAAATACAAAAAGGTTATAAACTAAAGAGCTAATCATGGGTTATGTCTATAATTACAGATGGTGCTCAAACGAGGACCAAAATTGGAAGGGCCAATAGCAATAACAATAACAAAAACCCCAAGAACATGTAGCTAAGGTGACACATGCCACCAAACCTCTTCGGGAGAAACCTTAAGTGGAATCTATTAGGCATAATACCACTACAAAGATAGGCCAATCTAGGCAACATGAGGCTCCCAGATTGAGACCTAACCTAGATGTCATACTCATAGAGGTGTACCTAGAGTAGATTAGAATTAAGAAGGTCCAAAGTTTTATTTTACATAAGTTGAACTTTGGATCCTTCTTGGAGTTGGCATCAAAGGAGGTTAGAACATAGTTGTAGGGGTCTCCTCTATGGCCATTTCTCTCCAATAGCATAGAGTGGTACATGAGGGAGACACACTTGTTTTGAAACAACCAATAGCAAGATGCATTGATTAAAATTAAAGATATTACCATCTCCTATTCGGTTGAAGACATAGCTAAAGCCCTTCATTTAACCAACATTGGGGTAAAACTTGTTAAAATGTCTATGTAGGAAAACTTGGAGGTAAAAAAGAAATGGGTCTAGTGATGCTACGAAATGGACCATAAGGAGTATAATGCCTTGAAAAATGCAGAATGAGCCTACTTCAAGATTATTGCCTATCACCTAAATCCAACAATGAGGCCAAGTAAGGTGCAACCTTCTCTATGAGGGCATGCATAACTCTAAGCAGGAAATTCCCTATTAATCTACCCCTAGCTCATGTTTCTAAAAATTGAGATGTGTTTCAAGGAAAATTAGAAGGTTAGGAAGATACTTCCCCTTTCCATGCTGGATCATAAAATTTTGTAAAAGGGGGAATAACTCACTACTCAAATGATATGGTCCTTCATGCTCCTACCACATCATGGCAGGAAATGATGAAAGATAAGGAAGCAAAAAAACTACAAGAAGAGGAGTAGTCATCACCACTATCACTTGTAATCCTAGAAATCACATTAGAGATTCTTATAGTTATTGAATGACTTAGAAAACTTTAAGAGCAATAGCCATAGCAACAACAAGGATTTGTAGGTGGTGGGAAGTCATCTATCTACTGTCTAACAATGAGCCATCCAAACAAGATTTCAAGGATCATTAGTTAGCTAGATAGTGAGACAACACCACTATTCTTTACACAATAGAACTAAGCACTCATAAGACCTTATCCTAGTGCTTGAGAGGTCACTATTTTCATTCTTGAAGAAGAATTTTCCAAAATTTTGAGAAATGTAGTAGCCTTCTCTATCATGTTGAAGGAAGGTGAAGGAGCAATGGTCTTAGTGATGTAGTACAAGGACCAAGAGATACCAGTGAAGGTGATGGCTGATAGAGTGGCTAAGATCCTTAATGCTCCTAAAATGTCTATACCACACATAGTTACCATGGTAGATATCCATGTGTCAATAGGAGTAAAAAGTGACCAAATGAGCACTGCCAAAACATGTGGAGTTATTAGAAAAATAGGTAGGAGCTGGGTAATCACTTCTGGAGGTCTTTTATCTTCTAGATAAGATCACTACAAACTATTCATAGCTACTAAGAAAAGGGGTAAGTTGCTGTTTGCAAACATGCAACATAAAAAGGCAATCGTAACCAATCATTGGTTAACCATCAAAGTTGTAAAGTTATGAGCCCATATCTTAGATCCTATCATTCTTTGGCCAAAAAAGCTTAGACAAGATGAAGAATTTAAATAGCTTCAGAAAAATATCAAGAGGTTGAGAATATAAAAGAAATGATGATCTTTAATGCATCTATATCAGAGCCCATGGTCGCAAACATTGACAAAGACCTATCACAAATTTACAAAGAGAACTTGATCCTCACCAAGAATAATCATCACCTACAAAATGCTGAATAATGAAAGAAAGAGATGGTCAAATACATCTTCCAGCAGTAAGATCCACTTGCCAATGTTAACTTGGATTTGAGGAGATTAGCAATTGAGATCAAGAATCTCTTGATGGATTAGGTTTGTGCCTTTTGCTAGAGGATTGAAATTGAGATAGTTGTCTCCAAGAATGAGGCTCTAAAGTTTGAGAAAGTGAAGAATCATTATAGGGAATAGGTTGAACTACTCAAGAAGATCAACAAAAAGGAAATAAAATTAGCAAAAGAAAAGATAAATGAGGCCATCTAGCAATTCCAACAAATAGAATATATGTGGTAACCCATCCTTGATGGACTAAACGCGTACAATTAGGTAGAGATATGTCTCAAGAAGTTGTAGATTGAGGAGATGATAAAGTAGATGCAGTTTTTCAATCTTCAATATGCAAACTTGGTAATGTTGACAGCAAGGAGGTTAAGAATCGAACTAGAGAAGAAGGTTCCCTACCTTCTCTATGAGGTGAAGTTCAAGCTCCATAGAAAAATAAAACAAAATTTGGAGACAGCCACCATGTAGCTTGAAGTTCTTAGAAGCAGGTTACTAATCAATGAAGTATTTTTGAGAACCTAGAGAGGAGGATCAATAACTACCAAGAACTATAGAACCTTGTAAAAATTTTTGATATTAAACGTAAAACATTTATAACCTAGTTTGTCAACATGAAGGAGATGCTTCATTCAATGCAATGTCCATTGGACATTTCTACACTAGCTCATCTAAGTGAAGTAGGTTGGACCATTTACGATCCATGGAGTAATGAAGAAAAGATGAAGATACTCCTAGATGTATTAAAAATTTTAGTAGCAGAAAGGTAACCTCAACCACCAAGAGTGCCAAGATGCGATGAAGGATCATTTAAGTCATAGATGCCTCCACTCTAGGTACCGTATGAGACTTCATCACATCTCCATTCATTCAATAGGTACCTGTTGAATTTGTTGTCCAAATTTGCACAAATTTTTGTAAATATATATAATCCAATACTCAGAGCTAGTTAGAGTAAGTCAGTATATTAATAAAATTCCATACTTTCTCAAATTTTGTAAGAAACTTGACCTCAATTTTGTTCGCTTGAGGAAGAGCTTTTAGTTAGTCATGGGGTTATGATGAACTAGCAATAAAATAGGCTACATTGATGCAGCCCCATCAATGTATCCTATGATGAATTGACATAGGTACATTGATGTTGAAACATGCATTACTTATATAAATGCACATACCCCTCAGATTTATGACACCGGTCAATCATAACTTAGCCAAGTCTTGCAGTTTCTTTCTCTGAAAGAATATTTTTCCTCTAAGTGCCCACAACATGGATTTAAGAGAATGTATAACATTTTATTTGAGTGCATATGTACTTGGATACATTTGCATAGAAGATAATAAAATTAATATCTCTATCCATTGTAGTACCTAGACTAGCATAATTTTACTTTTCAACAATTTACTTTACATGCAATTTACATTCTTATTCTTAAGTAATTAATATTATTGTTCATAAGTAATGTAAATACAACTACTTTGAGCATGATATATTAACACTTGGTAATCCCAATAGTGGATAGTTGGTATGCCCAGTAGTATACACTTGGTAATCCATCGATGTTAATATACATTCAGGATGTCTACGATAAGTAAGAATAGATATTATACATTAGGCTAGTTAATTAATGAAATAGTTAATAAGTTAGTTAATTTAAGTATTAGATCTTTATACATTTAATCATTTAGCAAGAAGCATATAAAATAATAAAAAGTACAAAAATAGATATCTTACACCTTAATCATACTTAACTATATGCATAGATTAACACAAGTATGGATTGCAAAAATAATGACTTATAACTACATAATTTACTATTTAGGAATATCAACCAGTTAGGTAAATGTGTCCATGGAATTTCATCAAATCATATGTGAATGCTTGTGATTTGTATGATTTTGCATAGAGACTACTTGCTACTTATTAATCTTGCTTCTTATTCTCACATTGCGTTAAGATGCTTCTCCAACTTTTTCTTTAGAAGAGGGTTGGAATGGTGTAGATCCTTACCTCATCATTCTATCATCTCTCTAAAATAATTATTGACAACTTTTATTAAACATTTTAAGTTCAATGTTCCTCAAAGCACTAGTGCTAGGTCCTTTGTAGCTATCAAACAAGATTCAAATGAACCCATTGATATGTTCATTTCTCAATGGACAATAACATCAACCAAATTATCCTATAATTTGTAGGAATGCCATTTATAGAAAATTTTCAAAGTTGTAGTCATTGACTATATTTAGAAAATTATGGCTTATTCTAAGCCTCATTCTCTGAATAATGCTTTACTAACTTCCAAATGCATTGAAGAAGCTATTATTCAACACGATGACTAGGAATTTTGTCAATATGTGATAAAGCCAACAAGGCTGTAAAATAAGAGAAGGAATAACCAACATCTTAATATGGTTTCTTCCTTTTCTAATGGACAAAGCAATGCTTTATCAACTACTTCTTATTAAACTCAAGAAATAGAGATCAATATAATAAGATATCCATGAGGTATTCTCTACTTCTTAATAACATTCTTAAGGATGGACACCATAAGAAAAAATAAGTTTTTGATCAGGCAAGAGCATGTTATCGCTATATTTAGCTTATAGCAATGGACCATTCTTAGAGACAAGAAGATGATCCTAAAGTACCTAAGTAGTATGACTACTGGAAGTATTACTATTATCATTAGATCATGTATCATAACACAGATAATTGTAGAAATCTAAAAGATGACATTTAAGATCTCATAGATAAGAATGAAATATTAGTGGAAAATGAACCATTCACTATGCATTTGAATAATTATTAGTTGAAAGTATTTCAAAATCCTCTATGAGCTAGAAATACTCTTTCAACTTTTAACCTAAAACACAAAGCTTGCAACTCCCCACCTAGGGAGCCATATGTCATTCATTGTTTAGACTACAAGGGTAACCAACAAACTTCATTACATTTCCAAAATCCTTATGTAATTTGTTGTTTAGACTACACCATCACTTTATCAAAGCTAAGTTATCCTTCTCCACCTCCTTATCATATTAATGCAACCTTAACTAACCAACACCCTACAACCTCTCATCCTATTACACATTCCTATCATTCCATTCTTGCTACTCAATCCTTTTGTTCTTCTTACTTTCATTCAATTCCATTCCATTTTGAATCTTGAAATACCCCTTTACCAACGACATCCTAAACATCTAAATACCTTTTTCCATCATTCTAAGTAAGAATCCTTATCTATAGCTAGTAGATCAATGATTCACAAGAAGGTATCTTTTTAGCAACAATAGGAACATATTCTTTTAACTAGTCTTCCATCTTCATCTAATCCCATATCATCAGTGTCAGTGACACTTGCTTCATGATCATCTTAATCAACTGATAATAAAGTCTTATAACAAATGATGACTATTGTCCATTTAAAAGGAATTATCTTATCTTTATACAACCTCATAAAAACCTTTAAAGAACATTGCACTACTCTATATAATTTTCTTAAGAGAATTATGATTCTAAGTGATATTCCAACTTAGAAAGAGACTATATCCTTCTTTCTTCAAGTCCATCATTATGAATTGGATAGTTTGAACTTTCATAGTAAGAATATTAAGATTGATTTGAAAACAGGAGATATTTGTTAACTACCACTCTACATCACCATAAAAGTATCTTGTGATGCTTCAATTCTGCTAATACATGTTAATGATGGCACCTAGTCAAACATGATTACATGGACTATTATCAAATGTCTTAATCTTCATGATCATGTAATTTTAAATAAAACTTATACTAATCTCATTTCCTTTAATAGTATATGATTATAAGTTAAGGTTCTATTATGTTACCATTCATAGTAGGTGATTCTATATAATTTGAAGCATTTTTCATGGTCATGCATGAATGTCCTAGTGTGAACGGAATACTAGGGTATCCCTATCTAGCTCAGCATTATGTAGTGTCATCTCCTATATATCAGAAAATTTATTTTCCTTCTAACACCACAAAATGAAGTTTTTAACTAATACACAAATTTTGAGTGTTTCTCACCTAGATCATGAAGTAGGACCTTATCAACTAAATAGCTAACCAACTAAGACTAAAGTTGAACTTGTAGATGATACTACAGTTACCTCTTCCTCTAAGGATTTCACAAATACTAAAAAATTAATAGACAATTTTTTTAATACTCTAGTAATAGTAGTAATAAAACCTTATTTTAAAGTCATTCACTCTTTAGCAAAGAAGTTATATATAGAGATTATTATAAGTCAAGTAATCAAAAAGAAAAAATAAATAAGGCCTCTTTTCAAACATTTTGTGATAGGTGCTTGAAATTTTTCTTGAGATCTTCTTCTTAACTCTCATCTTATTTTTGGGATAACTGGATTTGGTTTAATAGTGTTAAGATGGTTCATTTTTCTCTTGCAAAAGGTTAACAATGGTTTGATAGAAAGAAATATCCTTTTCAAATCCTTAATCATAGATGAAACACTCATGATATTGAGAAACATTGGATACAAAGGTTAAAAAATTTATGAAAACTTGAGGTTTATCCAAAATTTTAGTTTTTTATTTGGTCATTATTATATAGAGGTCTTTCTATTGGACATTGATTACAACTTCTTAGTTTTGATAATCCAATTTGCTCTCATAAAGATTCTATTGAACATGTTTTTGTTTATTACTTTTTTGCTCAAAAAGTTTGGTAATGATGTTTTTTAGTTCCTATATTTGAAAAATTTTAGAACTTGTGTAGGGATAATAAATACTAATACTTTTAATATTTTTTGGAATATGCTTTGGCCTAATGTCACTTTTTGAATTTGGAAGCATAGATGTGATATGATCCACAAGAGAAAAGCTTCAATTTTGAGATAAATCTTTATATGAACCTTTTATTTTAAGTTTATGATAAGAACAGGAAATATCATAGGGATATTAATTCTTTCTTTTCTTCCTTATGTGCATGGAAGGATGCTCGTATACTATTCCTCAATTTCTTTTAGATGATGTCTAATTTTCTATCATTTGTGATTCAAATTGATTTTTGGTTTATTCCAATTTAATAGGAAACCTCTTGTTAAAAGTGAAAACTCAAATGGGCACTAGGGCATGGCTTGATCCTTTTCCTACCCTAGAGGGGAGCTTTTTCAAGATTGGTTGCAAGTGTGAAAAAAAATATTGACATCCTCAAAGCTATTAAGCCTTTTCTTTCTCTTTTATTCATATTTTTGGGGGTGTTGGAACTTGAAATAAGTAAAACATAGGTGCACCCCAAGATATATAGTCTAATTAGAACTTTATAAAACTTAATGTTTTCCACTGGAATTAAATCCATGACCTGGTGCTTTCAAATCATGTGCATATTGACACCCCAAAACTGTTGAGGCTTCCCTTTCTCTCTTAGTCCTATTTTTGATGATATGAAGCTATAATGTAATTCATTTTGTATCTAAGTTTTTTGTCATGAACCATCATATTACAACTTTGGATGTATTTCTACTTTTATGCAACAATAAGAAAGAATCACTCTTGCATAAGAGGAGTATACATTGAATCATTTGAATGGTTATCTATCTAGATCAAAAAGAAACAAACAATTACTTTCATAATCCAAGTGCTTATAAACAAGAAAAGATGAAGAAAAAGTAGAAACCTATGGTAGTTCAAACTCAAGTTCAAGTAGAATTATTATAGAGAATGCATAAAGAATGAAATACATGTATCGCTCTTTTCACTTATGAAAAATAAAACAACAATTTGGAACAAGTCTATATAGCAAAGTTAGAAACTAAAAAAATGAAAAACAACAATGTAGGATTGGGGATTTACAAGAAAAGAACATGTTATTGCAAGGATTAAAAATATATATTTTCTTTTCCAAGCATTCTTTGGGGGAAATAGCTAAATTTTGGAATGGAGAAATATTGATGCAAAAGGTGGTTGATATTCTTCTTTTTCTTACCTTAACTAAATATTGTTTGTATTGGTGTTGCAGCATTACAATGCTTAAAATAAGCACTGGGTAAAATAATTGTAAATGATTGTAAAATCAGTTACTACTAATGGCATGTACTTCCACTCGCTATTGTGTAACCTTCCTAGCATCAAAGAAGGGGATATGGTTATTACTTGCATTTTAAGCAATAGGAAACTTAACACTGATGAGTACCATATGAAGTCTAAGCATAGTAATTTCCAAATTTAAATTTATAGCATCATTAAAAAAAAAGTGTATTTAGGATCCTTTCTTTGTTCACCTTTAAATAGGAACATTTTTGATATGTTCTTTTTAAGTTAAAAACAATGTACCTATGAGAGGGCATTACAACCTAAATTTTTTCAAAAGCATTTGAAGGGTTCACATGTACTTGAAGAATGTTTGATGTGGACCATTATCATGGTAGCTTCCATCTACTAGGCATCAAATTTATATTCTATTTCTTTGCTGCTCATAGATAGGGAGGTTACTCATTAAGGTTATCATATGTTTAATCATTTGAAGCATGACATCCATTTGCATGATCTAGTTTATCATCATCATCCTAGCCCAATTTCTAACAAAGTGGGGTTGGCCATTTGCATTACCTAATTGTTCCTTATATGTGAGTGTAACTTATGTCATATAATTTTCTGTCTTGGTATTTGTAAATTTTCTTAGAAATCTAATTAGCATAAGATTACAAAGATTCACTAGAAAATGATTGAAAAGGCTTTAAATGATACAAAGGAAAAAATTATTTGAAAGTATCAGATAGGATAATAGTAATTCCTGAAACATATAGAAATTTATGAAATATGCTAATGTAATAAATACTAGAATCTATCTTAAGTCAAAAATAAATGTAAAAGAGCGTTCCAGAGAGAGGATCATACCAACAACACTAAAGGTAAATACAGGAAACATTCTTTCTTTAGGAAAAGTCTAGAAAAGGTTGATAGAGCAAGGACTTCATCCAATCATATTTTTCCTATGAGAGATACTCCTACAAACACCATGCTTCCACAATAATCAAATTAAAAGCTTACAACTGTCATGCTAACTGATACAATATCAAATTGAATAAAAGTAGGAACTCTTCGTGAGTAAAGAATAGATCTTGGAAGTCATTTGATTTATTTATAATGCTAAAAATTCACCATGCAAAGAACTACTAGACTCAGGTTCTAGAGTTAACTTGATATCTTAAGAAACATATAAGGCATGGTACCTACCATCATTAAAGAAGTGCAACATAAGATTAGAGCTTGTAGATCAATTAGTCACTATTTTTTTCAGACGAAGAGTAGATGTGCTAACCACTATTAATGGATGGCCTTATTCAACAAATATTTTGATGATTGATGTGAAGAATGATAATAGGAACTTTCCTATCATCATGGGGAGAGCATGGATTAGCACAATTAATGCCAAGTTAGGAATGAGAGACTTCTTCTTAGAAATTTCCAAGGAAGATGATCATGGAGCCATATAGAAACAAATAATTTCATGCATTAATTATGATAAAGAAGAGTGCAATTGTGAATGTAAAGTTCAAAACTTCAGTATAATGCTTACACTAGCCCACAAAAAATGTGAAAAACATGTATGCAAAAACATATGATGGTTACTAAACCAAAAGATACCTAGTGATTAAGAAATGAGAACATAAAACTTTCCAAAACATGTATGAAAAAAGCTAATCCACTTATAAACTCCTACCTCAAAAAATGACCATTAGACGTAGAACAATATTCGGAAATTCGGGTGAAGTAAGCATTACCTGTCATTTGCGATGCATCTGCCATTGCTGCGGATGTGTTGCGAGGAACGTGGTTGGGGACTGCCTCACGACGCAGCTAACTCTAACGCCTGACCTTGGCTAAGCGATGCGCGACCACTACGAGTCTAAGCCGAAGAACCGACTGGCAAAATCCATGGACCCTCGCTTGGTACCAAGATGTTCTGACCGCCACGGCACATGAAATTATTACCTTTTGTGAAGCTAATCATCGGGTTCCCACTACACTTGAACCCTATAATTTTGATCCTGCTTTTCAACTACTACAAAGAGAAGGTGGACACTGGCGAGTGCGTTGGCATAATCCTGGTCCGGTCATCTCCTTCCATCCTGATTCGTCTGATTCAGAAGATGAGGTATCCGAGGTACCTACCACACCACGCCATAATGATGATTCCGACACAAGTGATGGTGAACAGTAAAAATAATCCACTAACTAACAGTAAGATTCCATCTCATCCCCTTGTACAGCATCCGATGAGGTGTAAGGCATTATAACCTAATGCGGTCTGAGCTGGATAACACCAAGAATGTACAGGAAGGGCTTTCCTCTTCCTATAAAAAGGAACCCTTACCTCTTCCTCAAGCAC